>JAUIMM010001093.1:0-320000 GCA_031769625.1 Taudactylus pleione
CACAGGAGCTGAGGGGACAGTAACAGGTGAGACACACACAGGAGCTGAGGGGACAGTAACAGAGGTGACACACACAGGAGCTGAGGGGACAGTAACAGAGGTGACACACAGGAGCTGAGGGGACAGTAACAGGTGAGACACACAGGAGCTGAGGGGACAGTAACAGAGGTGACACACGCAGGAGCTGAGGGGACAGTAACAGGTGACACACACAGGAGCTGAGGGGACAGTAACAGAGGTGACACACACATGAGCTGAGGGGACAGTAACAGAGGTGACACACACATGAGCTGAGGGGACAGTAACAGAGGTGACACACAGGAGCTGAGGGGACAGTAACAGAGGTGACACACACAGGAGCTGAGGGGACAGTAACAGGTGACACACACAGGAGCTGAGGGGACAGTAACAGGTGACACACACAGGAGCTGAGGGGACAGTAACAGAGGTGACACACAAAGGAGCTGAGGGGACAGTAACAGGTGACACACACAGGGAGCTGAGGGGACAGTAACAGAGGTGACACACACAGGAGCTGAGGGGACAGTAACAGGTGACACACACAGGAGCTGAGGGGACAGTAACAGAGGTGACACACAGGAGGTGAGGGGACAGTAACAAGTGACACACAGGAGCTGAGGGGACAGTAACAGAGGTGACACACACAGGAGCTGAGGAGACAGTAACAGGTGACACACACAGGAGCTGAGGGGACAGTAACAGAGGTGACACACAGGAGCTGAGGGACAGAGGTGACACACAGGAGCTGAGGGGACAGTAAGAGGTGACACACACAGGAGCTGAGGGGACAGTAACAGAGGTGACACACACAGGAGCTGAGGGGACAGTAACAGAGGTGACACACACAGGGAGCTGAGGGGACAGTAACAGAGGTGACACACACAGGGAGCTGAGGGGACAGTAACAGGTGACAAACACAGGAGCTGAGGGGACAGTAACAGAGGTGACACACACAGGAGCTGAGGGGACAGTAACAGGTGACACACACAGGGAGCTGAGGGGACAGTAACAAGTGACACACAGGAGCTGAGGGGACAGTAACAAGTGACACACAGGAGCTGAGGGGACAGTAACAGAGGTGACACACACAGGGAGCTGAGGGGACAGTAACAGAGGTGACACACACAGGGAGCTGAGGGGACAGTAACAGAGGTGACACACACAGGAGCTGAGGGGACAGTAACAGAGGTGACACACACAGGAGCTGAGGGGACAGTAACAGAGGTGACACAAACATGAGCTGAGGGGACAGTAACAGGTGACACACACAGGAGCTAAGGGGACAGTAACAGGTGACACACACAGGGAGCTGAGGAGACAGTAACAGAAGTGACACACACAGGGAGCTGAGGGGACAGTAACAGAGGTGACACACAGGGAGCTGAGGGGACAGTAACAGAGGTGACACACACAGGAGCTAAGGGGACAGTAACAGGTGACACACACATGGGCTGAGGGGACAGTAACAGAGGTGACACACACAGGAGCTGAGGGGACAGTAACAGAGGTGACACACAGGAGCTGAAGGGACAGTAACAGGTGACACACACAGGAGCTGAGGGGACAGTAACAGAGGTGACACACACAGGAGCTGAGGGGACAGTAACAGGTGACACACACAGGAGCTGAGGGGACAGTAATAGAGGTGACACACACAGGAGCTGAGGGGACAGTAACAGAGGTGACACACACAGGAGCTGAGGGGACAGTAACAGGTGACACACAGGAGCTGAGGGGACAGTAACAGAGGTGACACACACAGGAGCTGAGGGGACAGCAACAGGTGACACACACAGGAGCTGAGGGGACAGCAACAGGTGACACACACAGGAGCTGAGGGGACAGTAACAGGTGACACACACAGGAGCTGAGGGGACAGTAACAGAGGTGACACACAGGAGCTGAGGGGACAGTAACAGGTGACACACAGGAGCTGAGGGGACAGTAACAGAGGTGACACACACAGGAGCTGAGGGGACAGTAACAGGTGACACACACAGGAGCTGAGGGGACAGTAACAGAGGTGACACACACAGGAGCTGAGGGACAGAGGTGACACACACAGGAGCTGAGGGGACAGTAACAGAGGTGACACACACAGGAAGCTGAGGGGACAGTAACAGAGGTGACACACAGGAGCTGAGGGGACAGTAACAGGTGAGACACACACAGGAGCTGAGGGGACAGTAACAGGTGAGACACACACAGGAGCTGAGGGGACAGTAACAGAGGTGACACACACAGGAGCTGAGGGGACAGTAACAGAGGTGACACACAGGAGCTGAGGGGACAGTAACAGGTGAGACACACAGGAGCCGAGGGGACAGTAACAGAGGTGACACACACAGGAGCTGAGGGGACAGTAACAGGTGACACACACAGGAGCTGAGGGGACAGTAACAGAGGTGACACACACAGGAGCTGAGGGGACAGTAACAGGTGACACACACAGGAGCTGAGGGCACAGTAACAGAGGTGACACACACAGGAGCTGAGGGGACAGTAACAGGTGACACACACAGGAGCTGAGGGGACAGTAACAGGTGACACACAGGAGCTGAGGGGACAGTAACAGGTGACACACACAGGAGCTGAGGGGACAGTAACAGGTGACACACACAGGAGCTGAGGGGACAGTAACAGGTGAGACACAGGAACTGAGGGGACAGTAACAGAGGTGACACACACAGGAGCTGAGGGGACAGTAACAGAGGTGACACACACAGGAGCTGAGGGGACAGTAACAGGTGACACACAGGAGCTGAGGGGACAGTAACAGAGGTGACACACACAGGAGCTGAGGGGACAGCAACAGGTGACACACACAGGAACTGAGGGACAGAGGTGACACACACAGGAGCTGAGGGGACAGTAACAGAGGTGACACACACAGGAGCTGAGGGACAGAGGTGACACACACAGGAGCTGAGGGGACAGTAACAGAGGTGACACACACAGGAGCTGAGGGGACAGTAACAGAGGTGACACACAGGAGCTGAGGGGACAGTAACAGGTGAGACACACACAGGAGCTGAGGGGACAGTAACAGGTGAGACACACACAGGAGCTGAGGGGACAGTAACAGAGGTGACACACACAGGAGCTGAGGGGACAGTAACAGGTGACACACACAGGAGCTGAGGGGACAGTAATAGAGGTGACACACACAGGAGCTGAGGGGACAGTAACAGAGGTGACACACACAGGAGCTGAGGGGACAGTAACAGGTGACACACAGGAGCTGAGGGGACAGTAACAGAGGTGACACACACAGGAGCTGAGGGGACAGCAACAGGTGACACACACAGGAGCTGAGGGGACAGTAACAGGTGACACACAGGAGCTGAGGGGACAGTAACAGAGGTGACACACAGGAGCTGAGGGGACAGTAACAGGTGACACACAGGAGCTGAGGGGACAGTAACAGAGGTGACACACACAGGAGCTGAGGGGACAGTAACAGGTGACACACACAGGAGCTGAGGGGACAGTAACAGAGGTGACACACACAGGAGCTGAGGGACAGAGGTGACACACACAGGAGCTGAGGGGACAGTAACAGAGGTGACACACACAGGAAGCTGAGGGGACAGTAACAGAGGTGACACACAGGAGCTGAGGGGACAGTAACAGGTGACACACACAGGAGCTGAGGGGTCAGTAACAGAGGTGACACACACAGGAGCTGAGGGGACAGTAACAGAGGTGACACACACAGGAGCTGATGGGACAGTAACAGGTGACACACAGGAGCTGAGGGGACAGTAACAGAGGTGACACACACAGGAGCTGAGGGGACAGCAACAGGTGACACACATAGGAGCTGAGGGGACAGTAACAGAGGTGACACACACAGGAGCTGAGGGACAGAGGTGACACACACAGGAGCTGAGGGGACAGTAACAGAGGTGACACACACAGGAGCTGAGGGGACAGTAACAGGTGACACACAGGAGCTGAGGGGACAGTAACAGGTGAGACACACACAGGAGCTGAGGGGACAGTAACAGGTGAGACACGCACAGGAGCTGAGGGGACAGTAACAGAGGTGACACACACAAGAGCTGAGGGGACAGTAACAGAGGTGACACACAGGAGCTGAGGGGACAGTAACAGGTGAGACACACAGGAGCCGAGGGGACAGTAACAGAGGTGACACACACAGGAGCTGAGGGGACAGTAACAGGTGACACACACAGGAGCTGAGGGGACAGTAACAGAGGTGACACACACAGGAGCTGAGGGGACAGTAACAGGTGACACACACAGGAGCTGAGGGCACAGTAACAGAGGTGACACACACAGGAGCTGAGGGGACAGTAACAGGTGACACACACAGGAGCTGAGGGGACAGTAACAGGTGACACACAGGAGCTGAGGGGACAGTAACAGGTGACACACACAGGAGCTGAGGGGACAGTAACAGGTGAGACACAGGAACTGAGGGGACAGTAACAGAGGTGACACACACAGGAGCTGAGGGGACAGTAACAGAGGTGACACACACAGGAGCTGAGGGGACAGTAACAGGTGACACACAGGAGCTGAGGGGACAGTAACAGAGGTGACACACACAGGAGCTGAGGGGACAGCAACAGGTGACACACACAGGAACTGAGGGACAGAGGTGACACACACAGGAGCTGAGGGGACAGTAACAGAGGTGACACACACAGGAGCTGAGGGACAGAGGTGACACACACAGGAGCTGAGGGGACAGTAACAGAGGTGACACACACAGGAGCTGAGGGGACAGTAACAGAGGTGACACACAGGAGCTGAGGGGACAGTAACAGGTGAGACACACACAGGAGCTGAGGGGACAGTAACAGGTGAGACACACACAGGAGCTGAGGGGACAGTAACAGAGGTGACACACACAGGAGCTGAGGGGACAGTAACAGAGGTGACACACAGCAGCTGAGGGGACAGTAACAGGTGAGACACACAGGAGCTGAGGGGACAGTAACAGGTGAGACACACACAGGAGCTGAGGGGACAGTAACAGGTGAGACACACACAGGAGCTGAGGGGACAGTAACAGAGGTGACACACACAGGAGCTGAGGGGACAGTAACAGAGGTGACACACAGCAGCTGAGGGGACAGTAACAGGTGAGACACACAGGAGCTGAGGGGACAGTAACAGAGGTGACACACACAGGAGCTGAGGGGACAGTAACAGAGGTGACACACACAGGAGCTGAGGGGACAGTAACAGGTGACACACACAGGAGCTGAGGGGACAGTAACAGGTGACACACACAGGAGCTGAGGGGACCGTAACAGGTGAGACACACAGGAGCTGAGGGGACAGTAACAGGTGACACACACATGGGCTGAGGGGACAGTAACAGAGGTGACACACACAGGAGCTGAGGGGACACTAACAGAGGTGACACACAGGAGCTGAGGGGACACTAACAGAGGTGACACACACAGGAGCTGAGGGGACAGTAACAGAGGTGACACACACAGGAGCTGAGGGGTCAGTAACAGGTGACACACACAGGAGCTGAGGGGACAGTAACAGAGGTGACACACACAGGAGCTGAGGGGTCAGTAACAGGTGACACAGACAGGGGCTGAGGGGACAGTAACAGTGTCATTAAGTGTAACACACAGAGGATGTGTCAGTCAGTGTAACACACAGAGGATTTGTCAGTCAGTGTAACACACACACACAGAGGATGTGTCAGTAAGTGTAACACACAGAGGATGTGTCAGTCAGTGTAACACAAAGGATGTGTCAGTCAGTGTAACACACAGAGGACGTGTCAGTCAGTGTAACACACAGAGGATGTGTCAGTCAGTGTAACACACAGAGGATGTGTCAGTCAGTGTAACACACAAAGGATGTGTCAGTCAGTGTAACACACAGAGGATGCGTCAGTCAGTGTAACACACAGAGGATGCGTCAGTCAGTGTAACACACAGAGGATGCGTCAGTCAGTGTAACACACAGAGGATGCGTCAGTCAGTGTAACACACAGAGGATGCGTCAGTCAGTGTAACACACAGAGGATGTGTCAGTCAGTGTAACACACAGAGGATGTGTCAGTCAGTGTAACACACACAAAGGATGTGTCAGTCAGTGTAACACACAGAGGATGTCAGTCAGTGTAACACACAGAGGATGTGTCAGTCAGTGTAACACACACACACAGAGGATGTGTCAGTCAGTGTAACACACAAAGGATGTGTCAGTCAGTGTAACACACACAAAGGATGTGTCAGTCAGTGTAACACACAGAGGATGTGTCAGTCAGTGTAACACACAAAGGATGTGTCAGTCAGTGTAACACACACACACAGAGGATGTGTCAGTCAGTGTAACACACAGAGGATGTGTCAGTCAGTGTAACACACAGAGGATGTGTCAGTCAGTGTAACACACAGAGGATGTGTCAGTCAGTGTAACACACAGAGGATGTGTCAGTCAGTGTAACACACAGAGGATGTGTCAGTCAGTGTAACACACACACACAGAGGATGTGTCAGTCAGTGTAACACACAGAGGATGTGTCAGTCAGTGTAACACACAGAGGATGTGTCAGTCAGTGTAACACACACACACAGAGGATGTGTCAGTCAGTGTAACACACAAAGGATGTGTCAGTCAGTGTAACACACACAAAGGATGTGTCAGTCAGTGTAACACACAGAGGATGTGTCAGTCAGTGTAACACACAAAGGATGTGTCAGTCAGTGTAACACACACACACAGAGGATGTGTCAGTCAGTGTAACACACAGAGGATGTGTCAGTCAGTGTAACACACAGAGGATGTGTCAGTCAGTGTAACACACAGAGGATGTGTCAGTCAGTGTAACACACAGAGGATGTGTCAGTCAGTGTAACACACAGAGGATGTGTCAGTCAGTGTAACACACACACACAGAGGATGTGTCAGTCAGTGTAACACACAGAGGATGTGTCAGTCAGTGTAACACACAGAGGATGTGTCAGTCAGTGTAACACACAGAGGATGTGTCAGTCAGTGTAACACACAGAGGATGTGTCAGTCAGTGTAACACACAGAGGATGTGTCAGTCAGTGTAACACACAGAGGATGTGTCAGTCAGTGTAACACACAGAGGATGTGTCAGTCAGTGTAACACATACAGAGGATTTATTTATTACTAACAGTTTCTTATATAGCGCAGCATATTCTGTTGCGCTTTACAATTGGAAACATTGATAGAACAAAACAGGGTAATAACAGACAGACATAGAGGTAAGAGGGCCCTGCTTGCAAGCTTACAATCTATAGGGATGTCAGTAACTTGTCCCTAATCACAGAGTCCCTACATTATAATGGCACCTGTACATAGACTCACCTTGCTGGTCGGCCCCTTGCTCGCCCTCCTCCTCCAGCGGTACAGCCCCGGCCTGTTGGTGTTAGTGGCCCCGGATAACATCCTCTCTCCGGTCTCAGTCCCGGCTCATTGATCAGAACGGCGCGGGGGATGCCGGGAGCTGTAGTTCCTGACACCTTCATGCAGAGGAAGCTAATACGTAACAAGACTACAATTCCCGGCATGCCCTGCGCAGGAAGGAAGCGTCCTCTGTGTCCATGGCTACAAACTAATTTAGTGAACAAGTGAATAGGGAAAGCGGGCGATGGGTGGATGACGTCAATGGCGCGGCTTTGCGAGTTCGGTGACGTCATCAGCAAGCGTTCCTGGCCTGCTGCCTGCTTTACACATGGTCAATCTACGGAAGGGGATCTAGCTGTAACTGTGTACACATGTGGGTAACATCTATACCGGTGTCTGACGGGTGTTATCTGCGGGGTCACCGAGCGGGTGTCTGACATGACCCTTCCACCCGGTACACTATGCTCTGCTTCTGGCCTCCCCACCTCATGTATCATTGGTGCCACCTCTGCTGAGCTAGGTAATAGATGAGACAGGTCTCGCCACAGGTGGCTGCAATCTTACATGAGGCGGGGGGGCCAGGAGCAGAGCATTGTGTACCTGGTTGATGGGGTCATGTTGGAGGGTCTGTTATCTGTGGGGTCACTGAGTCAGTGTCTGTGCAGTTACCTGACATGGGATACGTGGGGAGGCCGTGCAGTTACCTGACATGGGATATATGGGAGTCCGTGCTGTTACCTGACGTGGGATACGTGGGGAGGCCGTGCAGTTACCTAACATGGGATACGTGGAGACGCCGTGCAGTTACCTGACATGGGATATATGGGAGTCTGTGCGGTTACCTGACATGGGATGTGTGGGGACGCCGTGCAGTTACCTGACGGGGGATACGTGAGGACGCCGTGCAGTTACCTGACATGGGATACGTGGGGACGCCGTGCAGTTACCTGACATGGGATATATGGGAGTCCGCGCTGTTACCTGACGTGGGATACGTGGGGACGCCGTGCAGTGACCTGACGTGGGATATGTGGGGAGGCCGTGCAGTGACCTGACGTGGGATACGTGGGGAGGCCGTGCAGTGACCTGACGTGGGATACGTGGGGAGGCCGTGCAGTGACCTGACGTGGGATACGTGGGGAGGCCGTGCAGTGACCTGACGTGGGATACGTGGGGAGGCCGTGCAGTGACCTGCCGTGGGATACGTGGGGAGGCCGTGCAGTGACCTGCCGTGGGATACCTGGGGAGGCCGTGCAGTGACCTGCCGTGGGATACGTGGGGAGGCCGTGCAGTGACCTGCCGTGGGATACGTGGGGAGGCCGTGCAGTGACCTGACGTGGGATGCGTGGGGAGGCCGTGCAGTGACCTGACGTGGGATGCGTGGGGAGGCCGTGCAGTGACCTGACGTGGGATACGTGGGGAGGCCGTGCAGTCACCTGACGTGGGGAGGCCGTGCAGTGACCTGACGTGGGATACGTGGGGAGGCCGTGCAGTGACCTGACGTGGGATACCTGGGGATGCCGTGCAGTGACCTGACGTGGGATACCTCGGGAGGCCGTGCAGTGACCTGACTTGGGATACGTGGGGACGCCGTGCAGTGACCTGACGTGGGGAGACCGTGCAGTGACCTGACGTGGGATACGTGGGGAGGCCGTGCAGTGCCCTGACGTGGGATACGTGGGGAGGCCGTGCAGTGCCCTGACGTGGGATACGTGGGGAGGCCGTGCAGTGCCCTGACGTGGGATACGTGGGGAGGCAGTGCAGTGACCTGACGTGGGATACGTGGGGAGGCAGTGCAGTGACCTGACGTGGGATACGTGGGGAGGCCGTGCAGTCACCTGACGTGGGATACGTGGGGAGGCCGTGCAGTCACCTGACGTGGGATACGTGGGGAGGCCGTGCAGTCACCTGACGTGGGATACGTGGGGAGGCCGTGCAGTCACCTGACGTGGGATACGTGGGGAGGCCGTGCAGTGACCTTACGTGGGGACACGTGGGGAGGCCGTGCAGTGACCTTACGTGGGGACGCCGTGCAGTGACCTGACGTGGGATACGTGGGGACGCCGTGCAGTGACCTGACGTGGGATACGTGGGGACGCCGTGCAGTGACCTGACGTGGGATACGTGGGGACGCCGTGCAGTGACCTGACGTGGGATACGTGGGGACGCCGTGCAGTGACCTGACGTGGGATACGTGGGGACGCCGTGCAGTGACCTGACGTGGGATACGTGGGGACGCCGTGCAGTGACCTGACGTGGGATACGTGGGGACGCCGTGCAGTGACCTGACGTGGGATACGTGGGGACGCCGTGCAGTGACCTGACGTGGGATACGTGGGGACGCCGTGCAGTGACCTGACGTGGGATACGTGGGGACGCCGTGCAGTGACCTGACGTGGGATACGTGGGGACGCCGTGCAGTGACCTGACGTGGGATACGTGGGGACGCCGTGCAGTGACCTGACGTGGGATACGTGGGGACGCCGTGCAGTGACCTGACGTGGGATACGTGGGGACGCCGTGCAGTGACCTGACGTGGGATACGTGGGGACGCCGTGCAGTGACCTGACGTGGGATACGTGGGGACGCCGTGCAGTGACCTGACGTGGGATACGTGGGGACGCCGTGCAGTGACCTGACGTGGGATACGTGGGGACGCCGTGCAGTGACCTGACGTGGGATACGTGGGGACGCCGTGCAGTGACCTGACGTGGGATACGTGGGGACGCCGTGCAGTGACCTGACGTGGGATACGTGGGGACGCCGTGCAGTGACCTGACGTGGGATACGTGGGGACGCCGTGCAGTTACCTCACATGGGATACGTGGGGACGCAGGGGTCACAGTGTATACACAGCACAGTCCGCGCATAAGGCTTAAACCCTAGATCAGTAGTACGATGCATCTATCGCTGTAACCTGTATTACCTGAGATCTCCCTATTTGTGTTGTCTCCTCTTGTTATTGTCTTATCTCCTGACACTCACGTTGTCTTCTCTCTCTGGTCATCCAGTCTCTGGCAGTAGTGCTCCTGTATGATGATGAAGCTGACCATCCGTAAAGTGACAAGTGGAGCTCGTCTCGGGATCATCACCTGCTTAGGCCAGAATGGGGAGAAGACCCTGGAGGTTCCAGGCTGCCTTCTGTACACAAAGACTGCATCCCCACCCCATCTTACCCATGATACCCTGCAGACCATTGAAGGTGTCCCTCCCGTGACTCATGTCACTCTCTCCACCCTGTAAGAATCGTCTGACACATGATCATCACATTGTTGCCATAGAAACCATTTTTCCTTTTGGCGCTTTGGAACAAGTCTCCGGATAGCTTCCACCATGGCTGGAGCCAGTTATTGAGGTCACCAGATGACCACACCCAGGGATAATGGTGACCTGTGGTCGTATTCTGCCCAATATCACCAGCTTGCCCAGTAATGGCCCGATGGCACTTGTAGCCAGTGTGAGACCGGTGTCACCAGGCCTATTGTTTTAGCTTTCTCTTGTGAGTGTGGCTTCAGATTAGTAAAATACCCAAACATTCAGAGCATTATAACAGTGTCCTCGCTCACATCTAAATTGCAGTGTAAGAATAAAGCTGTCTGCATTTGTGGGCTACATGCAACAGCAGCCAGTATTTACCCTACATGCAGGCGTTATACATGTATTTGCCCCTCTTGGATTGCAGCATGGTTTGTCCATGCAAAGTTACTGGCTTTTATTATGCTCCCAACTCAGAATCCGCCTCTGGGCGCAGCTGTCTAACACATTTCGGGGACACTATGCAGTCACTATGTCTACAGTTAACATGTTGACCTAATTAATGTAGACACTGTCTTAATATTGACATCTCCGGTTAGGGTTAGAATAAAAATAAAACCTGCGTGTCGACGTTGTACAACTGTCAACATAACTTCCTTGTCAACATGGCGAATATCTAACTGATATACTGGACCACTCAGGGACTGTATGTCGTGGGGTCGGGGGAGTGGAACCTGTTTCTTTTAGGAAAACTGATGGATTACTACGCTGATCCTGTGCTTGTTTCAGGGCAGAATACCAGGAGGTCCTAGAGGAATACAAGGACGGAGTTGGGAAGTTTGCAGGTGAGAACGCCTGTGACCTCTTTACATGTTTTTTTTTGTTTTCATCAATACATTTTTATTCAAGTTTTGTTCCACAAAAAAAGAGAACATGGAAGGGGTAGGGTACAGAAAAACAAACATAGGGAGGGGGGAAAGGAATCGGATATCACCGTCAACATTAACAACATCATAAAAAGTAGTACATGCCACGGTCACAATAATACATACAAAATTGAAAAAAAAAAAAGTTATACAACCTTCACCAAAAGTAGTTTGTAACTCAAAAGGAATTGAAGAATTTCCTAGGAGCAACGTTGCACCCTCCCCATCTGTTACATATTTGTGCCATTTAAACCACTTTACCAAAGGAGAGGTAGCCGCGGAGTAGTATGGGATGTCTGGGGTCTCCATTTGAATAGCACAGAGGATTTTATGCATAGATGTGGGGGGGGGGGGGAAGCATATGGCTGCCCTAGCGGCAATCAAAATATGACCTAAAAGATAATGATCAGTATTGGACAGATCTGAGGGTATATATGAGACAGCGCTATGGAAGGTAACGAATGTTAAGAACTTTATAGGCCAGGGCTAATACCTCCCGCCATAACGATTGGGTTATGGGGCAACTCCAAAAAAACCTGAAAAATATCTCCTTGTTTCCTTACAATCCCACAAACAGAATTGCGATCTTATGGAGTTTATTCGGGGTATAACAGCCTATGTAACAACTTAATTTGCATCTCCAAATGATTATAACATTTAGAGAATCAGTTGCTTCCCATTGCTGGGGTGTGAATATGACGTGTAAATCTGATTCCCATTGTAATTGCGCTTTGGATTTAACGATATTCTCGTCTTCCATATATAGGGAGTGTCAGAATCTAATAGCACCCCTAAAATTACCAGTCAACATTTTGGATAAAATAGAGGGTGGGGGAAGGTTTAGGGAGCCAGATATTTTAAGCATTCTAGACACCCAATGGCTTATACGCATATAGGTAAAAAAAATTCCCCGTATGGAAGGTTATATTGCGTCTGTAGGTGGGGAAAAGGGTAGCATGGAGTTATTACTTAACACCTCAGCAATTGTGCTAATATCACAAGTGCGCCATACTGATGTACTAAAATCCGGAATTAAACATGAAAGAGCAAGGAGAGTGAGATTGCGAGTTACGCTGTGTCACACAGTAACGTGGGAACAATAAATAACTGCCCGCCGTGTCACACAGTAACGCGGGAACAATAAATAACTGCCCGCTATGTCACACAGTAACACGGGAACAATAACTGCCCGCTATGTCACACAGTAACGCGGGAACAATAAATAACTGCCCTCCGTGTCACACAGTAACGCGGGAGCAATAAATAACTGCCCTCCTTGTCACACAGTAACGCGGGAACAATAAATAACTGCCCGCTATGTCACACAGTAACGCGGGAACAATAACTGGCCGCCATGTCACACAGTAACATGGGAACAATAACTAACTGCTCGTTATGTCACACAGTAGCGCAGGAACAATAACTAACTGCTCGCTATGTCACACAGTAACGCAGGAACAATAAATAACAGCCCGCTGTGTCACACAGTAACGCGGGAACAATAACTAACTGCCTGCCGTGTCACACAGTAACGCGGGAACAATAACTAACTGTCCGCCGTGTCACACAGTAACGCGGGAACAATAACTAACTGCCCTCCGTGTCACACAGTAACGCGGGAACAATAACTAACTGCCCTCTGTGTCACACAGTAACGCGGGAACAATAAATAACTGCCCTCCGTGTCACACAGTAAAGCGGGAACAATAAATAACTGCCCTCCGTGTCACACAGTAACGCGGGAACAATAACTAACTGCCCGCTGTGTCACACAGTAACACGGGAACAATAAATAACTGCCCGCTATGTCACACAGTAATGTGGGAACAATAACTGCCCGCCGTGTCACACAGTAATGCGGGAACAATAAATAACCCTTCCGTGTCACACAGTAACGCGGGAACAATAAATAACTGCCCTCCGTGTCACACAGTAACGCGGGAACAATAAATAACTGCCCTCCGTGTCACACAGTAACACGGGAACAATAAATAACTGCCCTCCGTGTCACACAGTAACACGGGAACAATAAATAACTGCCCTCCGTGTCGCACAGTAATGTGGGAACAATAAATAACTGCCGCTATTTCACTCAGCAACAATAAATAGCTTCCGCTATGTCACTCAGTAACAATAAATAGCTGCCGCTATGTCAATCAGTAACAATAAATAACTTCCGCTACGTCACTCAGTAACAATAAATAGCTGCTGCTATATCACACAGTAACAATAAATAACTGCTGCTATGTCACACAGTAACAATAAATAACTTCTGCTATGTCACACAGTAACAATAAATAACTGCCGCTACATCACTCCGTAACAATAAATAACTTCCGCTACGTCACTCAGTAACAATAAATAACTGCCGCTACGTCACTCAGTAACAATAAATAACTGCCGCTATGTCACTCAGTAACAATAAATAACTGCCGCTAGGTCACTCAGTAACAATAAATAACTGCCGCTAGGTCACTCAGTAACAATAAATAACTGCCGCTAGGTCACTCAGTAACAATAAATAACTGCCGCTATGTCACTCAGTAACAATAAATAACTGCCGCTACCTCACTCAGTAACAATAAATAACTGCCGCTACCTCACTCAGTAACAATAAATAACTTCCGCTATGTCACTCAGTAACAATAAATAACTTCCGCTACGTCACTCAGTAACAATAAATAACTGCCGCTACGTCACTCAGTAACAATAAATAACTTCCGCTACGTCACTCAGTAACAATAAATAACTGCCGCTACGTCACTCAGTAACAATAAATAACTGCCGCTACGTCACTCAGTAACAATAAATAACTGCCGCTACGTCACTCAGTAACAATAAATAACTGCCGCTACGTCACTCAGTAACAATAAATAACTGCCGCTACGTCACTCAGTAACAATAAATAACTGCCGCTACGTCACTCAGTAACAATAAATAACTGCCGCTATGTCACTCAGTAACAATAAATAACTTCCGCTACGTCACTCAGTAACAATAAATAACTGCCGCTAGGTCACTCAGTAACAATAAATAACTGCCGCTAGGTCACTCAGTAACAATAAATAACTGCCGCTACGTCACTCAGTAACAATAAATAACTGCCGCTACGTCACTCAGTAACAATAAATAACTGCCGCTACGTCACTCAGTAACAATAAATAACTGCCGCTACGTCACTCAGTAACAATAAATAACTGCCGCTATGTCACTCAGTAACAATAAATAACTTCCGCTATGTCACTCAGTAACAATAAATAACTGCCGCTACCTCACTCAGTAACAATAAATAACTGCCGCTACCTCACTCAGTAACAATAAATAACTGCCGCTATGTCACTCAGTAACAATAAATAACTTCCGCTATGTCACTCAGTAACAATAAATAACTGCCGCTACGTCACTCAGTAACAATAAATAACTTCCGCTATGTCACTCAGTAACAATAAATAACTTCCGCTATGTCACTCAGTAACAATAAATAACTGCCGCTACATCACTCAGTAACAATAAATAACTTCCGCTATGTCACTCAGTAACAATAAATAACTGCCGCTATGTCACTCAGTAACAATAAATAACTGCCGCTACGTCACTCAGTAACAATAAATAACTTCCGCTACATCACTCAGTAACAATAAATAACTTCCGCTACGTCACTCAGTAACAATAAATAACTGCCGCTACGTCACTCAGTAACAATAAATAACTGCCGCTATGTCACTCAGCAACAATAAATAACTTCCGCTATGTCACTCAGTAACAATAAATAACTGCCGCTACGTCACTCAGTAACAATAAATAACTGCCGCTATGTCACTCAGTAACAATAAATAACTGCCGTTATGTCACTCAGTAACCTGCAGTTTAGTGGACCCCCTAGGAGTTTGTGCCCAGTCTCAGAGCCCAGTATAATGTCACATGTAGTATTCCTGTCTAGGAAAAACAAGAGATATGGTAAGAACTTACCTTTGTTATCTCTGTTTCTACGAAGTCCATAGGGTCCACAGAGTTGACCTTGGGGTATAGGTTGGGAACCAAATCCGGGCACCACGCAGTTAAAGCTTTTAGCTCCCAGGATGCACTGGGTCCACTCTCCCTATAACCCCACCCCCAAGCCAGAGGCACCTCAGTTTGTAAGTAGCCAAAGGCCGGAGGAGGAGAGAAAAAGAGAGAGAAAACTGGAACACTCAATAACCATACTCACAGAAATGGGAGACGGAAAACCGGTGACCAGCCACACAGCCCATATGAAGCCAGGTGCGTCAGGGCGGGCGCCCTGTGGACCCTATGGACTTCGTAGAAACAGAGATAACAAAGGTAAGTTCTTACCATATCTCTTGTTTTCTACTTCAGGGTCCATAGGGGGTCCACAGGGTTGACCTTGGGGATGTCCCAAAGCAGTTCAACCAAGGGTGGGGACGCTCCTGTGCTGAGAGGAGAATCCGTCGCCAAAAAGGAAGCATCCTGAGAGGCAAAGGAAACCAATGCCTAGAACCTTAAAAAGGTGTGGACAGAAGACCACGTGGCCACCTAGTAAGGCAAAACAGCCGAGGCGCCACAGCGAGCCGCACACGAGGGTCACATGGCCCGAGAAAAAACAAGCATCAACAACAGGAAGGCCTACCCATGGGTAGGCCCCTGAGGAAGACCTACGAGGCCATCCAGCCAACATTTGGTTATAGGCCGGCCATCCTTTCCTGTGAAAACCAGAAATCTCAGACCACCAATAAGGAGTCCGATTTCCGTAAGGAACCTGAACGGATCACATAAATCCAAAGAGGCCAGACCACAGTCAATGAGGCCACACCAGCCGAGAGGACTGGGGACAGAATGGCCGTACCATAAGTTCCAGAATAATATGGAACCTGAAAACCACTAAGAAGAAGCACAGGGCGAGAGCAACTCACACCCTGACATGATGCCCTCCAGAAGAGGGAGCCACATGAGAACGCTCCCAATTCAGACACTCTCCTGGTTGATATAAACACCCTGAGAGAAAGAGAGAGCCTAAGCAATAGACCATGTAATGGCTATCACAACCAGCGGTTCCATTGACTGTCCCCGGAGGTAACGAAGAACCACTACTTACTCCCAAGGAGTCCCTAGGGAGGACAAATGGAGGCATAATCAAGAAAACACTCCAAAGGATGAACTGGATACCAGAGTGGAGCAATTCCATATCTTAACCATACTGACAGTGTAGAGATCCGCACTGTCAGGAAGACCAGGCCAAGTGTGAAACCCAAGCCAGCCGGAAGGAATGCCAGAATATCTGGAAATCCTGGACACCGGAGGATTGTATCGACAGGTACAATACCATAAGATTTATGGCTGCCACAGTTTGTGGTAGGTCCCAGCAAAAGCTGATCCATGTGCTCTAATCATTCCAACGATGACAAAGCCAGGGAAGCCGTAAGACCACTGTAAGGACACAGTCAAAGACAAACGACCCAGGTCCAAGGCAAAACCAAGGACCCTGAGACAACAGGTCCGGGCAGTGAAGCATCAGGGATGGAGTATCGATGTAGAGACTCCAAAGATCCAAGTACCCCTGACATCTGGGGCAATCAGGAGCCACCAGCAGGAAAGCATCTCCGTCTCGATTGAAAACACTTCCAAAGACCTCGAGGAAGAAGGGAGACCGGAGAAAACAGGTACACAAAGTGGAAGGACCACTTCACCGACAAAGAGTCGCTGAAGGTTGCTTCAGAATCCCCAGAGCTGGACTGTAACACCATAGTGTGATAAAGTCAGAAGGCCATGAGGGTCACCTCAGGGGGGCCCCCCCTGCTCACCAGGAGATGAAACCTCTCTTGGGGAAGAGACTAGTCCCCGGGATGCACGTCGTGACGGCTGAGGACTCCCGCTTCCCAATGGAGAGCTCCTGAAATGAACGCTGCCGAGATGGTCGGGAGGAGACCCTCGGACTATGTCCGAATATGTGACATACCTGTCATTGCCACCCAACGAACAGTGTTGCTAAAAAGGAAGCCACTGTCCTGACCCTGTCGGACTGAACCTTTTCAGGTTCACCGGGAAACAAGAGTTATGCCAGAGTAAGTTAATTGACAGGGTGGAATCGACAGACGTCCAACTGCACTGAAAAGGATTCGATCCAGACACTGTCCATAGCAAAGAAAACCCTGGACGAGATGGCCATAGCCACCCGGACAGGGACCGACTTGCCTCCGGAGAGAGCATCATCGTTTGAACAGTTATCCGACAGAAAAAACTCGTTCCATCTGGAAATGAGCCAATTATGGAAAGGCCTGGAATGGAACTGAGCCCATTCCACCATGCATCCCAGAGTGTAAAGACATCTGTCGACTGCGCAGACAACCATGTACTCCTAATGGAAGAGTGGAGATTCCGTCTTACGCCAGAAGAATTCTCAGATTCTGAGAATCCAGCAGGGATCCTAGATGAAGAATACCCAGAGAGGGATGCAGGGAGGACTCTTTCCCCGTTGATTAAACGTCTGCACCCTGAAGAAGCCACAGTCATCCTGACCTGGCTGTAAAGTACCCCGGTGATCCCGCTAAGAGCAGGAGGCCGTCCAGGTACAGGAGCATCGGGATATACTGAACAGAAGAACTGTCAGAAAATCCAAAACGCTGGTAAACCCCTGTGGGGCTGAGGACAGTCCCAACAGGCAGAGCCCGAAAAATTGTAAGTGTTGCTGTGATACAGCAAACCTCAGCCCATGCTGAGGAAAGGTCTCTGTAAGTACCCGTAGGCACGCGTCCTGTATATCCAGTGATACCATAAAGTCCCCAGGTTCCAAACATCGTATGATGGAGCATAGGGATTTCCTCCTGAGCCCAGGTAGCTTTAGGAACTGGTTCAGGGAATTGAGACAGAGAATAGGCCAAAGAGGACCATTCAGCCACCGCACCAGAAAGAAAGCAGAACAACCAGTCCCTCACTGAGATAGTGGGGATGGCCTAATTAGCTCCGCTTACCGCAACAACTGCATAGCTTTCTGGATCTGTAAGGCCCTTGTAAAGAGGCCGCCTGAGCAAAGAGGGCATACCCTCCTACCCACGTAGCCGCGGCAACTTGACACTAGTACCGGGCGAACTGAGAAAATCAGTATCTCCCAGTTGTAGGCCTGTCCCGTCAGGCTGAAGAGATATCCGTAGGTTCAGAAGCAGGATCGGCTGGCAGTCCAGGCCTGCTCGGTACTGGATATGTCGGCCCTTGTAGATGCCGACAGTCTACGAAGAAACAGACCTTTAGGCTGACCCAGAGGACAAAAAGACTTAACAGACTTAGTCTGAGGCCTTGTAGTGGGCATAGCTGAAAGCGGTAAACTTGTCGTTAGTAATACTGCCAATGTTACTACAATCTTGTCAAGGTCAGGACCAAACAATATCAACCCTAAAGATGGTATCTGCACCTCTGCATTCCCAGAGCGCAGCCATAGGGTATTACGGAGGATACAGTCGCAGCCGGAACTCTGAAAGTTAGGAGACTGGTATCCAATATAGGCATTTCCACCTATGACAACTGCATATATTACGTGAGCGACCAAATACCTTTGAACCCCCGACGTGTTGGAGGGGAAAAAACGTTACAAATGCATCAACCCAATATGCAATAGTATTAACCAACCATGCTATAGCCATGGTAGGATGGGTAACAACTCCTGAAAGCAAGTATACTGATTTCAGGCAGAGTTACCACCTACGGATCCGAAGAATCCGACCACACAGGAATGGGAGGCGTAGTAACGTCTGTAATCAAACGAGTAACACGCCCATCCACCCCAGGAGGGGCTCGTGATGACCCTCAGGGAATTTGGGACAGGAGGCCAAACACTGTTGTAACACCTCCTATCTGGCAACAGCCAGAGTCCCGCTATGCGATCCACCCGCTAGTCAGCAACAGGGAACCCGAAGGCACGCAATACTGAGGGTGTATGATACAGGTGCAGGTCAACATTCACTCTAACCAGAATGGACCTGCTACCAGCCCTAAAGCAGGGATAATAATACCTGAAATAGGCTTCCCCCCGTGTAAGAGGGAAAGAGCCCCAAACAGTATCCAGTTCACGGCAGAGCCAACTGGGAAGTAACCACAGGGCGTCAACCACGCCAATTAGCGTTTCGTAGAAAACGACATCCACCCAGGGTGGCTGTTGTGGTAATCCCTGCAAGGGGAATGACAGACTATTGTGGCACCAGGGGGAATTCATATACTGCGAAAAACCCCTGCAGGGAGCGGTAGTCTGTGTCACAGGGGAAGAGTGCAAGAAGCTGCGAGATACCCTGAGATGAAAAGGGCAGTATGGTGAAGTAACCCCAAGTGAGGTACAACAATGGGGCCCGCCCGGCGATCCGCAATTGAGAGGATCCCGAGAAAACAAACCGCCCAAGGGGGTCGTGAAAGAGGCCAGCACCAGATGACGCCACATACAGAACCCTTTATGAGTCAAATCCTCCGCACTAACACCTGCAGCACATGACTTGCAGGATAGTAAAAATGGGTGCAGTACAACGCTCTATCTCCTGGTCAGACATATCTGACCAACCCTCTTGGCGGAAATATTAAGCAGCGCTATACTGGTCCTGACTGATGCCAAAAATTAGCTGCAGGGACCCATTTTCAGCGTATGCAACACACAGTTCCATCTAAAATATGGCAACGTGCAGCACGCAACAGTATGTGACAAACCACACAAATATTAACCAGTATATAAATGTGAGGTCTCAGAACCACCCTAAGTACAGCTGTATTAGGGCAGATAAATAAAAGGGATAGATATACACTGACAGGTGAGAGAATAAAGTACAGACAGTCAGCACTAGCATAAGTCACATACCATGCAGATATATACATATATACATAAACATGTCATATAATATACTGCACTATTACACTGCATTCAACTTACCCAGATTCAGTGTCTGGGAAGGCTACAGCGCTGTGTACACTGACCTGATGGTGAGGTAAGCAGGGGGACTGGACTCACTGCCATCCTGAGAGATCTCTGCTGCACCACAGAGATAAAATGGCCGCTGGAGACCTCAGAGGAAGCGTGGCCCGCGGAGGAAGCAGCTCAGCGACGCCAGACTATGGATACTGAAAGGCGCGCTGAGCTGAGGGGAGGAGCCGCTGTAACAGGGAAGGCTGCCTCCCCTGGCCGGCTATTAACCCCCGGGACGCCGGCTCCCTGCACCGATCGTTAAGTCCCTGGTGGTCTAGTGGACACACGGGGTATGGGGGGCCCGCCGCCACTGCCGGCGCCTCCGGTCTGTCCCCTGAGACCGGAGGCACAGGACTGCATTTGAAATGCGCGGATCACCGCAAGCGGTGATCCGCGACCTTACCTGCTCCCCGTGGATCCGGCAGCAGTCCTGGGCGCCCGCAGAGTCCGGCTAGTACAGACTCTGGGGTCCCGCTGAGATCCCCAGATCTGTACTGGCGTCTCAGCGCCAGCGGGGTGACGGAGCGGCAGCTTAGACGTCCTATGGACAGTCCGACGCTGCCGCTCTGAAGAGTCCAAAGTCCATGGAAAAAACTTTGTCCCTAAAAGAATAAAATAAGCTTAGGGGCTGCTAATCAGCTCCCCCTGCGCTAACGGTGACCCGACTCCGGCTGGGCACCAACTTAAACTGAGGTGCCTCTGGCTTGGGGGTGGGGTTATAGGGAGAGTGGACCCAGTGCATCCTGGGAGCTAAAAGCTTTAACTGCGTGGTGCCCGGATTTGGTTCCCAACCTATACCCCAAGGTCAACCCTGTGGACCCCCTATGGACCCTGAAGTAGAAATGACCCTTTGCCACAGTGTTGTGGTGCCAGGCCTGTGAGCCCATGTAAAGCTTTTCATGTTTTCTAGATGGAGTTGTGACAGTGCTGAGCCTGCGTATCTGCAATAACATGTTATTTTCTGTCTGTTAACCATAAACTAGAAAGTTGATCTGTGGGTTCCCGTCTGTGTGGTGACAGCGATGTCGTATGTTTGTCTGAGGCAGGAAGTGACCCACTAACAGCTGCTGTTCTGTGTTTGTCTCATGTAGGGTTATCAGACACGATCCTTTATTGCTCAGTCAGTGACCCCATCGCCCTGAGCCCGTCCGGATACAACACGAACAAGGTAAATTCCGCCCAGGTGATACTGCGCACAAACCCTGACTGCGTTTCCACTGCTAGGAGGCATTATGTTAGTTTAATGATACATCTGAACTTAGAGATCCGCATATAAACTTTGTCGTCTTAAACGTTAAGGACAGGGAAAAGTAATGTACAGTAAGTAGCCGCTGTTTATTACAGATTGTCCTGTCCAGGAAAGGATCCAGCAGCAGCCAACTGGGGGCGCCAAACTTTCATACACATATTCGGCCTGTCCTGTGGACGTGTATCAGCTTTTGTTCATCAATCAGAACAATGTATATATATATTATATAGTGTATATACAGTGCATCCAGAAAGTATTCACAGGGCTTCACTTTTTCCACATTTTATGTCACAGCCCTATTCCAAAATGGAATAAATTAATTTTTGTCCTCAAAATTCTACACACAATACCCCATAATGACAACATGTAAAAAGTTTTTTGTTTTTTTTTAGATTTTTGCAAATTTATTAAGAAAAAAAAAACTAAGAAATCTCATGTACATAGGTAATCACAGCCTTTGCTCAATGCTTTGTTGATGCACCTTTGGCAGCAATTACAACCTCAAATATTTTTGAATATGATGCCACAAGCTTGGCACACCTATCTTTGGGCAGTTTCGCCCATTCCTCTTTGCAGCACCTCTCAAGATCCATCATGTTGGATGGGAAGCGTCGGTGCCCAGCCATTTTCAGATCTCTCCAGAGATGTTCAATCCTTAGAATGTAAGCTCTTACGAGCAGGGCTTCTCCTTACTTTACTTTCACCTACTTCTTACCCCCCACCAGGGCACCTAACACTTCGTTGCTTACGCTCTGTTGCCTAATGGTCACTTATGTATCAATGTATACTATCCATGTCCTTGTCCTATTTTGTACTGTAAGTCAGTTGTCAAATTATTTGTTTGTGTACTTTGTAAGGCGCTGCGGAGCACTTGGGCGCCATATAAATAAAGGATAATAATAATAATTGGAGTCATGTCTGGGCTCTGGCTGGGCCACTCAGACATTCCCAGAGTTGTCCTGAAGACACTCCTTTGATATCTTGGCTGTGTGTTTAGGGTCATTGTTCTGCTGAAAGATGAACCGTCTCCCCAGTCTAAGGTCAAGAGCGCTCTGGAGCAGGTGTTCATGCAGGATGTCTCTGTACATTGCTGCATTCATCTTTCCCTCTATCCTGACTAATCTCCCAGTTCCTGCCGCTGAAAAACATCCCCACAGCATGATGCTGCCACCACCATGCTTCACCTGTAGGGATGGCATTGGCCTGGTGATGAGCGGTGCCTGGTTTCCTCCAAACATAACGCCTGGCATTCATGCCAAAGAGTTCAATCTTTGTCTCTCATGGTCTGAGAGTCCTTCAGGTGCATTTTGGCAAACTCCAGGTGGGCTGCCATGTGCTATTTACTAAGGAGTGGCTTCCGTCTGGCCACTCTACCATACAGGCCTGATTGGTGGATTGCTGCAGAGATGGAAACAGGATGCACCTGAGCTCAACTTTCAGCTTCATGGCAAAGGCTGTGAATACTTATGTACATGTGATTTCTTAGGTTTTTTGTTTTTATTAAATTAGCAAAAATCTCAAAAAAACTTTTTTCACGTCGTCACTATGGGGTTATGTGTGTAGAATTTTGAGGACAATAATGAATTTATTCCATCTTGGAATATGGCTGTAACATAACAAAATGTGGAAAAAGTGAAGCGCTGTGAATACTTTCGGATGCACTGTGAGTATGCGTGTGATATATGTATGTATATAAAATGTTATCTATATATATATTATATATACTCTCTTTTTCATCACTACCTGTATTATTACGGTAACAGAGAGACACTGATTTATAATGTAATGTCACAATTTAGTGTTTATTCCCCCTGAGTAGCTGGAGAATTGAATACTTAAGGATAATACCTATTGATGTTCTTTATTCCTTATTACATAGTACCACTACATTGGAGACAAAGTGCATACGTTAAAATATATAGTAGAAGTAGAATAGGTATTATCCTTAAGTATTCAATTCTCCAGCTACTTGGGGGGAATAAACACTAAATCGTGACATTACATTATAAATCAGTGTCTCTCTATTACCGTAATTATACAGGTAGTGATGAAAAGGATACAGATATTATTGTGACAATCCTTTTATAATAGGATCCAACTATACCAGCAGCAACAGGAGATGTTTTATATCACTATTATTCATTATAGCCTCACATTCCGTTTTTCTTTATTTTATATTGCGCCCCACATCTGATTACACCACACGTTTTAAACTACTTAATAAAAGTTACATTTTATATGTTTTTCTGAGGGTAATTAAATCAGTATAATTATAGAAGACCTATTAGTTCACCGGACCAGAGAATTTTGTCTTTTCTTGAAGATGACACCCATTGCGGTACCAAGGCCATCGTCGGCAGAACTGTAGCGTTGGTTTTGCTTGCGCCCCAATTTGATTGGTTGCAAAGATCCTCCGCCATATTTCATTACCCCTTGTGCCCCCAGTCTTCCTTTTATCATTGTTCATTTGTTACAATGTTACCAAGTGTCTTTCATTTGGCATTTGAGGTTTTTTTTTTTTTTTATAGAGAAATCAAATTGCCGAAATATAAATTTTACCGGTCCAATTTTCACTTGTGTAAAGTGAGAGGTTCGGTAGACACACTACGCTTGTGCTGTGTTTTTTGAGTATGGTAGTCATTCATTGATTTTGCAATGTATTGTTAGCAAATGTTTATTCTCTTTTTGGTATGTACTTTTTTTTTTTATTATTTTTTTTCATGGTGGTATCCACAGACAGTGTCCATGTGGTGTTCTGGGGGCCGACTGGAGGTGACACCCCAGAAGTTTATGTCTCTACAGCGAGTCCTGAAGGTGGACTGGTTCCAGTGCCTGTCTGACGGGGAAGTGATGCCAGGGGGCTTCTCGAGGAAGCGGGCTAAGAAGTCGGTAGACCGCTCCCTGGGCTATCTAGACGAGTGCCTCCAGCTGCTTGCTGAGAACGAGGCAAGTCCATGTTGCGTTGGGTGGATATAGTCTTTCAGAATTGGGGCTTTGGGACCGACGGCTCTGCCTTCCATATACATAATAACGTGACATAAACACATCCCAGACATATAATAATAGTTGAGGATATCCAGTTGACCCTTTAGATATCAGAAATGGCTGAAATGTTGGTTATTGTTCACCTTTGATCCATTACATCTCAGGAACTGAA
Source organism: Taudactylus pleione (assembly GCA_031769625.1). Taxonomy (NCBI): domain Eukaryota; kingdom Metazoa; phylum Chordata; class Amphibia; order Anura; family Myobatrachidae; genus Taudactylus; species Taudactylus pleione. The sequence goes on from JAUIMM010001093.1 coordinate 24,919, forward strand.
GCAAAAGGTTGTAATTGGGGCCATTGAAGGAGGAGACCTCCTGGAAGAGCGGTTGAGATCGGCACGTGAGACGGCAAAGAGACCCGTAGGCGGCTTCCTGCTGGATGGTTTCCAGGAGAGCCATATGAGCCAAGAGACCAAGCTGAAACTCATCGCATCGGTCACAGCAGAGTTACCAGAAGACAAGCCCCGGTCAGTGCCAGGTTCTTACCTATCCCTGTGTGCACTGTCACTCATAGGATTTCAGCAGCTTTATGGTGTTCACTTTGGGCTTTACAAGCACATGAGCTCTAATGCTGTGCATATTACATGGGGGGGCTTTATTAGCTCTTAGCACAACGTCTCAATACTATAGTGATCTAATAACATACTCTACACATTCCTTCATACAGAGATCTAATAACATACTCTACACATTCCATCAAATAGTGATCTAATAGCATACGCTACACATTCCATCATATAGAGATCTAATAACATACTCTACACATTCCTTCATATAGAGATCTAATAACATACTCTACACATTCCTTCATATAGAGATCTAATAACATACTCTACACATTCCATCATACAGAGATCTAATAACATACTCTACACATTCCATCATATAAAGATCTAATAACATACTCTACACATTCCATCATACAGAGATCTAATAACATACTCTACACATTCCATCATACAGAGATCTAATAACATACTCTACACATTCCATCATACAGAGATCTAATAACATACTCTACACATTCCTTCATACAGAGATCTAATAACATACTCTACACATTCCATCATACAGAGATCTAATAACATACTCTACACATTCCATCATACAGAGATCTAATAGCATACTCTACACATTCCATCATACAGAGATCTAATAACATACTCTACACATTCCATCATACAGAGATCTAATAACATACTCTACACATTCCTTCATATAGAGATCTAATAACATACTCTACACATTCCATCATATAGAGATCTAATAACATACTCTACACATTCCATCATATAGAGATCTAATAACATACTCTACACATTCCATCATACAGAGCTCTAATAACATACTCTACACATTCCATCATATAGAGATCTAATAACATACTCTACACATTCCATCATACAGAGATCTAATAACATACTCTACACATTCCTTCATACAGAGATCTAATAACATACTCTACACATTCCATCATATAGAGATCTAATAACATACTCTACACATTCCATCATATAAAGATCTAATAACATACTCTACACATTCCATCATACAGAGCTCTAATAACATACTCTATACATTCCTTCATATAGAGATCTAATAACATACTCTACACATTCCATCATATAAAGATCTAATAACATACTCTACACATAACTTCATATAGAGATCTAATAACATACTCTACACATTCCATCATATAGAGATCTAATAACATACTCTACACATTCCATCATATAAAGATCTAATAGCATACTCTACACATTCCATCATACAGAGCTCTAATAACATACTCTATACATTCCTTCATATAGAGATCTAATAACATACTCTACACATTCCATCATATAGAGATCTAATGACATACTCTACACATTCCATCATATAAAGATCTAATAGCATACTCTACACATTCCATCATACAGAGCTCTAATAACATACTCTATACATTCCTTCATATAGAGATCTAATAACATACTCTACACATTCCATCATATAAAGATCTAATAACATACTCTACACATTCCATCATACAGAGATCTAATAACATACTCTACACATAACTTCATATAGAGATCTAATAACATACTCTACACATTCCATCATACAGAGCTCTAATAGCATACTCTACACATTCCATCATACAGAGATCTAATAACACACTCTACACATTCCATCATATAGAGATCTAATAACATACTCTACACATTCCATCATACAGAGATCTAATAGCATACTCTACACATTCCATCATACAGAGATCTAATAGCATACTCTACACATTCCATCATACAGAGATCTAATGGCATACTCTACACATTCCATCATATAGAGATCTAATAACATACTCTACACATTCCATCATATAAAGATCTAATAGCATACTCTACACATTCCATCATACAGAGATCTAATAACATACTCTACACATTCCATCATACAGAGATCTAATAACATACTCTACACATTCCTTCATACAGAGATCTAATAACATACTCTACACATTCCATCATACAGAGATCTAATAACATACTCTACACATTCCATCATATAGAGATCTAATAACATACTCTACACATTCCATCATACAGAGATCTAATAGCATACTCTACACATTCCATCATACAGAGATCTAATAACATACTCTACACATTCCATCATACAGAGATCTAATAACATACTCTACACATTCCTTCATACAGAGATCTAATAACATACTCTACACATTCCTTCATAGAAAACTGTAATAAAATGCACAGCTCTAATGTACTCTATACACATTATTATATAAAGCTTTAATAACCTACTCTGTGCATACTATATTATAAAGCTCTATTAACAAAGGCTATACACACCATATTATAAAGTTCTAATAATAGATGCCTTATTATAAAACTCTAATAAAATAAGATATGCACATACTATATTATAACGCTCTAAATAACACATCCAATACGCACAATATTATAAAGCTCTAATAAGACTGTATACACACCATATCATAATGGCCTAATATACGCTATACATTCAGTCTTACTAAACTCTAAAAATATTTGCTATGTGCATGTTACAAAGCTCTAATAAGTATAGCTATGCACACTCTTACAGAGCCTTAATAAGTTTAGCTATGCACACTCTTACAGAGCCCTAATAAGTTTAGCTATGCACACCGTCTTACAGAGCCCTAATAAGTTTAGCTATGCACACCGTCTTACAGAGCCCTAATAAGTTTAGCTATGCACACCGTCTTACAGAGCCCTAATAAGTTTAGCTATGCACACCGTCTTACAGAGCCCTAATAAGTTTAGCTATGCACACCGTCTTACAGAGCCCTAATAAGTTTAGCTATGCACACACTCTTACAGAGCCCTAATAAGTTTAGCTATGCACACCGTCTTACAGAGCCCTAATAAGTTTAGCTATGCACACCGTCTTACAGAGCCCTAATAAGTTTAGCTATGCACACCGTCTTACAGAGCCCTAATAAGTTTAGCTATGCACACCGTCTTACAGAGCCCTAATAAGTTTAGCTATGCACACTCGTATAAAGCTGTAATAAGTTTAGTTATGCACACTGTCTTATAAAGCTGTAATAAGTTTAGCTATGCACACTGGGCCTGATTCTGACCCGGTCGCAAGCGCTGAGCGCTCGCAACTGGGTCGATGGCCCAGAGCGCATGCGCACGACAGAGCCGGGTCCATCGTGCGCATGCGCGAGACCCGGATAGCGACGGGCAATCCGTCGCTCTGGGTCTCGCACCAAAGGGGGCATGCTGTCGATGTTGAATGACAGCACGCCCCCTTTGGTGGGCGTGTCGGGGGGGGGGTGGCTGCCCAGACAGAGGCGTTCCCATGGGAATGCCTACATTTTGGGGGCGGCCCCACTGACATCAGTGGGAGAGCTTTCAGCTCTGTCTGAGCCGAAAGCTCTCTGGGGCTTGCGGCCACAAGACCCTACCAAAAGGGTCTCGTCGCAAGCCCGATGGCCGCGATGGTCTTGACCATCGTGACAATCATCCTGGCCGCTCTCCTTAGCTGTGGGTGGCAACAATATTAAAAAAAAAAGACGCCCTGATTCAGAGCGAGCGCTCTGTCAGAGTGTCCGGCTCTGAATCAGGGCCACTGTCTTATAAAGCTCTAATAAGTTTAGCTATGCACACTGTCTTATAAAGCTGTAATAAGTTTAGCTATGCACACTGTCTTATAAAGCTCTAATAAGTTTAGCTATGCACACTGTCTTATAAAGCTCTAATAAGTTTAGCTATGCACACTGTCTTATAAAGCTGTAATAAGTTTAGCTATGCACACTGTCTTATAAAGCTCTAATAAGTTTAGCTATGTACACTGTATTACAGAGCTCTAATAAGTTTAGCTATGCACACTGTCTTATAAAGCTCTAAGTTTAGCTATACACACCGTCTTATAAAGCTCTAATAAGATAAAATACACACAACCTATAACAATCTAATAACATTGTTTTAATAATATATTTTGAAGACAAACCTTTGATATTTTTTAATCAGTCTGTTTGTTGTGTGACGGACATGAGCCATAAAATATACGCTCTCCTGACTCTCTCCTCCATGTTCTCTGTCTGTAGACTCATACATGGCGTTGGGCGGCCGGATGAGGTCCTAGACTGCATTGAGTGCGGGGTGGACCTGTATGACAGCGGTTTCCCGTACGAGGTGACGGAGAGGGGATGTGCTCTGTACTTTAGCCACCAATACCAGCCGGACCCTGAGACTGCAGGTGGACAGCAGAGTCCTGACAATGCCCCAGTGTCTTACGGTATTTGTGAGAGAACATATGGACTCCATGTAGACCCCGAGATCTTCTGTTTTCCATATCATGGGATCTGTATGGTCATATTAAGGTTGTCAGCATCCAAGTTTTATGTCACCCACGTTTCCCATAAAGCATGTCTCGTATAGCAGCGCACACATGTATTTCCCTGTGATCTCATGAAAGACGACACATCATATATTCTACTGTATTACTATAGTACTATATTGTTATTGTGCAGTTCTGTAACTACATCATTATAATGTTTTAATAGTGCCGCAGCTACTATGTATTTACAGAGGGATGATAGCGCCATGCCTGCTACGTATTTACAACGGGATGATAGCGCCGCGCCTGCTATGTATATACAGTGAGATGATAGCGCTGTGCCTGCTACGTATATACAGTGGGATGATAGCGCTGCGCCTGCTACGTATATACAGTGGGAAGATAGCGCCGTGCCTGCTATGTATATACAGTGGGATGATAGCGCCGTGCCTGCTATGGATATACAGTGGGATGATAGCGCCGTGCCTGCTATGTATATACAGTGGGATGATAGCACCATGCCTGCTATGTATATACAGTGGGATGATAGCGCCGTGCCTGCTGTGTATATACAGTGGGATGATAGCGCCGTGCCTGCTATGTATATACAGTGGGATGATAGCAAGTTGCCTGCTATGTATATACAGTGGGAATGATAGCGCCGTGCCTGCTATGTATATACAGTGGGAATAATAGCGCCGTGCCTGCTATGTATATTCAGTGGGGTGATAGTGACGTCCCTGCTATATATATACAGTGGGATGATAGTGCTGTGCCTGCTATGTATATACAGTGGGATGATAGTGCCGTGCCTGCTATGTATATACAGTGGGATGATAGTGCCGTGCCTGCTATGTATATACAGTGGGATGATAGCGCCGCGCCTGTTATGTATATACAGTGGGATGATAGTGCCGTGCCTGCTATGTATATACAGTGGGATGATAGTGCCATGCCTGCTATGTATATACAGTGGGGTGATGGTGCCGTGCCTGCTATGTATATACAGTTGGATGATAGCGCTGTGCCTGCTATGTATATACAGTGGGATGATAGTGCCGTGCCTGCTATGTATATACAGTGGGGTGATGGTGCCGTGCCTGCTATGTATATACAGTTGGATGATAGCGCTGTGCCTGCTATGTATATACAGTGGGGTGATATCATCGTGCTGGATACATACATTATGTATATTATATATTATTATATATATATTATACATTATGTATATTTATATTATAGGTGGACGTTCCCATTCCTGATAAGACTTATAGAGTTATAGCTAGAACTATAAATACTCTCCTAGGTCAGATGTGGTGTTCCTACTGCTTTCCAGCTGTTGTGTAACTACAAGTCAGCTTGCCAAGCCACTAATCTCTCTCGTTGCCCATCTATGTTTCCCTTGTACCTATATATGGAGTGCTAGCTCTTTGCACAAGAGTGACATGTGATTCCCTCTTCCAGTTCTAGACGAGGAGGAAATCTGCAATGGGAATAGGAACGGTGATGAGGAGGATGAGAGTGAGGATCCAGAGATTGATCGTTCCAAAATGACCTCCTACGAGATCTGCCTGCGGGAGAAAAGGTCTGTATACTTTGTGAGGATACCGGGGGATCTGGGTATCCCGGGGTTCAGGGATCACACAGTGGAGCAGGTTATAATGAAGGCAAGATGAACTTTATTCATGGAGACACAGAATTCCAGCAAACAGTAAGCAGGGTAATATCAATACAGTCCACTCAGAGTTCAGCAAAGTCTTTTCCAGCTGCTATATATCTCCTTACCTGGCCAGCAATGACAGCTGTAGCAGAGCACACACAGCTGCTGTATATCTCCTCCCTACCTGACCAGCAATAGCAGCTGTAGCAGGGCACACAGAGCTGCTGTATATCTCCTCCCTACCTGGCCAGCAATGCCAGCTGTAGCAGGGCACACAGAGCTGCTATATATCTCCTCCCTACCTGCACACAGAGCTGCTGTATATCTCCTCCCTACCTGGCCAGCAATGGCAGCTGTAGCAGGGCACACAGAGCTGCTATATATCTCCTTCCTACCTGCACACAGAGCTGCTGTATATCTCCTCCCTACCTGGCCAGCAATGCCAGCTGTAGCAGGGCACACAGAGCTGCTATATATCTCCTCTCTACCTGGCCAGCAATGGCAGCTGTAGCAGAGCACACAGAGCTGCTATATATCTCCTCCCTACCTGGCCAGCAATGGCAGCTGTAGCAGGGCACACAGAGCTGCTGTATATCTCCTCCCTACCTGGCCAACAATGACAGCTGTAGCAGGGCACACAGAGCTGCTATATATCTCCTCTCTACCTGGCCAGCAATGGCAGCTGTAGCAGGGCACACAGAGCTGCTATATATCTCCTCTCTACCTGGCCAGCAATGACAGCTGTAGCAGGGCACATAGAGCTGCTGTATATCTCCTCCCTCCCTGACCAGCAATGACAGCTGTAGCAGGGCACACAGAGCTGCTGTATATCTCCTCCCTACCTGGCCAGCAATGGCAGCTGTAGCAGGGCACACAGAGCTGCTATATATCTCCTCCCTACCTGCACACAGAGCTGCTGTATATCTCCTCCCTACCTGGCCAGCAATGGCAGCTGTAGCAGGGCACACAGAGCTGCTATATATCTGCTCTCTACCTGGCCAGCAATGGCAGCTGTAGCAGAGCACACAGAGCTGCTATATATCTCCTCCCTACCTGGCCAGCAATGGCAGCTGTAGCAGGGCACACAGAGCTGCTGTATATCTCCTCCCTACCTGGCCAACAATGACAGCTGTAGCAGGGCACACAGAGCTGCTATATATCTCCTGTTTACCTGGCCAGCAATGGCAGCTGTAGCAGGGCACACAGAGCTGCTGTATATCTCCTCCCTACCTGGCCAGCAACGGCAGCTGTAGCAGGGCACACAGAGCTGCTGTATATCTCCTCCCTACCTGACCAGCAATGGCAGCTGTAGCAGGGCACACAGAGCTGCTGTATATCTCCTCCCTACCTGGCCAGCAACGGCAGCTGTAGCAGGGCACACAGAGCTGCTGTATATCTCCTCCCTACCTGACCAGCAATGGCAGCTGTAGCAGGGCACACAGAGCTGCTGTATATCTACTCCCTACCTGGCCAGCAATGACAGCTGTAGCAGGGCATACAGAGCTGCTATATATCTCCTCCCTACCTGGACAGCAATGGCAGCTGTAGCAGGGCACACAGAGCTACTGTATATCTCCTCCCTACCTGGCCAGCAACGGCAGCTGTAGCAGGGCACACAGAGCTGCTGTATATCTCCTGTTTACCTGGCCAGCAATGGCAGCTGTAGCAGGGCACACAGAGCTGCTGTATATCTCCTCCCTACCTGGCCAGCAACGGCAGCTGTAGCAGGGCACACAGAGCTGCTGTATATCTCCTCCCTACCTGACCAGCAATGGCAGCTGTAGCAGGGCACACAGAGCTGCTGTATATCTCCTCCCTACCTGGCCAGCAACGGCAGCTGTAGCAGGGCACACAGAGCTGCTGTATATCTCCTCCCTACCTGACCAGCAATGGCAGCTGTAGCAGGGCACACAGAGCTGCTGTATATCTCCTCCCTACCTGGCCAGCAATGACAGCTGTAGCAGGGCATACAGAGCTGCTATATATCTCCTCCCTACCTGGACAGCAATGGCAGCTGTAGCAGGGCACACAGAGCTACTATATATCTAACGACACTGAGGGGACAACACCCCAATCTCCAGCGTCACACTGTACTCACACACTATCCCACAATTCCCCTTGCTGCACCACCCTACTTCCCTCTCTCTCTCATTGGTGGGCCCTGGTATCAGTCTTTCCATAGAGGAAGGAGGAGGGCTTTGTAACAGGAACACTCCTTTGCTGTCTGCTGCTGGCAAACTTCCTGTATGAGACTTCTGCAGACTGAGGGCTTCAATTTAAAAACACAGAAATGGGTCATGGGGTTAACTGTTTTCAACATGCAGGTCCTTTTCCCTTGCCTCCTCACATACCATGGTGCAGCCCCTGTACTACATGTGTATACGCCTTATGCTGCAGCCCCTGTACTATATGTATATAGGCCTTATGCTGCGGCCCCTGTACTACGTGTGTATACGCCTTATGCTGCAGCTCCTGTACTATGTGTGTATACACCTTATGCTGCAGCCCCTGTACTATGTGTATATAGGCCTTATGCTGTGGCTCCTGTACTACGTGTATACGCCTTATGCTGCAGCCCCTGTACTATATGTATATAGGCCTTATGCTGCGGCCCCTGTACTACGTGTGTATACGCCTTATGCTGCAGCCCCTGTACTACGTGTGTATAGGCCTTATGCTGCGGCCCCTGTACTACATGTGTATACGCCTTATGTTGCAGCCCCTGTACTATATGTATATAGGCCTTATGCTGCGGCCCCTGTACTACGTGTGTATACGCCTTATGCTGCAGCCCCTGTACTACGTGTATATAGGCCTTATGCTGCGGCTCCTGTACTACGTGTATACGCCTTATGCTGCAGCTCCTGTACTACGTGTATACGCCTTATGGTGCAGCCCCTGTACTACGTGTGTATACGCCTTATGCTGCGGCCCCTGTACTACGTGTGTATACGCCTTATGCTGCGGCCCCTGTACTACGTGTGTATAGGCCTTATGCTGCGGCCCCTGTACTACGTGTATATAGGCCTTATGGTGCAGCCCCTGTACTACGTGTATATACGCCTTATGGTGCAGCCCCTGTACTACGTGTGTATACGCCTTATGCTGCAGCCCCTGTACTATATGTATATATACGCCTTATGCTGCAGCCCCTGTACTACGTGTGTATACGCCTTATGGTGCAGCCCCTGTACTACGTGTGTATAGGCCTTATGCTGCGGCCCCTGTACTACGTGTATATAGGCCTTATGGTGCGGCCCCTGTACTATATGTATATACGCCTTATGCTGCAGCCCCTGTACTACGTGTGTATACGCCTTATGCTGCAGCCCCTGTACTACGTGTGTATACGCCTTATGGTGCAGCCCCTGTACTACGTGTATATACGCCTTATGGTGCAGCCCCTGTACTACGTGTATATACGCCTTATGGTGCAGCCCCTGTACTACGTGTATATACGCCTTATGCTGCAGCCCCTGTACTACGTGTATTTCTACTTCAGGGTCCATAGGGGTCCACAGGGTGACCTTGGGGTATAGCTGGATCCTGGATCCTCGGGCACCATGGAGTTAAAGCTTTTAGCTGCTCCCAGGATGCACTTGGGTCCAACCTCCCCTATACCCCGCCCCCGAGCCACAGGCACCTCAGTTTTAGATGGTGCCCGGCCGGAGTCGGGTCACCCTGCGGGGGGGGCTGCAGGAGCAGCCCCCTAAAGCTTTTTATTTAACTAGGTTAAAGTTATTTTTACACTAGTTTTTTTCTCTAGAGCAGCAGCGCTGGGCTGTCTGTACAGACGCCCACGCTGCCGCTCCTTCTCCCTGCTGGCGCCGCGACGCCAGCACTGAACTGGGGATCGCGGCGGGGGAAGCCAGAGTCTGTACTAGCCGGACTCTGGTTTCCCCCGGGACTGCTGCCGGAAGACGCCGGGGAGATCAGGTAAGCCGCGCACCGCTGATTAGCGGCGGTGCGCGGGTTCCTTTTAAATGCAGTCCCATGCCCCCGGTCTAGGGGACAGACCGGGGGCGCTAGCGGTGGCGGCGGGCCCCCCCTCCAGCGGAGGCATACCCCGCCAGACCACTAGACCACCAGGGTTAATATCGCGGCAAGCGGGGATGCCGGCAACCCGGGGGTTAATATGCTAGCCAGGGGAGGAAGCCTTCCCTGTCAGCGGTTCCTCCCCTCAGCTCAGCGCGCCTTTCAGCTCGGAGTCTGGCGTCGCTGAGCTGCAGCTACACGGCCACTCCTCCTCTGAGGTCTCCAGCGGCCATTTTCTCTGTGGCAGTGTGGATACTCTCAGGGAGCACGCGGACCGGTCCCCCTGTGTACCTCTCCCCCGACAAGGACAGTGTACACAGCGCTATAGCCCTCCCAGACACTGAATCTGGGAGGTTGATTGTAGTGGAAAGGTGCAGTGAGTATATCTTCCTGCATGGTATGTGACTTTTGCTAGTGCTGCCTGTCTGTGTCTTTTTTCTACTTACTGTCAGCCTGTACCTATCCCTTTCCTTCTCCTACAAGCCCTACAGGTGTGCGGGGGAAGGGTGTTTCTACTGACCTCACCTATATAGATCACGTATTTGTGAGGTCCGTCACATACAGTTGTGTGCTACACGGTGCCATATTGTGGGCTGTTGTTCAGCACACTGGTGAGTGCGCACGTTTTCTTCCTAAGTCATGTCCGAGGAGGAGATTGAGCACTCCGGGGCTCCGGTATTGTTCTCCTGCAGGCGCTGTTCTGCAGGAGTGGATAGGGAGGATTTGTCACAGGACGGCCTGTGCGGACGGTGCCAGGCGGTCCCTGGTACGTCTAAACCTCCCATTTCGCAGGAGCCACCATGGGCGATGTTTTCCCAGGTGCTGGTGTCCATCGCGGACCGTCTGTCGGTCCCGACTGCCGCCCCTACTAGGGCGTTGCCCCAGCCTGCCATCCCCCATTCCCCGGGTGTCCCACAATTATTGCAGACTCCCCCGGGGTCTCAGCCTGTTGGTCCCTATGCGGGGTTGCCAATGTATATTCAGTCCACCCCTGTGGCACAGCCGGCTGTGGTGCCGTTTCAGGCTCCTGTGACAGCTCCTCCACCCTGGGTGGATGCGCTTTCCCACACTGTCCAAGATTTGGCGGCAGCATCTTCGGCTTTTCAGTCGATGTTGCGCAGTGACGTGCCCTCCAGGGCGTCTAAACGCTCAGTCATGGCACAGGCTGCGCATCTTTCGGATTCTGAGGGGTTCTCGGATGATGGTGAGGTACAGGATGACTCAGCCTCAGATGCCTCAGTCCAGGAGGTAGACACTAAGTCTTCCATCAATGTGCGGGCTCTGGTTAAGGCGGTGCGGGCTATTCTTCTGATTGAGGATGAGGCACCCGCTCCCAAGTCAAGGTATCCTAGTTTTAAAAAGGCTAAGGTTACTTCTACAGCGTTCCCCTTGTCTGATCAGTTGACTGATCACATGGCGGTGGCCTGGCAGACGCCCAGTAAGCGTTTCCTGCCACAGAAACGCTTGGCGTCCAATTATCCATTCCCGGAAGCGCATTGTAAGAAATGGGAAACTCCGCCTGCAGTCGATTCCCATGTAACACGCCTCATCAGGAGTGCTACTTTGCCATTGCCGTCTATATCCTCGCTGAAGGATCCTACGGACAGGAAGGTGGAGACTTGTCTAAAGTCTATTTATTCTCTCTCAGGGGCTGTAGCCCGGCCGTCCATGGCCATCTCCTGGGTGGCCAAGGCCATTGAGGGGTGGGCCAACACCTTGGAGGACACGTTTACGGATGAATCTCCGGACGTCCAGAGGGCGTTGTTAGGACAGATGAGAGATGCCGCCTCCTACATTGGAGAAGCATCTTTGGATGCTAGCCTGTTGACCTCTGGGGTTTCGTCGGCAGCAGTGTCTGCTCATAGATCCTTGTGGTTGCGGTCTTGGAGAGCAGACGCGGATTCAAAGAAAGGCTTGGAGGCCTTACCTTTTAATGGGGAATTACTATTTGGTCCGGACCTGGACAAAATAGTAGATACCCTGGCAAAATCCAAGTCAGCCTTCCTCCCTTCAGCTACTACACCTGCTAAGGTCCGGAGATCGGCGTTTCGTTCCTTTCGGGTTCAGGGCAAGGCAAAGGGTCAGTCCTTCCCGAGGCAGTCCGCACCCAAGACCGCCTCAAAGCCAAAGAAGCAAGCCTGGAGTGCTAGGCGCCCTTCTTCCAAGCCAGAAGATAAGCCTTCTGCGTGATGGGACGGGCCTCCCTCTGGGGGACCCCAGAGTGGGAGGCCGACTTCTTCAATTCGCCCAGTGCTGGCACAATACCACCACGGATGCCTGGGTGCGAGAAGTGGTCTCCCAGGGGTACGCCCTGTCTTTTCGGCACAGGCCGCCTTGCCAGTTTTTTTGCACAAGTCCTTCTCAGGACAAAACCTAGGCCTTGCAGGTTCAGGAAGCCATAGAGGCCTTGCTGACGGCGGGGGTCATTATACCCGTACCACAGTCTCAACGTGGGATGGGGTATTACTCTACGCTGTTTCTGGTGCAGAAACCCAATGGCTCTCATCGCCCCATCCTCAATTTGAAGTCCCTGAACAGGTTTCTCAGGGTTCCCAAATTCAGGATGGAAACTTTGCGTTCCATCATACTGGCGATGGAACCGGGGGATTATATGGTCTCCCTGGATATCCAGGACGCCTACCTCCATGTGCCTATAGCAACATCGCACCAACGGTTTCTGCGGTTTGCTATTCTCCACAACCACTACCAATTCAGGGCTCTACCCTTTGGTCTCTCCACGGCACCAAGGGTATTTACCAAGGTGATGGCGGTCATGGCGGCTCACCTTCGGAGCCAGGGGATACGGTTGCTACCGTATCTAGACGACCTCCTCTTGCTGGCAAGCTCCCCGGAGGTACTGATCCAGCATCTCCACCTGACGGTCGCTTGTCTACAGGCGCACGGCTGGTTGATCAACTGGAAGAAATCCTCCCTCATCCCATCACAACGGATGGTTCATTTGGGGGCCCTGCTGGACTCTCGTCAGCAACGGATTTTTCTGACTCCAGAGAAGGTCTCCTCCTTACAGCTGCAGATTCACAGTTGTCTGAGCAGTGGCAGAGTGTCGGTGCACTCAGCGATGAGAGTTTTGGGGTCCATGGTGTCGGCATTCGACATGGTGGAGTTTGCCCAGTTCCATTCCAGGCCCCTGCAGGGGCTGATTCTTTCAGAATGGAACGGATTGCCACACAGGATCCGCTCTCAGATGCTGGTGTTGTCCTCGGAGGTGCGTCTGTCCCTAGCCTGGTGGCTGCAGACAGCGCATCTCCTGGAGGGGCGCCCCTTTTGGATCCCGGAATGGGTTCTGCTCACGACAGATGCCAGTCTCCGGGGTTGGGGGGCGGTGACAGGCTCCTTGTCACTTCATGGTCGTTGGTCAGCGGAGGAAGCGATTCTTCCCATCAACATCCTGGAACTGCGGGCAGTATACAGAGCCCTGCAGTCGTCCGGCACCGCTCTTCACGGAAGGGCCGTTCAGGTGCAGTCAGACAACGCCACCACGGTGGCGTACATCAATCACCAGGGAGGGACTCGCAGTCGAGCTGCGATGTCGGAGGTGTCCCGCGTCCTGGCTTGGGCGGAGCGCTATCTTCCAGCTCTCTCGGCAGTTTTCATCCCAGGAGTCCTCAATTGGGAGGCAGACTTCCTCAGCCGTTACGATGTGCATCCCGGGGAATGGTCGCTTCATCCAGAGGTATTCCAACTACTCGTGGACAAGTGGGGGCTGCCAGAGCTGGACCTGATGGCGTCCCGTTACAATCACAAGCTGCCTGTGTACGGGTCAAGGACAAGGGACGCAGGCGCAAGTCTGATAGACGCGCTGTCGGTGAAATGGCTGTTTCAACTGGCTTACTTGTTCCCTCCGATATCTCTGCTGCCTCGGGTCCTGCGCAAGTTCAAACAGGACGGAGGCACACTGATCCTGGTGGCCCCAGCGTGGCCCAGAAGGCCGTGGTACTCCGATCTGCGGAGCCTGTCCATCGACGCTCCGTACCTCCTACCTCAACGGCGGGACCTGTTGTCTCAGGGGCCCTGTCTTCACCCGGATCTGGGTCGACTATCTTTGACGGCGTGGCTCTTGAGACAGCCGTCCTGAGGTCTCGGGGCTTTTCTAGCTCCGTTATTACCACCATGCTGAGGGCGCGCAAGCCTGCTTCCGCGAGGATCTATCACAGAGTGTGGCACACTTATTTTCAGTGGTGCGAGGCCAGAAACTATGATCCCCAGGTGTCCCGAGTTTCGCGTATTCTGGCTTTCCTTCAGTCCGGTTTGGACTTAGGATTACGTCTTTCTTCACTGAAGGTACACGTGTCTGGTCTGTCGGTGTGGTTCCAGCGCAGGATCGCTGCTATGCCGGACGTACACACCTTTTTCCAGGGTGTTTTGAGAATCCAGCCTCCCTTTGTGCCACCTGTGGCCCCGTGGGATTTGGCGGTGGTTCTTAGGGCCTTACAGGGTCCTCCTTTTGAGCCCTTGGCGTCAGTGGAGCTCAAGTGGCTAACTTTTAAAACTGTTTTCCTCTTGGCAATTGCTTCTGCCAGGAGGGTTTCAGATTTGGGGGCGCTTTCTTGTCGTCCCCCTTTTCTGATTTTTCATCAGGACAGAGCGGTGCTTCGCACTCGTCCTGATTTCCTGCCTAAGGTGGTTTCCAGGTTCCACATTAATCAGGAAATTGTTGTACCAGCCTTTCAGTCACCTGATCTTTCGGCTGAGGAGACTTCCTTAGACGTTGTCCGGGCACTCCAGGTTTATGTGGACCGGACTAGTTCTGTGAGGAAGTCGGATTCTTTGTTTATCCTCTTTGGTTTTCACAAGAGGGGTTGGCCTGCCAACAAACAGACTCTAGCCCGTTGGCTTCGTTCTGTTATTATTGAGGCTTATATGCAGGAGGGTTTACCTGTTCCAGCCTCTGTTAAGGCTCATTCCACTCGGTCCGTGGGCCCTTCTTGGGCTGCTAGCCGTGGCGCCTCTGCTGTTCAGCTCTGTAAGGCGGCCACCTGGTCTTCCATTCAGACCTTTTTGAGGTTCTATGCGTTTGACACCTTTGCCTCTCAGGATGCATCCTTTGGGCGCCGGGTTCTCCTATCAGCACAGGAGCGTCCCCGCCCTTAGTCGGACTGCTTTGGGACATCCCCAAGGTCACCCTGTGGACCCCTATGGACCCTGAAGTAGAAAACAAGAGATATGGTAAGAACTTACCTTTGTTATCTCTGTTTCTACGAAGTCCATAGGGTCCACAGGGCACCCGCCCTGACGCACCTGGCTTCATATGGGCTCTGTGACTGGTCACCGGTTTTCCGTCTCCCATTTCTGTGAGTATGGTTCTTGTGTGTTCCAGTCTTCCTTCTCTCTGTTTCGTCTCCTCCTCCGGCCTGGGCTGCTTACCAACTGAGGTGCCTGTGGCTCGGGGGCGGGGTATAGGGGAGGTTGGACCCAAGTGCATCCTGGGAGCAGCTAAAAGCTTTAACTCCGTGGTGCCCGAGGATCCAGGTTCCAGCTATACCCCAAGGTCACCCTGTGGACCCTATGGACTTCGTAGAAACAGAGATAACAAAGGTAAGTTCTTACCATATCTCTTGTTATACGCCTTATGGTGCAGCCCCTGTACTACGTGTATACCTTATGGTGCAGCCCCTGTACTACGTGTATATACGCCTTATGGTGCAGCCCCTGTACTACGTGTGTATAGGCCTTATGCTGCGGCTCCTGTACTACGTGTATACGCCTTATGCTGCGGCCCCTGTACTACGTGTGTATACGCCTTATGCTGCGGCCCCTGTACTACATGTGTATACGCCTTATGCTGCAGCCCCTGTACTACGTGTATATACGCCTTATGCTGCAGCCCCTGTACTATGTGTATATAGGCCTTATGCTGCAGCCCCTGTACTACGTGTATATACGCCTTATGCTGCAGCTCCTGTACTACGTGTATATATGCCTTATGGTGCAGCCCCTGTACTACGTGTGTATACGCCTTATGCTGCAGCCCCTGTACTATATGTATATACGCCTTATGGTGCAGCCCCTGTACTACTTGTGTATACGCCTTATGGTGCAGCCCCTGTACTACGTGTGTATACGCCTTATGCTGCGGCCCCTGTACTACGTGTGTATACGCCTTATGCTGCGGCCCCTGTACTACGTGTGTATACGCCTTATGCTGCAGCCCCTGTACTACGTGTGTATACGCCTTATGGTGCAGCCCCTGTACTACGTGTGTATACGCCTTATGCTGCAGCCCCTGTACTACGTGTATATAGGCCTTATGGTGCAGCCCCTGTACTACGTGTGTATACGCCTTATGCTGCAGCTGCTGTACTACGTGCATATATAGTGTTCCTACTAGACACTTGACAGGGTGCTGAGGGGGCGGGCTGGGAGTCTGTGCGCGTGCTCCCAAAAAGGGTCAGTGGCCGACCAGAGAGGGGGTGTGGTGTTGTGACATGCCCCCAATTCGTCACACTTGGGGGCATATCCAGCACTTACGGAGGAGCTGGGTTTCCCTCACGCTTTCCCCTCACGGTGAATAGATGCGGCATCTATTCACGTGCGATTGGTCACCGCAACTTTTCCCACCAGCGGAACACTGCTGTCTGCGGGTAGGGAAGGTTTATTTAGCTGGGCGCCCGCTAAAAGGGAGGGCGCATTTTGCCTCTTAAAAATCAGGCCAGGCGCGGTGCCTCGCTAAAGCAGCCTAGCGGCAACACTAGTATAGGCCTTGTGGTGCAGCCCCTGTACTACGTGTTACCATTGCGGTAAACCTCGAAGACGAACTCAAACAGTTGCCCAGCCGCCACCAATTTGCATAATCCACCATTAGTAAAAGATTTGGACATGTTAAGGAGGTACTCAGTGGAGCTGGTGTGGTTGCCCCCCTTGCTGCTATGGGACATGATGGAGAGCACCTCCCAGTTGTCCACCATGGGCCTCACAATTAGTTCACGCACCTCCCTAGCCATTAGCTGAGTGTCATACATCAGATAGGAGTAGGGACCGGAAATAGGCAGACTGCGTCTCCTGTGATGGGGACAATGGTGTGAGGCACTGTCTTCCCTTTAAAATTCAGAAACTCAGTTGCCATGTTCAAGAAAATGAAAAATACATATACAAAGCAAGTGACGTATCCCAATGGAAAAACCCTAGTCACCATGTTAGGTCCTTAGCAGTGGCTGCTCCAGAGCTGGGGCTGCAGCTCAGTACAGTATTCAAACAGGGAAGTCACACCAACTGTCACCCCAGTACAGTATTCAAACTTGGGAGTCACACCAACTGTCACCCCAACTGCTGCCAAACATCACTGGCAGTTGGTGTGACTCCCCTATTTGAAAATTGTACAGCGTTGCAGACCCAACTCTGAAGCCTCTACTCCACCCAGACTGTGATCTTACAGTCCCACAGCACTTGGGGCATGTTGCTTTGTCACCCAATCACCTCGGTTGAGAGAAAACATTTTACCACTTTTCACCCCTTTAAGGGGTTATATTTCTAAAATTCTTTTCATAGTGGGCGCTTACATCATGGAAGGAATATACTCCGTTGTGCAGGGCATTGAGTCAGTCAGCCAGATTATACAGGGGTAGGAAACATTTTAGCCCTTTTCACCCCCTTAGGAGTCGAATTTCGAAAAATCTCTTCTTGGTGGGCACCTACCAGGGACGTGCAGTGAGGTCCCTGGTAGGTGCTCTGCACAGCTCTCTCCCTCACACATATCGGCGCAGGAGATTCCCACTAGCACAAAAGATTTCCCACACACACATCTCTCCCCCTAGCAGCAGACCCCCCTCACCTTTTTCTCCTTTGTGTGTTTCCTCTGTCTGCATATGTCAATTTCCTTCCCTCAGTGCTGCTGCTGAGCTCTGATGCCTGAGTACTTCCTGGACTAGTCACCTGATCGTCAGAGATGTCCTTCAGAGCTCAAGGCACGCCCCCTCACAGTGAGGCATGCCTCCATTAGCTCTTATTCTCTGTTTTATTGGGCTGCTTCATGACCCAGCCCCCAGCTCCAGGCAGTGTCTGAGCTATCAGAGGTGAGGCTGAGCTCTTACTGCCTCATCTCTCCCTGTATTTCCAGGGAGTGCTGCAATTTTGGTGAGTTTTGCCTATAAAACCGATCAGAATAATACAAAGAAGATATTTCTAAGTTATAAATATCATCTTTGTATTATTCTAAGAATTTTTATAGTTAAAACTCTGCAGTCTAATCCTGACTAAACGTCCCTGGTGTCTACGTCAAGGGAAGCATATACTCCCCGAATTACATGTTTCTAGGTCCAGGGGTTTAGGCTGGGCATTGAGGAGTCAGTCAGTCAGGACATTTCTTTTTATATTTCTACTTCAGGGTCCATAGGGTATCCACAGGATACCTTGGGTATAGGTGTGACGTCAGTCGCAGGGCACCAAAGAGTTAAGCTTTCAGCCTCCCAGGATGCACTAGGTCCCCCTCCTATACCCCGCCCCCGGGCCAAGGCACCTCAGTTTAGTTTGGTGCCCGGCCGGAGTCGGGTGCACCTGTTGGAGTGGGGGCTAGAAGAGCCCCTGAAGCTTATTCTTCATGCAGCTGTGGCTGCACATCTGGATGAACAGCATGGACAGTCAGTCCTGACGTCCATGCTGTCTTCCCTACACCCCGCCGGTACCAGAACGCCGGTACTGATCCGGGGATGCTGGTGGGCGTCTGGGGTCACAGCTAGCGGTGACCCCAGATGCTCCGGACCATGGCCGGATTCAAGGGGGACAGAGGTAAGCAGCGGGGTCCCGCGGTGGGTCCCCGCTGATCACATGGTCCTAAGTCCCCAGGCAGGGGGCTCCCTGGGGACTGGCTGCAGCGTGGAGCCAGGCGACCAACCTGCGCTTCCACTACCCCCTGGGACAGCGGACCGCAGCAGAGCGGTAGCGCTGCGGCGTCCCAGGGGTTAAATGCATGCCAGGGGAGCGCGCCTTCCCTGTCTCACAGCCGGCGCCTCCCCCGCTGCACACAGCCCTCTCTGCATGCTGCCGACTGGTCCTGTGGCAGCGCTCCTCCCCCAGGCCAGCCTCCTCTCTGCTCCTCGGCGGCCATCTTCTCCAGAACGCATGGTGAACGCTGCTGGAAGCGCTGGACGGAAGCATCGTGGTCTGGGTCCCCCCGCATACCTCTCCTCCGCTGTGGTCAGGTCTGTGTATGCAGCGCTGTGTCCTACCAGGCCCTGTGTCTGTGTAGTTGAGTGATCAGCGCTGTTAGTGCAGGAATTGTTATTTTTCTGCATTGTATGTGACTGTGCTAGCGCTGCTGCCTGTAATCTTTTCTTCTCTAAACTGTCAGCTTTATTACTGTCCCTGTTCTTTCTGCTAAAGCCCTTGCGGTGCGGTGCTGCAGGGTGGTCTCTCGCCTATTTAATACTTAATTGGTGAGAGAGGTCACATACGTGGTGCCATCATGTCTGAAAGTGATTTTCCCCTCCGGCTACAGTGTACCACGTGCAAAGTACTGTTAGCGGAGGGGGAGGGTAGCGCGGAGGGCCTTTGCCGGCAGTGTTTGTCCATGGCGCGGCCTATTACGGTTACAGCACCGGTACAGGAGCCGCCCTGGGCTTGTTTCGCTCAGGCGTTAACAGCTTTAGTGGGCCAGTTAGCTCCGCAGCCCGCGTTTACTCCGATGGGTTTGTCCCAGCAGTCTGTGGTGTCGTCACCCATGCAGGGGTTCCCACGACAATTGGTGGTACCCCACAGTCTCCCTATTTCCCCGCTCCCGGGTTCTCAGGAGCCAGCGTGGGTTAACTCCCTGACGAGTTCTGTACAGCACTTGTCGGATGTGTTGCAAGGGGAGTCTGTGATGCGGTCTCATAAAAGGCCGGTGGCGTCTCTGTCCGATCCTTATGAGGATGACGAAGGGACGTCTGATGATGGGGAGATTCTAGATCCTTACGATCAGGAACCTCTCCATACTAAGGACGCTGATGCTAAGTCCAAAGTATATATTCCTGGACTTATTCGGGCGGTCCGCACAGCCTTGGTGATTGAGGACGAAGTTCCCCCAGCGGCTAAATCTAAGTATGCCTTTTTCAAAGATGTGAAGGGCGATGCCACAGTCTTTCCTCTTTCGGGTCAGTTGGTGGACCATTTAGAGGAGGCGTGGAAACAACCTGGCAAAAGATACCAGCCGCAGAGACGCCTGGCGGTGGCTTATCCGTTCGCGGATAATTATTTTGCGAAGTGGGAATCCCCTCCACAGGTGGATTCTCACGTGACCCGTCTTGTCCGTAGTGCCACATTGCCGATGCCATCCATGTCCTCCCTTAAGGATGCTACGGACCGCAAGGTAGAAATCTGCCTGAAGTCCGCTTATTCCCTTGCTGGGGGGGCAGCACGGCCGGCTATGGCCATTTGCTGGGTTGCCAGAGCGATGGAGCGCTGGGCGGATTCATTAGAGGCTTCTTTTGAATCCGACTGTCCGGCCGATCAGGCGGAGTTGATTGGCAATCTCCGTGATTCGGCCACCTACATCAACGAGGCGGCTCTAGACATTAGTACTCTGGTGTCTAGAATTTCTTCAGCAGCGGTAGCTGCTCGTCGCACCTTGTGGCTGCGATCCTGGAAGGCGGACGCAGATTCCAAGAAAGGTCTGGAAGCGTTGCCGTTTACCGGAGAAGTTCTCTTCGGTCCGGATCTGGATAAGATTGTGGCCACGCTGGCGGCAGCCAAATCTGCCTGTCTCCCGTCGGCCGCTGCTCCTTCTGGTTCGGGACCATCGTCCTTTCGGTCATCTAGGGCCCAGGGCAGGCCCAAACCACAGTCGTTTCCTCGACAGGCTGGCCCTAAGAAATCGGTCAAGCCCCGGAAGCAGGCATGGAGTACCAGACGTCCGGCCCCCAAGCCAGATGGCAAGCCTGCGGCCTGACGGTCCGGGCCTCCCTTTGGGGGATCCCAGGGTGGGAGGCCGCCTGCTACAGTTCGCCCAGTGTTGGTCGACCACTACGACAGACACTTGGGTTCTGGAGGTGGTTTCCCACGGATACGCCCTCTCCTTCCGGCACAGACCCCCGGCTCGCTTCTTCACCACGGGTCTCCCATCAGACCGGAACAAGGCTACGGAGATGCGGAAGGTATTGCACACTATGCTCCAGGCTGGAGTTATAGTGGCGGTTCCATTCTCCCAGAGGGGCCAGGGTTTCTATTCAAATCTATTTTTGGTACAGAAACCCAATGGGTCATATCGTCCGATTCTCAACCTCAAAGCACTCAACAAGTCTTTGCGGGTCCCGAAGTTTCGGATGGAGACCCTACGGTCCATCATTCTGGCGCTGGAACCTGGGGACTACTTGGTGTCATTGGACATACAGGACGCTTACCTGCATGTCCCTATTCTTTGGCGCCATCAACAGTTCCTCAGGTTTGCAATCAGCAGCGACCACTTCCAGTTTCGGGCGTTACCTTTTGGCCTGGCAACAGCACCACGTGTTTTCACCAAGGTGATGGCGGTCATGGCGGCTTCTCTGCGGCTGCAGGGAGTCCGCATGTTGCCGTATTTGGACGACCTGTTATTGGTGGCAGGATCTCCAGAGCTCCTGTTACGCCACTTGGACCTGACCATTGCACTGCTGCAACGGCACGGCTGGCTAATCAACTGGCAGAAGTCCACTCTAATCCCGTCTCGGAGGATTCTGCATCTTGGAGCCTTATTGGACTCGGGACAGCAAAGGATCTTCGTGACGGAGGACAAGATCTCTGCTTTACAGTCAAGGGTGCGCAGTTGTCTGCACAGCCGCCGGGTGTCCTTACACTCGGCGATGAGGTTACTGGGCTCCATGGTGTCGGTGTTCGACATGGTGGAATACGCCCAGTTTCACTCCAGACCTCTGCAGCACCTGATCCTGTCCAAGTGGAACGGGCTGACTCAGTCTCTGAAGTCCCAGACGATTGTGCTCACCCAGGAGGTTCGCCTGTCCCTTACGTGGTGGTTACAGACGACCCACCTCAACAAGGGACGTCCGTTCTGGGTTCCAAATTGGGTCCTGTTGACAACGGACGCCAGTCTTCGGGGCTGGGGAGCAGTTTCGGGTCCACACTTGTTCCAGGGCAGGTGGACGCCGACAGAAGCGGAGCTTCCAATAAATATCTTGGAACTCCGTGCGGTCTTCAATGCTCTCCAGCAGGCACAGCGGTTTCTCCAGGGTCGCCCGGTGCAGGTCCAGTCGGACAACGCTACCACCGTGGCCTACATAAACAGGCAAGGAGGAACTCGCAGTCGGGCGGCTCTCGTAGAGGTCTCTCGGATCCTGGTTTGGGCGGAGCGCAATCTTCCGGCCATATCAGCGGTCTTCATCCCGGGAGTGCTCAATTGGGAGGCGGACTTTCTAAGTCGCCAGGACGTTCATCCGGGGGAATGGTCCCTGCACCCGGACGTTTTTCAACTACTGGTGGACAGGTGGGGTCTTCCAGAAATCGACCTCATGGCGTCCCGGCACAACAACAAGTTGCCGGTGTACGGGTCTCGCACAAGAGACGAAGGGGCGTCTCTGGTGGATGCTCTGTCCGTCCGGTGGACGTTCCGGTTCGCATACCTGTTCCCTCCGGTCTCCCTTCTTCCACGGGTAATCCGGAAATTCAAACAGGAAGGAGGGACGCTCCTGTTGATAGCTCCCGCGTGGCCCAGACGGCACTGGTTCTCAGACCTTCAGGGTCTGTCCGTGGACATTCCTCTGCGGTTGCCGCTACGACCGGACCTTCTGTCTCAGGGTCCTTGCCTTCACCCGGACCTGACTCGGCTGTCTTTGACGGCGTGGCTGTTGAGACGGCCATGCTGAGGTCCCGGGGGTTTTCCAGCTCTGTGGTGCGTACCATGTTACGAGCTCGGAAACCGTCTTCCGCGAGGATATACCATCGCGTGTGGCATACGTTCTTCCAGTGGTGTCGACCGAGAGGTTATGCACCGCGGGAGTTTCGTCTGTCTCGGATTCTCGCCTTCCTGCAAGCGGGACTAGATCATGGGCTTCGCCTTGCTTCTTTGAAGGTACAGGTTTCGGCCCTATCTGTCTGGTTTCACCGTAGGATTGCTACAATCCCGGATGGGCGCACCTTTATGCAGGGTGTTCTCCGCATTCAGCCGCCCTTTGTTCCACCTGTGGCGCCTTGGGATTTGGCTGTGGTCCTGAGGGCTCTCCAAGGACCGCCGTTTGAACCACTGGGCTCAGTGGATCTTAAATGGCTAACAGCTAAGACTGTTTTCCTTCTGGCCATTGCTTCGGCCAGACGTGTTTCTGAGTTAGGGGCTCTTTCTTGTAGACCCCCTTTCT
Source organism: Taudactylus pleione (assembly GCA_031769625.1). NCBI lineage: Eukaryota > Metazoa > Chordata > Amphibia > Anura > Myobatrachidae > Taudactylus > Taudactylus pleione. The sequence goes on from JAUIMM010001093.1 coordinate 48,446, forward strand.
TGGTTTTTTATGGGAACAGGGCAGTGCTCCGCACTCGGCCCGAGTTTCTTCCCAAAGTTATTTCCCAGTTTCATATTAACGAGGAAATAGTTGTTCCGGCCTTTAACTCACCGGGTCTTTCCGTGGGTGAGGCCTCTTTGGATGTTGTGCGGGCCTTAAGGACTTATGTTGACCGCACTTCTTCGTTTAGGAAGTCGGACGCTTTGTTTGTCCTCTTTGGCTTCCGTAAAAAGGGTTGGCCTGCTTCAAAGCAAACTTTGGCAGCCTGGATCCGTATGGCTATTTCTGAAGCTTATCTTCATGAAGGCCTACCGGTCCCTCCTTCTCTGAAGGCTCATTCCACTAGGTCTGTGGGTCCTTCGTGGGCAGCTCGACGTGGTGCCTCGGCAGTTCAGATCTGCAAGGCTGCTACGTGGTCTTCTGTCCATACCTTCGTGAGGTATTACAGGTTTGACACCTTCGCCTCTCAGGATGCTTCCTTCGGGCGGCGGATTCTCCTTTCTGCACAGGAGCGTCCCCACCCTTAAAGGATACTGCTTTGGGACATCCCCAAGGTATCCTGTGGATACCCTATGGACCCTGAAGTAGAAAATATGAGATATGGTAAGAACTTACCCTTGTTATCTCTATTTCTACGAAGTCCATAGGGTTCCACAGGACTCCCGCCCTGTCGCACCTGTGCTGCAGATGGGCTTTGCTCTGGTCACCGGTTTTCCGTCTCCCTCTGGTGAGAATGTGATTCTTGTATGTGTCCAGATCTTTGTTCTCTCTCTTCCTTCTCCTCCTCCGGCCTATGGCTTGGTAACTAACTGAGGTGCCTTGGCCCGGGGGCGGGGTATAGGAGGGGGACCTAGTGCATCCTGGGAGGCTGAAAGCTTAACTCTTTGGTGCCCTGCGACTGACGTCACACCTATACCCAAGGTATCCTGTGGAACCCTATGGACTTCGTAGAAATAGAGATAACAAGGGTAAGTTCTTACCATATCTCATATTTTATACTAGCTGATGTACCAAGTTTTACCCGGGTAGACCTTAGATATTTACTGTTAACATTTCCATCTCACCTCCTCCAGTAACACATTAATCCTTCACTCTATAGTAATGCATCACTACTATAGTAAGACATTACCCTCCCTCACCTGTGTACTAACACATTCCACTCCCTCACCTGTGTAGAAATATAATCCCTCCCTCACCCCTATAGTAACTTATTCCCCTCCCTATGTCCTGTAGTAACACAGTCTCCTCCCTCACCTGTGTAGAAATACAATCCCTCCCTAACACCTGTAGTAACACATTACCCTCACTCACACCTGTAGTAACTTATTCCCCTCCCTCACCACTGGAGTAACAAATTATTTTCCCGTACCACGTAGTAACACATTTGACATTTCCCTCCCTCACCTCTGCAGTAACACATTCCCTTCCCTCATTATTCAAATATGGGAGCCACACCAACTGCCAGTGATGTTTGGCAGCACTTGGGGTGGCAGTTGGTGTTTGAACTCTGAACTGTGCTGCGACCACGATGAGTCAGTCAGACAGGACATTGCACAGGGGGAGGAAACATAGTTCATGCCCTTAGGAGTCAAATTTAAAAAAAAATCCCTTCTTAGTGGGCACCTACGTCATGGAAGGAATATACTCCCCGAATTTCATGTTTTTAGGTCCAGTGGTTTGGGCTGGGTGTTGATGAGTCAGTCAGGACATTTGACATATATATAGATTATCTATCTATCTACCTGAAGTACCCGGCATTGCCCAGGTTTAAATCTTCAACTTATTAAGTTTTATTGTGTGATGTCATCCAAATCCTTCCAGTGGAAGTCCCAGAACAGGCTCCCTGGGTCACAGTTCTGCCCGGCGCACTTCGCAGTGAGATCCGACCAGACCCCAACCACTCCATTAGGCATCCCAGACCAATTGCCACTCCTCTGTGACGTTTCATCCAATTCCATCCAGTGGAAGGCTTAGAACAGGCTCCCCGGTCAAAGTTCTGCCAGCGTACACAAATTGGGGTCCAACCGGGACCTCAAGGCCCTAGTATGTCTTCTGGGATCCAATGTTACCACTTTGTGAAGTTTTGGTCCAAATTCATCCAGTGGAAGGCTCAGATCAGACTCCTCGGTCACAGTTCTGCCCAGCGTACACTGACTGGGATCCTAACCCCCCCCCCCCCTAAAACCTGGCCAGGATCCAACTGGACCACCTCGTGTTTCATGCCAATCGCTGCAGGGGTTTCCGTGTGTATAACCGGACAGACAAACAAACAGACCAATTAATTTTATATATAAGATTTCTATGTAGCCAGCTGTTCCTGGCAGGAGGTCTGTGCGTGGGAAAATGTCCCCCCACCCCCCCCAAAATAAAATTTTTGATTCCAATGGTTTCTGTTTATAAGTTCCCAACTTTTTTTTTTTTTTTAACATGTTTTTATTGTGTGAACGTTATTGTTGGTTCTTTCATACTTGATTTGTGAATAAGGTAAAAACAGCGTCATTTATTTACTGGTATAAGTTGGTAGCTTGAGATGTGGGACTGACTTTCACTGTAATATGGAAACAAGCACTAACCAATTACTGACTATAATATTAACTACGTATAATATCAAGTATAATTACTGACCAATTATAGACAAAGAGAAGAAGAAACCATCAGACCTGACACCTTTCCTGGCTGCATATTAATTTTGTGTTGTTTACGTTTATCGCTGCCGCAGGTTCCGCGAAGACTTCAGACCGCTGCTCCCGGGCTGTACGTGTTACTGCTGCCGCAATCACAGCCGTGCGTACGTCCACCACCTCCTGACGTCTAAGGAGCTGCTGGCCGGCATTCTCCTCATGATCCACAACTTCCAGCAGTACTTCATATTCTTCCGCTCCGTGCGGGCGGCTCTGAGAGATGGGAAACTGGACGTCCTGAAGCGGATGGTCCAGAGGCCGAGGTCCTGAGCCAATGACCAGCCTTCCGCCTATCCTACATAGTATATTCCACACTCCACATACAGATACTGTAACACCACCTAGACTTTGTAGAGCTTAGGATGCTGCACCTCCCCCGTATATACCGGTACAGAGGACACGCCCAATGTAGTGACCAGTACAGCCAGTATAACTGGGGCGGGTTTACATTATATTTATTACAGTTTGGCACTTTAAAGATTAAGGGGCAGATGGAGGACAATTGAGAAGTTACCCATAGCAACCAATCAGAATTTAGCTATCATGATTTGGTTGCTACCAGACAACTTCCCCACCTGTCGTCTTTAGCAGGTTTGATACATCTCCCCCTAACTCTAATAACATCGCCTAATTACAGTAAAACGTGCAATTTGTCAGGTTGTAAAGATTGATCCCCTACAGGGATATCTGTATCCCAGGAACTGATCGCTGAGCTGGTTTGTTTCCACAGTTGCAGAGGATTTTATGGGAGTGTCCGTCCTCAGCAACAGCACGTTTCTGAGGTTTCAGCAGACAATTTCAGGCAGAAGTCCCAGTTCCAGTTTCAGGCGTTATTCCAGTAAGTCCTGGTAATCGGCATAGAGAGATTTAGTGAGGCAGACACATTTTTCACTGGTGTTAACCTGTTATTGCCTTTATTTATTTCTCTATGTGTACTCTGCTTTTTAGTATAGCTTCTGCTTATTCCATTATATATAGATCAGCACTAACCAGGAATTGTGCCACTCACCTATTGCACAGAGAGATCCTGCATGACTTAGGAAGAGATTGTGCTGCGTTATCACTGACCTGTGACGTTCAGACCCTGCATAGAGGAGCACAGAGAGATGGTCTGCATGACTTAGGAAGAGCTTGTGCTGTGTTATCACTGACCTGTGACGTTCAGACCCTGCACAGAGGAGCACAGAGAGATAGTCTGCATGACTTAGGAAGAGCTTGTGCTGTGTTATCACTGACCTGTGACGTTCAGACCCTGCATAGAGGAGCACAGAGAGATAGTCTGCATGACTTAGGAAGAGATTGTGCTGCGTTATCACTGATCTGTGACGTTCTGACCCTGCATAGAGGAGCACAGAGGACAGGTAACCACAGATAGGTGATGTACGGAGGTTCATGTGTCCGGTCCTCTTACTGTACAACCTCTCGGTGGATCAATCTTCAGAACCTGAGTCAGTAGTTGGAAACCTGTGACTGTCCTGCTTTACAGAATGCTGGGACTTGTAGTTGTACTGATCATATCCTGCAAACATGAAACTTTCATTATATAATTTTCACAAAATATCAAATTTTTCAAGGGTAATATGATGATGAAACAATATCTGTAATAAAGCTTATTTTTGCACATGAATTGTCCTCTTTTGTCTTATTAGTGCGACCCCAGAAATACCTTTTTATAGATACGTCTTTGAGTCCCAGCAGCGATTTTCTGGCTTAATATATATTTATCCAAATGTAGCAGTACTAAGCCAAGGACAGGTTATTACTTCCATAATCATTACACAGAGCACTAAAATCAACATTGTATGTGGGTATGCAGTGAGTTTTATATTGTGCAAATGAGCGCTTTACGGTTGCAAAGGCGCAAAGCTCCATATCTCAAGAACACTGAACAACATGCGCAGTCTACCCCTTGGCACTCATATAAACATCGCCATTGGATGCAAATGATCGACGGTTCTCCTGATCCAATCGGCTCAGGGGGAGCGCAATTTCCCCACCACATCTCTTCTTTTGGCGTGCTAAACTGGGCGATTACACACGGGCGCACTAGTACAAAGCTGTAAGGGTGCATACACACGGTCAGATTTTTCTTCATATCTGAACGATAACGATTTAAAAAACCGTTCATATCTGAAGGAAAATCTGACATGCCTGAACGATGAATGATGCGCGTTCCCGATGGTCAGATAACGATATCTGACATTTGATGTGTTTGCAGTCAGACTTAGACGATTCCATTCATTTTAATGCAGTCAAGAATCGTTCAAATCTTTGGTAAAATCGTTCATCTGACAAATCTGACCGTGTGTATGCTCCATAAGTGTGCTGGGGTACCCCCATCTCTGCAGCTTTGTAATGCGCAACGGAATATCCTGGAGCTATAAATGTTAATAATTTAGTAAATGGCCCTTTTTATGCCTGACGGTGACGTGCCGCGGTCTTTTTGTGGAACATAAAGGAACTGATATTTATACACAAGACGTAAGAAGTTTTGTTCTCTGCGGTACAGAAATCGGCATCTCCGTCTTCAGGCCCCCATACATCAGAGATTGATTGCAGCAATCGTGCAATTTGCAATCGACTGTGTATAAAAATCTTTCCCAATCGATTGTGGCAATTCTGCAATCGATTGTGTATAAAAATCTTTCCCTTTCTACTTAAGGGTCCATAGGGTATCCACAGGATACCTTGGGTATAGGTGTGACGTCAGTCATCGGGCACCAAAGAGTTAAGCTTTTCACCTCCCAGGATGCACTAGGTCCCCCTCCTATACCCCGCCACCGAGCCAAGGCACCTCAGTTTAGTTTGGTGCCCGGCCGGAGTCGGGTGCACCTGTCGGAGTGGGGGCTAGAAGAGCCCCTGAAGCTTTCTTCTATGCAGCTGTGGCTGCACATCTGGATGTACAGCATGGACAGTCAGTCCTGACGTCCATGCTGTCTTCCCTACACCCCCGCCGGTACCAGAACGCCGTTACCGATCCGGGGATGCTGGTGAGCATCTGGGGTCACAGCTAGCGGTGACCCCAGATGTTCCGGACCATGGCCGGATTCAAGGGGGACAAAGGTAAGCAGCGGGGTCCCGCGGTGGGTCCCTGCTGGTCATATGGTCCTAAGTCCCCAGGCAGGGGGCTCCCTGGGGACTGGCTGCAGTGTGGAGCCAGGCGACCAACCTGCGCTTCCACTACCCCCTGGGACAGCGGACCGCAGCAGAGCGGTAGCGCTGCGGCGTCCCAGGGGTTAAATGCATGCCAGGGGAGTGCGCCTTCCCTGTCTCACAGCTGGCGCCTCCCCCGCTGCACACAGCCCTCTCTGCACGCTGCCGACTGGTCCTGTGGCAGCGCTCCTCCCCAAGGCCAGCCTCCTCTCTGCTCCTCGGCGGCCATCTTCTCTGAACGCATGGTGAACGCTGCTGGAAGCCTGGACGGAAGCATCGTGGTCTGGGTCCCCCCGCATACCTCTCCTCCGATTTGGGTCAGGCCTGTGTATGCTGCGCTGTGTCCTACCAGGCCCTGTGTCTGTGTAGTTGAGTGATCAGCGCTGTTAGTGCAGAAATTGATATTTCTTTGCATTGTATGTGACTGTGCTAGCGCTGCTGCCTGTAACTTTTCTTCTAACTGTCAGCTTTATTACTGTCCCTGTTCTTTCTGCTAAGCCCTTGCGGTGCTGCAGGGTGGTCTCTCGCCTATTTAATATATAATTGGTGAGAGGGGTCACATACGTGGTGCCATCATGTCTGAAAGTGATTTTCCCCTCCGGCTACAGTGTACTACGTGTAAAGTACCGTTAGCGGAGGGGGAGGGTAGCGCGGAGGGCCTCTGCCGGCAGTGTTTGTCCATGGCGCGGCCTCTTACGGTTACAGCACCGGTACAGGAGCCGCCCTGGGCTTGTTTCGCTCAGGCGCTTACAGCCTTAGTGGGCCAGTTAGCTCCGCAGCCCGCGTTTACACCGATGGGTTTGTCCCAGCAGTCAGTGGTGTCGTCACCCATGCAGGGTTTCCCACGACAATTGGTGGTACCCCACAGTCTCCCTATTTCCCCGCTCCCGGTTTCTCAGGAGCCAGTGTGGGTTAACTCCCTGACGAGTTCTGTACAGCACTTGTCGGATGTGTTGCAAGGGGAGTCTGTGATGCGGCCACATAAACAGCCTGTGGCGTCTCTGTCGGCTCCTTATGAGGATGACGAGGGGACGTCTGATGATGGGGAGATTCTGGATCCTTACGATCAGGAACCCCTCCATACTAAGGACGCTGATGCTAAGTCCAAAGTATATATTCCTGGACTTATTCGGGCGGTCCGCACAGCCTTGGTGATTATAACGAAGTTCCCCCAGCGGCTAAATCTAAGTATGCCTTTTTCAAGGATGTGAAGGGCGATGCCACAGTCTTTCCTCTTTCGGGTCAGTTAGTGGACCATTTAGAGGAGGCGTGGAAACAGCCTGGCAAAAGATACCAGCCGCAGAGGCGCCTGGCGGTGGCTTATCCGTTCGCGGATAATTATTTTGCAAAGTGGGAATCCCCTCCACAGGTGGATTCTCACGTGACCCGTCTTGTCCGTAGTGCCACATTGCCGATGCCATCCATGTCCTCCCTTAAGGATGCTACGGACCGCAAGGTGGAGATCTGCCTGAAGTCCGCTTATTCCCTTGCGGGGGGGGGGGCAGCACGGCCGGCTATGGCCATTTGCTGGGTTGCCAGAGCGATGGAGCGCTGGGCGGATTCATTAGAGGCATCTTTTGATTCCGACTGTCCGGCCGAACAGGCGGAGTTGATTGGTAATCTCCGTGATTCGGCCACTTATATCAACGAGGCGGCCTTAGACATTAGTACTCTGGTGTCTAGAATTTCTTCAGCAGCGGTGGCTGCTCGTCGCACCTTGTGGCTGCGATCCTGGAAGGCGGACGCAGATTCCAAAAAGGGTTTGGAGGCGTTGCCATTTACCGGAGAAGTTCTCTTCGGTCCGGATCTGGATAAGATTGTGGCCACGCTGGCGGCAGCCAAATCGGCTTGTCTCCCGTCGGCCGCTGCTCCTTCTGCTTCTGGACCATCGTCCTTTCGTTCATCTAGGACCCAGGGCAGGCCCAAACCACAGTCGTTTCCTCGACAGGCTGGCCCTAAGAAATCGGCCAAGCCCCGGAAGCAGGCATGGAGTACCAGACATCCGACCCCCAAGCCAGATGACAAGCCAGCGGCCTGACGGTCCGGGCCTCCCTTTGGGGGATCCCAAGGTGGGAGGCCGCCTGCTGCAGTTCGCCCAGTGTTGGTCGGCCACTACGACAGACACTTGGGTTCTCGAGGTGGTCTCCCACGGGTACGCCCTCTCCTTCCGGCACAGACCCCCGGCTCGATTCTTCACCATGGGTCTACCATCAGACCGGAACAAGGCTACGGAGCTGCGGAAGGTATTGCACACTATGCTCCAGGCTGGAGTTATAGTGCCTGTTCCATTCTCCCAGAGGGGCCAGGGTTTCTATTCAAATCTTTTTTTGGTACAGAAACCCAATGGGTCATATCGTCCGATTCTCAACCTCAAAGCTCTCAACAGGTCTTTGCGGGTTCCGAAGTTTCGGATGGAGACCCTACGGTCCATCATTCTGGCACTGGAACCTGGGGACTACATGGTGTCATTGGACATACAGGACGCTTACCTGCATGTCCCTATTCTTTTGCGCCATCAACAGTTCCTCAGGTTTGCAATCCGCAGCGACCACTTCCAGTTTCGGGCGTTACCTTTTGGCCTGGCGACAGCACCACGTGTTTTCACCAAGGTGATGGCGGTCATGGCGGCTTCTCTGCGGCTGCAGGGAGTCCGCATGTTGCCGTACTTGGACGACCTTTTATTGGTGGCAGGATCTCCAGAGCTCCTTCTACGCCACTTGGACCTGACCATTACGCTACTGCAACGGCACGGCTGGATAATCAACTGGCAGAAGTCCACTCTAATCCCGTCTCTGAGGATTCTGCACCTCGGAGCCTTATTGGACTCGGAACAGCAGAGGATCTTCGCGACGGAGGAAAAGATCTCTGCTTTACAGACGAGGGTGCGCAGTTGTCTGCTCAGCCGCCGGGTGTCTCTACACTCGGCGATGAGGTTACTGGGCTCCATGGTGTCGGTGTTCGACATGGTGGAATATGCCCAGTTTCACTCCAGACCTCTGCAGCACCTGATTCTGTCCAAGTGGAACAGGCTGCCTCAGTCTCTGAAGTCCCAGACGATTGTGCTCACCCCGGAGGTTCGCCTGTCCCTTGCCTGGTGGTTACAGACGACCCATCTCAGCGGGGGACGTCCGTTCTGGGTTCCAAATTGGGTCCTGTTGACAACGGACGCCATTCGGGGCTGGGGAGCAGTTTCGGGTCCACACTTGTTCCAGGGCAGGTGGATGCCGACAGAAGCGGAGCTTCCAATCAATATCTTGGAACTCCATGCGGTCTTCAATGCTCTCCAGCAGGCACATCGGGTTCTCCAGGGTCGTCCGGTACAGGTCCAGTCGGACAACGCTACCACCGTGGCCTACATAAACAGGCAAGGAGGAACCCGAAGTCGGGCGGCTCTCGTGGAGGTCTCTCGGATCCTGGTATGGGCGGAGCGCAATCTTCCGGCCATATCAGCGGTCTTCATCCTGGGTGTGCTAAATTGGGCGGCGGACTTTCTAAGTCGCCAGGACATTCATCCGGGGGAATGGTCCCTGCACCCGGACGTTTTTCAACTGCTGGTGGACAGATGGGGTCTTCCAGAGATCGACCTCATGGCGTCCCCGCACAACAACAAGTTGCCGGTGTACGGGTCTCGCACAAGAGACGAAGGGGCGTCTCTGGTGGATGCTCTGTCCGTCCGGTGGACGTTCCGGTTCGCATACCTGTTCCCTCCGGTCTTCCTTCTTCCACGGGTAATCCAGAAATTCAAACAGGAAGGAGGGACGCTCCTGTTGATAGCTCCCGCGTGGCCCAGACGGCACTGGTTCTCAGACCTTCAGGGTCTGTCCGTGGACAATCCTCTGCGGTTACCGCTACGACCAGACCTTCTGTCACAGGGTCCTTGTCTTCACCCGGACCTGACTCGGCTGTCTTTGACGGCGTGGCTGTTGAGACGGCCATGCTGAGGTCCCGGGGGTTTTCCAGCTCTGTGGTGCGTACCATGTTGCGAGCTCGGAAACCGGCTTCCGCGAGGATATACCATCGCGTGTGGCATACGTTCTTCCAGTGGTGTCGACCAGGAGGTTATGCACCGCAGGAGTTTCGTCTGTCTCGGATTCTCGCCTTCCTGCAAGCGGGACTAGATCATGGGCTTCGCCTTGCTTCTTTGAAGGTACAGGTTTGTCTGTCTGGTTTCACCGTAGGATTGCTACAATCCCTGATGAGCGCAGCTTTATGCAAGGTGTTCTCCGCATTCAGCATTCAGCTGCCCTTTGTTCCACCAGTGGCGCCTTGGGATTTGGCTGTGGTCCTGAGGGCTCTCCAAGGACCGCCGTTTGAACCACTGGGCTCAGTGGATCTTAAATGGCTAACAGCGAAGACTGTTTTCCTTCTGGCTATTGCTTCGGCCAGACGTGTTTCTGATTTAGGGGCTCTTTCTTGTAGACCCCCTTTCTTGGTTTTTCATGGGAACAGGGCAGTGCTCCGCACTCGGCCCGAGTTTCTTCCAAAGGTTGTTTCCCAGTTTCATGTTAACGAGAAAATCGTTGTTCCGGCCTTTAACTCACCGGGTCTTTCCGTGGGTGAGGCCTCTTTGGATGTTGTGCGGGCCTTAAGGACTTATGTTGACCGCACTTCTTCGTTTAGGAAGTCGGACGCTTTGTTTGTCCTCTATGGCTTCCGTAAAAAGGGTTGGCCTGCCTCAAAGCAAACTTTGGCAGCCTGGATCCGTATGGCTATTTCTGAAGCTTATCTTCATGAAGGCCTACCGGTTCCTCCTTCTCTGAAGGCTCATTCCACTAGGTCTGTGGGTCCTTCGTGGGCAGCTCGACGTGGTGCCTCTGCAGTTCAGATCTGCAAGGCTGCTACGTGGTCCTCTGTCCATACCTTCGTGAGGTATTACAGGTTTGACACCTTCGCCTCTCAGGATGCTTCCTTCGGGCGGCGGATTCTTCTTTCAGCACAGGAGCGTCCCCACCCTTAAAGGATACTGCTTTGGGACATCCCCAAGGTATCCTGTTCATACCCTATGGACCCTGAAGTAGAAAATATGAGATATGGTAAGAACTTACCCATGTTATCTCTATTTCTACGAAGTCCATAGGGTTCCACAGGACTCCCGCCCTGTCGCACCTGTGCTGCAGATGGGCTTTGCTCTGGTCACCAGTTTTTCCGTCTTCCTCTGGTGAGAATGTGATTCTTGTGTGTGTCCAGATCTTTTTTCTCTCTCTTCCTTCTTCTCCGGCCTATGGCTTGGTAACTAACTGAGGTGCCTTGGCTCGGGGGCGGGGTACAGGAGGGGGACCTAGTGCATCCTGGGAGGCTGAAAAGCTTAATTCTTTGGTGCCCGATGACTGACGTCACACCTATACCCAAGGTATCCTGTGGAACCGTATGGACTTCGTAGAAATAGAGATAACAAGGGTAAGTTCTTACCATATCTCATATTTTTTTCAATCGATTGCAGAATTGCCACAATCGATTGGGAAAGATTTTTATACACAGTCGATTGCAAATTGCACGATTGCTGCAATCAGTCGATTGTGTATAAAAATCTTTCCCTTTTTCAATCGATTGCAAATTGCACGATTGCTGCAATCAATCTCTGTTGTATGGGGGCCTTTCCCTGTGTTTAGCTGCAGTTTCCCATCAATAAGAAGTACCTGTTCCAATCTAGAAGGCGGATGTCTAATTCCCCTCCATCACCGGGGTGTCTGGCTGTTGTGCTACGTCCCTGCACTATAGACTAAATGAGCTCTGACAAATTGGATAAAAACAAGTTTTCTGGTAATTGATGCTATCACGTTTCAGTGTTATTAATATGGCGGCTCTGCTGTGATCATAATACGATAACGCAGCGAAGCCTCGCTTCTGGCAGAGACAATTGCACGCTTAGCTTATTCCGCAGCCCCTGGGGACATTCTATTTGGAAAGCGACAATTATGAGGCCGCATTTCTCACGTATTTTATATTGTACGATCTGCAATTGCCATAATTTCTGTAATTGGAATTGTTGCCAGAGTAAAGTCAGTCTACGCAGCGCTCACAGGATCTATGGTCTCATGTGCCAACTTATCAGGCTGCAAAGGGCCCAGGCGGCTGGTGATTCACCCGTGTGGGGTGGGGTGTGTCCTGCGGGAGGCACAGATTGGGGCAGCACTAGGTCAGGCCGGTCACCTACAGCTCACATATGACACACGGGCGTCAGGTCCCTCCCTAATAATCACATGCCTCCTATCACCAGGGACAATATAGTGCTGCTGTACAATACATTTATATTACAGAGCTCACTAATCACAGCGCCTGAATGAGATGACGGCTCTATAACAATCCTATACTTAGCGGTAATTCAGAGCCCCTCAGTGGGTACGCTGCAATTCCCCGCACCATGCAGAGAATGGTAATTAGTCTGGGTACTATCTCTGCTTTATAGGCTCAGTTGCTGGGCACCAATGTTCTTCATCATATATTAAATGGCATTTTTGCAGAGTTGATTAAGCTGCGGCTGCAGCAGCCCGAGCTCCAGACACCATCAGTTTCCTATTTGGATATTTAGCAGCAGCAGCTGTTAGAGGTACAGTCAGGAAAGCGTTAATATCTGGTTTACACTGAAGCCCCTGACAAGTCTGTTTAATGACACAGGGGAAGGACACACAGGACGGACACTTTCATGCAGGGGTGAACCGCATCTTCCCTAATACTCCCCTAACACCAGACCCCCTCATACAGGGTGTCGAAGCTGGATTATTGGCTGAGACAAGATCAGTTTAAAATTGAATCGCAGCGATGCCATCTTGCGACTGGCCGCAAGACGCCATCTTGGAAATTAAATCGCAAGACGCCATTTTGCGAATGGCCGCCCAAGCGCCATTTTAGATAAACTCACACTTTAGTACATGTGGCGATATTACTATTAGCATCATGCGATTGCATCTTACACCATTTCTCATACAGACAATACGCACAATTGCGCAGTTAACTAGTCGCATATTAGCGAATGCATAAGATCCTGTATGAAAACGCTGAATATTAGCTTCATGCACACGCATCTGCCCCAAGTTAACTAGCTTCTTTACATCAAACCCCACATACTCACACATTACATATTCACATACAAGGTTCCATAAGCTTTAAGGTATAAGATTCAAGTATGCACATTTACTATAATTGCTATGAAATAAAGATTATTTCGTAACTAAGGTTTTATACGTGATAAGTAAGCCATGTTTGGTATTGTACTGATGCGTACTCTCTCAACAGTATTCCGATAATATCGATGGAGAGATCGCAACATGCATTCTCAACTTATGGACCGCAGAGACTTCAAGCAACAAAATGTACATTATATGACCAACTGTTAGGATTTGCATGAGGCAGGAAACCAGAGACCCCCAGTTGTTAGAGGCTGGACTGTGTCTATTTGGACCAACCTGTTAGGTGCCTTGTAACATATGCACTCCCCTTTAGGACCAATAGTATTAGCAACAAACTGCTCTATTGTGTTGTCTATTTCTGGGGGGGTATAAATATGTGTGCTCTGACCCTGGGTTCCTAGTCTTTGTGCTGAATGCTGACTGACGAGGGGTTTCTTGCTGATGCCTACACCTAGTCCAGAGAGCGCTGCGTATGTATAACTGTACTTGGGTCTGTATAATTCCTTTGCGCTAAAATTGTATTTAAGATCATAGCGTGTAACTGACTGTACTTGTACTTGAATAATACTTTGTGCTTTGGAACCACAGGTTCTAGTTCTGGAGTCTTTATTTACTGTATGACTGCATACGCAAAATAGCGTCATGCTTAGAGGTTTATAGGCAGGATATCAGAAGGTATAGGCAGGGGTGTATAGAGGTTCAAAGGCAGTATCGTTAGTTGGGGGCTCGTAGTGAAGTCACTTACCCACTCACACGGCACATACGGTTATCGATTTCTCACCACAGGGTGGAGTGGCCACATGCAGGGCTTACCTGCAACCGCTTGGTGCTGAGAAATCGCTACCCATTTTCGTGTGAGCCAGGGACGCTGACTAGAATCCAGGGACAAGAGAGGAAAAAGTTTGTGTTCCTTTGTTGATCGAACCTAACATTTAAAGGGGTGTTGCAGTATTGAACATGCGGATGAGTTTTGCGCACAGTAAAGATGCACTTTTGTGTACGCAGCTAAAGGTTGTCATACGGTTGTGTGGTCGCATTATTGTGTATGCGACTGGTCGCACAATAGCGTATACGTACTTCCGGTTGTGCTGCCACGTGTTTAAACAAAGCCATTGAGTTTACATTATCAATTGTTGCTAAATATCTGGGTTAACGTGTATTTTTCTGCGCAGGAAAAAAGTGTGTAACTGTGAGTGTTTGTTTAGGGTGTAACACGGGACCTAAATGTTAATCGTAGGACCCTTAAGTGCTAGGCGCAGTGACTCGGTAGCAGATTACCGTTTACACAAAGCAGGTGTATGGTTTGTTATTTTTGTTAGGGTTCGGCCCCCAGCGTGATTATAGCGTTCAGTAATCAATGTGTGTGATCTGTTAGGCTTATTTGAACACTATAATTGAACCACATAATCTTGGCTCGATTGTGATTGTGGGCTGGTGGGAGAGTGGACGAAATCAACTGGAACACAAAGGGTACTTTGCTGCCCCCTAGCAGTTGAAAAGTAGTCAAAAAGGGATTGCTGAGCGGAAGCGGCCTTTACTTCCGTAGGTGAGTGGAAGCGTCTAGAGGTCCTCCATAAGGTTTGCGAATACGCCTTTTTTCCAAGACGTTACCAGGTAAGTGAAAGTATCTTGACTGTCTTTCACCAGTTTAAATCTTTATTGAAAAAAACGTAGGAGTTGTCTCAGAATGGGAGCCACGCAAACAATAGAGATGTTAGACAATGATGTGCTGCTAATGGAAGCGCCGCTTGGATCGGCCCATCGTATTATGCATACTAAGTACGGTACTTATGCGATAAGGTATTGTGATGTATGGTTTAAAATGACGATGAAGAGTGTTAAACCATTTCCCAGAATTGGTAGTTTTGATAAAGATGTATTAGACAATGTCCGGGATCACATCAGTCTGATGCGCTCCTGAGAGAAAAAGGTCAAATATTATGAATGTTTAAAGTTGTGGCAGCATGAAGGGGATGCGTGGCTTAAAAATGCGCAAGCGACACAAACTAGCATTGTGAGCGCATTGCCAGAGAATACGTCCGTGACGCTGAATTGCAATGTGGGTGAGCCGCAAAATGGCGCGCACGTGCAGCAAGGTAGCCTTGCGGAAGGTATTGCCAGCAGTTCACGCGTACCACCCCCACCTTATGTGGATGGAGGTGCAAGTACAGTTATCAAAAATACCCATAAAAATGTAACAAGCAATTTGTACCCTCTCTTAAGCAACTATAAAGAAAATGTTCATGATGTGGATGATGAGCCTATTGTAATGTCTGCCATTTCCCATGCTGTACAAATGATAGATGCTGCATCACCACAATCACGAGTGGTGCCGACATCTCCATCGGTAACAGCAAGGGAAGTGCTAGCCCCCTCTGCACCCGTAGAGGAAGTTAATACCATACGTAGCAGCAACAGATTAAACCCCCAGCCAGGTAACAAGGTCAAAGGTAGCAGCGCTGCCGGTCTGCATCCCATTCGGACAATAACCGTTCCGAATGGAAATGCAGATGCGAACAGTGTAGTGCCCACGATCCGAAAAAGGAACTAGCCAAATGTCAAAGATTTTTGAGGAATTTGGGTAGTTCTCATGAGCCAACTAATAAAGATTGGCGTGTGGTGTTAAGGGCCTGTCTACCACGCAATACCGACGTGACAAAATTTATCACGGATTCTGTATTGGGTGGTGACGTTCCCTTAACAGACCAAGTAAACCAAGGTAACATTTCCCGCATTGTAACTCAATTGGGTATATATTTTCCGGTAGTAGTTAACTGGAACAAAATTTTCACCATAAAGCAAAAGGAGAGTGAATCTGCAGAACAGTATTGCGACCGGGCTCTGCAGGCTATCACCCAGTACACTGGGATAGAAGATATTAAAGATAGCACTTACCACAGGGGAATGATAGTCACGGTACTCATGGACGGTCTGGAAGGCGACTTAAAAACTCGGGTTTAGACCTCACAGCCTGGCTGGAGGGGAGTCACCATAGATACACTCATAGAATCTGCCATAGAACATAAGAACATCTCAAAGAAGAGAGAGACCCAGAGCGAAAAACTAATGGCTGTCAGTATTCAAGCTCTGGAAGGAATGACGGTAACATCACAGGCAACAGACACACTTGCATCTACACACACACCTACACCTGAACAGTTATATGCCCTCACTATTCCCACGCAACAGCAAACACAGCTCTATTCTACTAACCCTACATAACCACAGGTCCCACACTACTCACAAACTTCATATCCCCCACAATACCCTTATCCTCCATATCCCTACCCACATCCACCACCTTTTCCCCCTGCTCAAACCTCACAACAACCCGTGTCTTCATCCGATCCACGAATATGTTTTAATTGTAACCAGCCAGGACATTTAATTAAAAACTGCAGAGTAAGAAAGGGTAGGACCCCCAAACCAGAGAGTACCTGGATATCCCCATAAGGGATATGCATAGAGAACAGCAAATGTCCAGCAGGCACCAGCTCCAATTGTGGCCGTTAATACTTTATTGGAGAATGGTAGCCAACACTAGGGGTCAGGTCATACCTGTAGCCTACAGATAGTCAGGTTAATGGGAAGTACTAGGGAAGGACCGGTCATGATGGTTGATGTAGCTGGTACTGAATATCCTTTTCTTGTAGACACAGGGGCGACCAGGTCAGTGATAAAATCTCCCGTTAATTTACAGGTGACCAACGAGACAGTACCAACAATGGGTGTAACAGGTAAAGTGGAACATTATCCTTCAACAAAGTCCACAGAGGTTACTATTGGGCTGTTGCATACCAGGCATTCTTTTCTTTTGGCTGCTGCTGCTCCTAACCTGCTGGGCAGAGACTTGTTATGTAAGATGGGATGTGTTATTGCACCCCTGATGGTGTATTTTTAGATATCCCTGAGAGAGTTGCGCACGAGGTGCGGGATATGTTGGACACTCCCCAAAGGATAATGTATCACTCTACCAGTTTAAATGAAAATCCATCCCAGGTAGATAAAATGTCCCAAATACCAGATTCCCTTGGGACTAAGGATGGACAAGACACTGGATTAATGGCAAACGTAAGCCCCGTAATGGTACATTTGAAAAGCGGTAGGCAAGCTCCAAAAATTCCCCAGTACCCACTAAAACAGGAGGTAGAATTAGGGGTTTTTCCAATAATTGAACGATTATTGCAACAGGGAATTTTAGTCCATACAGCTAGTATAGCCAACAGTCCCATCTTTCCGGTGAAAAAGAGTGGTGGGAGTGGTTATAGGCTGGTACAAAACCTTAGAGGTGTTAATAAGGTCATAGAGTGCCAATTCCCCGTACTGCCAAATCCAGCTGTCATCCTGATGCAGATCCCATCAAATGCAACCCATTTCACTGTCATTGACCTCTGTTCTGCTTTCTTCTCTGTGCCTCTCCACCCTGACTGTCAGTATCTATTCGCATTTACATACAGAGGTGTGCAATATACATGGACACGGTTGCCCCAAGGTTTCATAGACAGCCCCAGGATCTTTTCCCAGGCATTGCACGACTGTTTACAATCTTTTCAACCTGCCAATGGATCTGTTCTAATTTAATATGTGGACGATTTATTGCTGTGCTCTGATTCGTTTGTGTCATGTTTGAATGATACTAAACTTTTGTTGCTTCATCTCTCGCATACAGGACACAAGGTGGCTAAGGACAAACTACAGCCGTGCCAATCCAGAGTAAAATATTTGGGACACTGCTTAACCCAGGGGTTAAGACATCTCACAAATGATAGAATCCAGGCCATACAGAACATGACACTGCCGCAGAATCAACAGCAAATTTGTATCTTCTTGGGAATGTGTGGATACTGTAGAATGTGGATCCCAGGTTTTTCTATTTTGGCCTTGCCTTTACAGGACTTAATCTCTTCTACAAAGCCCGATCGTGTCATACACACAGAGGAATCAGAGCAGGCTTTCCTTAATCTTAAGGATAGTCTGACAAAAGCACCTGCATTGGGAATACCTGATTATGAAAAACCTTTTGATTTGTATTGTACGGAAGCCGATGGTTGTGCATGGCATCACCATGTTTTTGTGTAAGGACATGTTTTTGTGTCCTTACACAAAAACATGGTGATGCCATTAGGCCCGTAGCATACTACAGTGCTCAATTGGACACTGTGGCGAGATCACTCCCCACCTGTTTGAGAAGTGTAGCAGCTACCGCTCTATTGGTGAGTAAAAGTGAGGACATAGTATTGGGTCATGATATGATTGTATACACTCCCCACGCTGTATCTGCTCTGCTGAATTCTGCTCAAACCAGACACGTCTCTTCGGCTAGGTTTACCAAATGGGAACTAGCTCTAATCGCACCTGCAAACATCACTGTTAAATGTTGCAGCATGCTGAATCCAGCAACGTATTTACCATATGTACAACATGATGTACAAAGGGTGGAAGGAGACGAGTTGCTGGCGGGGGGTGAGTTCAGGGGACATGATGATATACACGATTGTATGGAATATCTGAATCAGACCTTTACTGCTAGACCTGACATACACGACACACCTTTAGAGAATGTGGATGTGACTTTTTACACGGATGGGAGTTGTCATAGAAAAACAGACACAGGTGAATTATGTACAGGTTATGCTGTTGTAAATGACACAGACATCTTAGAAGCTAAACCTCTTGGTCCTCCTCACTCAGCCCAGGTGGCAGAGTTAGTAGCACTAACTAGAGCGTGTGAACTGGCAGCAGGCAAATCTGCTAACATTTACACTGACTCGAGGTACGCGTTCGGGGTGGTGCACGAATTCTGGGCTCTATGGCGTCTGAGAAATTTTATGACAGCAGCAGGCACACCAGTTGCACATTCCCGACACATAAAACATCTTTTAGAAGCAATCCAACTGCCCAAAGCGGTGGCAGTAATTAAATGTAAAGCCCATACATGTGAGGATGACCCGGTGTCACTGGGCAACAACAGAGCCGATGAAGCTGCAAAATGGGCAGCAGGGTTAAAAATGTTTTCTCCCACTGAAAAAATGTATGTCTTTCCAAACAACTGATATGCTGAAATTAATTGAGATGCAAAATTTGTGTTCAATTCAGGAAAAGTCCATTTGGAAGTCCAAGGGATGTGGGCAAGAGTCCTCCGGGCTCTGGAGGGACGGACAAGGTAAGCCAGTAGCCCCCAAGGCATATTACCCCAGCCTGGCTGAGACAGCACACGGTCTGACTCATCTAGGAAAGCAAGGTATGTGCAAGTTGGTGAGAGCATACTGGTGCGCACCAGGTTTTTCTTCACAAGCAGAAAAGATAGCAATGTCCTGTCTGATCTGCTTGAGGAAGAACATAGGGAAAGCAATCCCTACCGAACCGTTCCACATTCCACTGACTGATGGACCTTTCCAGGTGATACAAATTGATTTCATCCAAGTACCACCCTGTGGGAATCTTAAGTATGTATTAGTGCGCACTAACATATTTTCTAATTGGGTTGAGGCCTACCCTGTGGCCACTAATACTGCTGCGTTTACTGCCAAGAAAATAGTTCAGAAATTTGTATGCAGGTATGGTATCCCTAAAATCATTGAAAGTGACAGGGGTACTCATTTTACAGGTGATGTTTTTCAAAATATGTGTAAGCTGATGGGTATTAATAGTCGACTTCACACCCCCTACCGATCGCAAGCCAGTGCCAAGGTAGAGAGGATGAACGGGACTATTAAAAATAAGCTAAGTAAAATCATGGCAGAGACTGGACTAGGATGGCCAGAAGCGTTACCTTTGGTCCTATATAGCATAGGGACCACTCCTAGACACCCTCTAAATCTGTCCCCATTTGAAATACTGTTCGGTAGACAACCTCATTTGATTATAAGTCCACAGGAAGACTTGAAGGGTAACAACGAGGTAACTGTAAAGTATCTTATATCAATGAGTAAGCAGTTAAAACAACAGCAGCAGAAATTGAAATTGTTGTCCAATGATATGCCTGAAACTAACTGTCATGATGTTGAACCAGGAGAATATGTTATGATCAGAAATTTGTTGCGTTCAGGTTGTTTGACTGATCGGTGGGAAGGCCCATACCAGGTACTGCTGACAAGTACTACATCTTTGAAGGTGGCTGAGAGAGATACCTGGGTCCATTCCACTCACTGCAAAAAGGTCAACCAACTGGTGGAGAAACGAGTCGGATGCAAGGCTGATAGCGTGGACCTGTCACTCGTGAGCTTGTTCCGGGAGGATTGAAAAGGTCGTAGTGAGATACCTGAACTAAAATAAATCTGCAGGACTTGTTGTGGCAATGGACGGGCCTGCTGTGTTCATTTTCATGTTCTCTTTTAGAGTGTTCACCATTCCTGGTCGGTTCGGGAATGTCCGGTTTCTGTGAAGGGGGACCGATTGTGGAGAGGGGAGTTGATGGCAGTGCTGATGGAGTAGAGTCAGAAGGAGTGCAATGCCAATCAGGGGAGTGTCTGACCAATCTTAGTACTGTTATTGTTAAGAGAGCTGTTATTCCAGATACTCGGGGATGGTGTGGAGGTTTATCGTCTGAAGATTCCTGTATTTGTGAGCTTTGTGGGTCCCTAGTTGATGAGAACTGTATCCAACGGTGCCAGCCTAAATATAACCCGTACTGGGGTGGGTATCCTTTAGAGGATTATCATAGCATGGTAGGCAAAGTGTTAAATCAAACTGATTGCTGGGTGTGTTCACATGTGCCACAGGGACAGCATAATGTAGGGTTGGTGCCATTTCCGCTGAATATCATGGAAATTTTAGAATTACAAAAAGGAAAAACATTGGAAGGAAAATTCCTCTCATCTAAACCACCTCATTTCAAACTCTATCAATTCCAAGTAGATAGATCACTTTTGTGTTTAAACATAACCAACCCCAATAAACCCGGGAGTTGGGAAGTGACAGGGAATAATCAGACGATGACCTTCTCACAAAGAGCTGAGAATGAGTCCATAAACCATGGTCTGTTACGCTCAATTAAATCTAGTGGGAGACATTTTAGGTACCGGTATGCATTGAGTTCCACCAAAGAAATTATTGGTAAGGTGCCAGATGGTTATTGTGCTAAAATAATACAGCCAGAGACTTGCATGTACCAGATGGAAGACCCAGAAATAGGATTGTTTGCAAGGGAAATGTGCTTAATGATAATGTTGCATACCATTCCTTATGTTCTCCCTGATAATGTATATTTTATAAGTGGCTCTCCCCGAGTTCCGAAGGTTTGTGTTACCTGGGAAGAGTAGTCCCAGAAGTTATGACCCTCACACATGTTGAAATGCTTGGTATACATAAAAACACACCATCACCATATCTTCACACGCAATATGAACACAGAGGCAAATGAAATATGATAGCTGGTGACGTGCATAAAGCCACTCAGTTAATTAGTGAGACTACTGGCTTTCAAGTTTTAGTCACATTGGATCCCACCAGGATCGCTCGGGGTACATAAAATTTTAGATATATTCAGGAACTTGCTAAATTAATAGATAATATCACGAGATGTACGATGACACATTCAGGTATACCGGGAGAGAATTGCAAGCGTACAAGAAAGAACTGGTGCAACACAGGCTAGTGTTAAATTATTTAATTGCTGTTACTGGAGGGTATTGCGCAACGTTGGCCACCCAATTTGGAGTAAAATGTTGCACCTATGTCACCAATGATACCAGCGACCCCAAGGAGGTGATAGACCAAAAGATGGATGAAATTCTGCAGCTAAAATGGGAATTTCGTAAGAACCATAATGCTTCAGTGGCTGAAGTAGTGGAGAAGATAGAAGGATGGGTTTCATGGCTGAACCCAGTGAAATGGTTCTCAGGTCTAGGGGAATGGGTCCAGGAAGTGATCGCCGGCATAGGCAAATTCTTAATCCTTATACTGATTGTCATCATAATAATTGGCATATGTGTCCGGTGTGTTCCTATTGTGTTGAAGTGTGGAAAATGTAAAAATAGAGTAAAACGAAAGAACGAAATTATGATGGTGGTCAGTATGAATACTGAGGTAAATACATAACTGCATTACAACCCTGAATTAGGAAATACCATTATTTAATGTATTATATTTAGACCTGCATAGAATGTATTATTGAAATGTTATTTTTTAAAACACCTCAGATAATGTAGTCTCAAATTTCCCCTTCAAGACTGCCTTTATAGGACTGGTGTATCCCCACACCTTTTACATGATCTTCCAAGATCCGTGGTATGCGTATAATAGTAGTTTTATGTCCCCACTCAGAGACACATTATTGATGGATTAAGAACCACCTTGTGCCATCCCATAATAACACTAAATAGTATATAAATGTAAGCCTTAAGATTATATTTTAAAATCAGAATGTGATAGCATGTTGTTCGCTATCAAAGGGTGGACTGTCGAAGCTGGATTATTGGCTGAGACAAGATCAGTTTAAAATTGAATCGCAGCGACGCCATCTTGCGACTGGCCGCAAGACGCCATCTTGGAAATTAAATCGCAAGACGCCATTTTGCGAATGGCCGCCCAAGCACCATTTTAGATAAACTCACACTTTAGTACATGTGGCGATATTACTATTAGCATCATGCAATTGCATCTTACACCATTTCTCATACACACATTAATACGCACAATTGCGCTGTTAACTAGTCGCATATTAGCGAATGCATAAGATCCTGTATGAAAACACCGAATATTAGCTTCATGCACACGCATCTTCCTCAAGTTAACTAGCGTCTTTACATCAAACCCCACATACTCACACATTACATATTCACATACAAGGTTCCATAAGTTTTAAGGTATAAGATTCAAGTATGCACATTTACTATAATTGCTATGAAATATAGATTATTTTGTAACTAAGGTTTTAATACGTGATAAGTAAGCCATGCTTGGTATTGTACTGATGCGTACTCTCTCAACAGTATTTCGGTAACATCGATGTAGAGATTGCAACATGCATTCTCAACTTATGGACCGCAGAGACTTCAAGAAACAAAATGTACATTATATGACCAACTGTTAGGATTTGCATGAGGCAGGAAACCAGAGACCCCCAGTTGTTAGAGGCTGGACTGTGTCTATTTGAACCAACCTGTTAGATGCCTTGTAACATATGCCCTCTCCTTTAGGACCAATGATATTAGCAACAAACTTCTCTATTGTGTTGTCTATTTCTGGGGGGTATAAATATGTGTGCTCTGACCCTGGGTTCCTAGTCCTCGTGCTGAATGCTGATTGACGAGGGGTTTCTTGCTGATGCCTACATCTGGTCCAGAGAGTGCTGCGTATGTACTTGGGTCTGTATAATTTCTTTGCGCTAAGATTATATGAGGATCATAGCGTGTAACTGCTGTACTTTAACTTGAATAATACTTTGTGCTTTTGAACTACAGGTTCTAGGTCTGGAGTCTATTTACTGTATGACTGTGTACGCAAAATAGCGTCATCCTTAGAGGTTTATAGGCAGGATATCAGAAGGTACAGGCAGGGGTGTATAGAGGTTCAAAGACAGTATCGTTAAGGGGTGTACACCAGCTTCCCTAATATTCCCCCTAAAACCATACCCCTCATACAGGGGTGTACCGCAGCTTCCCTAATACTCCCCTAACACCAGACGCCCTCATACAGGGGTATACCGCAGCTTCCCTAATATTCCCCTAACACGAGACCCCTCATACAGGGGTGTACCTCAGCTTCCCTAATACTCCCCTAACACCAGACCCCCTCATACAGGGGTGTACCGCAACTTCCCTAATATGCCCCTAACACCAGACCCTTCATACAGGGGTGTACCGCAGCTTCCCTAATACTCCACTAACACCAGACCCCTCATACA
The DNA here is from genome assembly GCA_031769625.1 of Taudactylus pleione. NCBI lineage: Eukaryota > Metazoa > Chordata > Amphibia > Anura > Myobatrachidae > Taudactylus > Taudactylus pleione. The sequence goes on from JAUIMM010001093.1 coordinate 72,253, forward strand.
GGGGTGTACCGCAGCATCCCTAATACTCCCCTAACACCAGACCCCTCATACAGGGGTGTACCGCAGCTTCCCTAATACTCCCCTAACACCAGACTCCCTCATACAGGGGTGTACCGCAGCTTCCCTAATACTCCCCTAACACCAGACCCCCTCATACAGGGGTGTACCGCAGCTTCCCTAATACTCCCCTAACACCAGACTCCCTCATACAGGGGTGTAGCGCAGCTTCCCTAATACTCCCCTAACACCAGACCCCCTCATACAGGGGTGTACCGCAGCTTCCCTAATATTCGCCTGTCACCAGACCTCTTCATACAGGGGTGTACCTCAGCTTCCCTAATATTCCCTTAACACCAGACCCCCTCATACAGGGGTGTACCTCAGCTTCCCTAATATTCCCCTAACACCAGACCCCCTCATACAGGGGTGTACCCCAGCTTCCCTAATATTCCCCTACCACCAGACCCCTCTTACAGGGGTGTACCGCAACTTCCCTAATACTCCTCTAACACCAGACCCCCTCATACAGGGGTGTACCCCAGCTTCCCTAATATTCCCCTAACACCAGACCCCTCATACAGGGGTGTACCGCAGCTTCCCTAATACTCCCCTAACACCAGACCCCCTCATACAGGGGTGTACCGCAGCTTTCCTAATACTCCCCTAACACCAGACCCCTCATACAGGGGTGTACCGCAGCTTCCCTAATACTCCCCTAACACCAGACCCCCTCATACAGGGGTGTACCGCAGCTTCCCTAATACTCCCCTAACACCAGACTCCCTCATACAGGGGTGTACCGCAGCTTCCCTAATACTCCCCTAACACCAGACCCCCTCATACAGTGGTGTACCACAGCTTCCCTAATACTCCCCTAACACCAGACCCCACATACAGGGGTGTACCGCAACTTCCCTAATACTCCTCTAACACCAGACCCCTCATACAGAGGTGTACCGCAGCTTCCCTAATACTCCCCTAACACCAGACCCCTCATAAAGGGGTGTACCGCAGCTTCCCTAATACTCCCCTAACACCAGACCCCCTCATACAGGGGTGTACCTCAGCTTCCCTAATATTCCCCTAACACCAGACCCCCTCATACAGGGGTGTACCGCAGCTTCCCTAATATTCCCCTAACACCAGACTCCCTCATACAGGGGTGTACGGCAGCTTCCCTAATATTCCCCTAACACCAGACCCCCTCATACAGGGGTGTACCCCAGCTTCCCTAATATTCCCCTTACACCAGACCTCCTCATACAGGGGTGTACCCCAGCATCCCTAATATTCCCCTAACACCAGACCTCCTCATACAGGGGTGTACCGCAGCTTCCCTAATATTCCCCTAACACCAGACCCCCTCATACAGGGGTGTACCCCAGCTTCCCTAATATTCCCCTAACACCAGACCTCCTCATACAGGGGTGTACCGCAGCTTCCCTAATACTCCCCTAACACCAGACCCCCTCATACAGGGGTGTACCCCAGCTTCCCTAACACCAGACACACTCTCATTCTGTACCGCAGCTTCACTTATATCCCCTAACACCAGACCCCCTCATACAGGGGTGTACCGCAGCTTCACTAACACCAGACTCACTCTCAGTCTGCACCGCAGCTTCCCTTATACCCCCTAACACCTGGCACTCTCATTCAGGGGAGTATCACAGCTTCCCTAACACCAGACTCACTCTCATTCTGTACCGCAGCTTCCCTTACACCCCCTAACACCTGGCACTCTCATTCAGGGGAGTATCACAGCTTCCCTAACACCAGACTAGCTCTCATACCATACTGCAGCTTACCTTATACCCCCCTAACACCTGGCACTCTCATTCTGTACTGCAGCTTCCCTTATACCCCCCTAACACCTGGCACTCTCATTCTGTACCGCAGCTTCCCTTATACCCCTAACACCTGGCACTCTCATTCAGGGGAGTATCACAGCTTCCCTTACACCAAACTCACTCTCATTCTGTATCGCAGCTTCCCTTATACCCCCTAACACCTGGCTCTCTCATTCAGGGGTGTATCACAGCTTCCCTAACACCAGACTCACTCTCATTCTGTACCGCAGCTTCCCTTATACCCCCCTAACACCTGGCACTCTCATTCAGGGGCGTATCACAGCTTCCCTAACACCAGACTCACTCGAATTCTGTACGGCAGCTTCCCTTATACCCCCTAAAACCTGGCACTCTCATTCAGGGGAGTATCACAGCTTCCCAAACACCAGACTCACTCTCATTCTGTACTGCAGCTTCCCTTATACCCCCTAACACCTGGCACTCTCATTCAGGGGAGTATCACAGCTTCCCTAACACCAGACTCACTCTCATTCTGTACCGTAGCTTCCCTTATACCCCCTAACACCTGGCACTCTCATTCAGGGGAGTATCACAGCTTCCCTTACACCAAACTCACTCTCATTCTGTACTGCAGCTTCCCTTATACCCCCCTAACACCTGGCACTCTCATTCAGGGGAGTATCACAGCTTCCCTAACACCAGACTCACTCTCATTCTGTACCGCAGCTTCCCTTATACCACCTAACACCTGGCACTCTCATTCTGTACCGGAGCTTCTCTTCTACCCCCCTAACACCTGGCACTCTCATTCAGGGGAGTATCACAGCTTCCCTAACACCGGACTCACTCTCATTCTGTACCGCAGCTTCCCTTATATCCCCCTAACACCTGGCACTCTCATTCAGGGGAGTATCACAGCTTCCCTAACACCAGACTCACTCTCATTCTGTACTGCAGCTTCCCTTATACCCCCCTAACACCTGGAACTCTCATTCTGTACTGCAGCTTCCCTTATACCCCCCTAACACCTGGCACTCTCATTCAGGGGAGTATCACAGCTTCCCTAACACCGGACTCACTCTCATTTTTTTCCGCAGCTTCCCTTATACCCCCTAACACCTGGCACTCTCATTCAGGGGAGTATCACAGCTTCCCTAACACCAGACTCACTCTCATTCTGTACCGCAGCTTCCCTTATACCCCCCTAACACCTGGCACTCTCATTCAGGGGAGAATCACAACTTCCCTAACACCAGATTCACTCTCATTCTGTACCGCAGCTTCCCGTATACCCCCTAACACCTGGCACTCTCATTCAGGGGAGTATCACAGCTTCCCTTACTCCAAACTCACTCCCATTCTGTACCGCAGCTTCCCTTATACCCCCTAACACCTGGCACTCTAATTCAGGGGAGTATCACAGCTTCCCTAACACCAGACTCACTCTCATTCTGTACCGCAGCTTCCCTTATACCCCCCTAACACCTGGCACTCTCATTCAGGGGCGTATCACAGCTTCCCTAACACCAGACTCACTCCCATTCTGTACGGCAGCTTCCCTTATACCCCCTAACACCTGGCACTCTCATTCAGGGGAGTATCACAGCTTCCCTAACACCAGATTCGCTCTCATTCTGTACAGCAGCTTCCCTTATACCCCCTAACACCTGGCACTCTCATTCACGGGAGTATCACAGCTTCCCTAACACCAGACTCACTCTCATTCTGTACCGCAGCTTCCCTTATACCACCTAACACCTGGCACTCTCATTCTGTACCGCAGCTTCCCTTATACCCCCCTAACACCTGGAACTCTCATTCAGGGGAGTATCACAGATTCTGTAACACCAAACTCACTCCCATTCTGTACCGCAGCTTCCCTTATACCCCCCTAACACCTGGCACTCTCATTCAGGGGCGTATCACAGCTTCCCTAACACCAGACTCGCTCCCATTCTGTATGGCAGCTTCCCTTATACTCCCCTAACACCTGGCACTCTCACTCAGGGGAGTATCACAGCTTCCCTAACACCAGATTCGCTCTCATTCTGTACCGCAGCTTCCCTTATACCCCCTAACACCTGGCACTCTCATTCAGGGGAGTATCACAGCTTCCCTAACACCAAACTCACTCTCATTCTGTACCGCAGCTTCCCTTATATCCCCTAACACCTGGCACTCTCATTCAGGGGAGTATCACAGCTTCCCTTACACCAAATTCACTCTCATTCTGTACCGCAGCTTCTCTTCTACCCCCCTAACACCTGGCACTCTCATTCAGGGGAATATCACAGCTTCCCTAACACCAGACTCACTCTCATTCTGTACCGCAGCTTCCCTTATAAACCCCTAACACCTGGCACTCTCATTCAGGGGAGAATCACAACTTCCCTAACACCAGACTCACTCTCATTCTGTACCGCAGCTTCCCTTGTACCCCCTAATACCTGGCACTCTCATTCAGGGGAGTATCACAGCTTCCCTTACACCAAACTCACTCTCATTCTGTACCGCAGCTTCTCTTCTACCCCCCTAACACCTGGCACTCTCATTCTGTACCGCAGCTTCTCTTCTACCCCCCTAACACCTGGCACTCTCATTCAGGGGAGTATCACAGCTACCCTAACACCAGACTCACTCTCATTCTATACCGCAGCTTCCCTTATACCCCCCTAACACCTGGCACTCTCATTCAGGGGAGTATCACAGCTTCCCTAACACCAGACTCGCTCTCAATCTGTAAAACAGCTTCCCATATATCCCCCTAACACCTGGCACTCTCATTCTGTGCCGCAGCTTCCCTTATACCCCCCTAACACCTGGCACCTTCATTCAGTGGAGTATCACAGCTTCCCTAACACCAGATTCTCTCTCATTCTGTACCGCAGCTTCCCTTATATCCCCATAAAACCTGGCACTCTCATTTAGGGGTGTATCACAACTTCCCTAACATCAGACTCACTCTCATTCTGTACCGCAGCTTCCTTTATACTCCCCTAACACCTGGAACTCTCATTCTGTACTGCAGCCTCCCTTATACCCCCCCTAACACCTGGCACTCTCATTCTGTACCGCAGCTTCCCTTATACCCCCTAACACCTGGCACTCTCATTCTGTACCGCAGCTTCGCTTCTACCCCCCTAACACCTGGCACTCTAATTCAGGGGAGTATCACAGCTTTCCTAACACCAGACTCACTCTCATTCTGTACCGCAGCTTCCCTTATACCCCCCTAACACCAGGAACTCTCATTCAGGGGAGTATCACAGCTTCCCTAACACCAAACTCACTCCCATTCTGTACCGCAGCTTCCCTTCTACCCCCCTAACACCTGGCACTCTCATTCAGGGGCTTATCACAGCTTCCCTAACACCAGACTCGCTCCCATTCTGTACGGCAGCTTCCCTTATAACCCCCTAACACCTGGCACTCTCATTCAGGGGAGTATCACAGCTTCCCTAACACCAGATTCGCTCTCATTCTGTATCGCAGTTTCCCTTATACCCCCTAACACCTGGCACTCCCATTCAGGGGAGTATCGCAGCTTCCCTAACACCAGACTCGCTCTCATTCTGTACCGCAGCTTCCCTTATACCCCCCTAACACCTGGCATTCTCATTCTGTACCGCAGCTTCCCTTATACCCCCTAACACCTGGAACTCTCATGTAGGGGAGTATCACATCTTCCCTAACAACAGACTCACTCTCATTCTGTAAAACAGCTTCCCATATATCCCCCTAACACCTGGCACTCTCATTCAGGGGAGTATCACAGCTTCCCTAACACCGGACTCACTCTCATTCTATACTGCAGCTTCCCTTATACCCCCCTAACACCTGGCACTCTCATTCAGGGGAGTATCACAGCTTCCCTAACACCAGACTCACTCTCATTCTGTACCGCAGCTTCCCTTATACCCCCTAACACCTGGCACTCTCATTCAGGGGAGTATCACAGCTTCCCTAACACCAGACACACTCTCATTCTGTACTGCAGCTTCCCTTATACCCCCCTGACACCTGGCACTCTCATTCAGGGGAGTATCACAGCTTCCCTTACACCAATCTCACTCTCATTCTGTACCGCAGCTTCTCTTCTACCCCCCTAACACCTGGCACTCTCATTCAGGGGAGTATCACAGATTCCCTAACACCAGACTCACTCTCATTCTGTACCGCAGCTTCTCTTCTACCCCCCTAACACCTGGCACTCTCATTCAGGGGAGTATCACAGCTTCCCTAACACCAGACTCACTCTCATTCTGTACCGCAGCTTGTCTTCTACCCCCCTAACACCTGGCACTCTCATTCAGGGGAGTATCACAGCTTCCCTAACACTAGACTCACTCGCATTCTGTACCGCAGCTTCTCTTCTACCCCCCAAACACCTGGCACTCTCATTCAGGGGAGTATCACAGCTTCCCTAACACCAGACTCACTCTCATTCTGTACCGCAGCTTCCCTTATACCCCCCTAACACCTGGCACTCTCATTCAGGGGAGTATCACAGCTTCCCTATAACCAGACTCACTCTCATTCTGTACCGCAGCTTCCCTAACACCAGACTCACTCTCAGTCTGTACCGCAGCTTCCCTTATACCCCTCTAACACTTGTATCACAGCTTCCCTAACACCAGACACACTCTCATTCTTTTCCGCAGCTTCCCTTATACCCCCCTAACACCTGGCACTCTCATTCAGAGGAGTATCACAGCTTCCCTAACACCAGGCTCACTCTCATTCTGTACTGCAGCTTCCCTTATACCCCCCTAACACCTGGCACTCTCATTCAGGGGAATATCACAGCTTCCCTAACACCAGACACCCTCTCATGCTGTACCACAGCTTCCCTTATACCCCCTAACACCTGGCACTCTCATTCAGGGGAGTATCACAGCTTCCCTAACACCAGACTCACTCTCATTCTGTACCGCAGCTTCCCTTATACCCCCCTAACACCTGGCATTCTCATTCAGGGGAGAATCACAACTTCCCTAACACCAGACTCACTCTCATTCTGTACCGCAGCTTCCCTTATACCCCCTAACACCTGGCACTCTCATTCAGGGGAGTATCACAGCTTCCCTAACACCAGATTCACTCTCATTCTGTACCGCAGCTTCCCTTATACCCCCCTAACACCTGGCACTCTCATTCTGTACTGCAGCTTCCCTTATACCCCCTAACACCTGGCACTCTCATTCAGGGGAGTATCACAGCTTCCCTAACACCAGACTCGCTCTCATTCTGTAAAACAGCTTCCCATATATCCCCCTAACACCTGGCACTCTCATTCTGTGCCGCAGCTTACCTTATACCCCCCTAACACCTGGCACCTTCATTCAGTGGAGTATCACAGCTTCCCTAACACCAGATTCTCTCTCATTCTGTACCGCAGCTTCCCTTATATCCCCATAACACTTGGCACTTTCATTCAGGGGAGTATCACAGCTTCCCTAACATCAGACTCACTCTCATTCTGTACCGCAGCTTCCTTTATACCCCCCTAACACCTGGAACTCTCATTCTGTACTGCAGCCTCCCTTATACCCCCCCTAACACCTGGCACTCTCATTCTGTACCGCAGCTTCCCTTATACCCCCTAACACCTGGCACTCTCATTCAGGGGAGTATCACAGCTTCCGTTACACCAAACTCACTCCCATTCTGTACCGCAGCTTCCCTTATACCCCCTAACACCTGGCACTCTCATTCAGGGGTGTATCACAGTTTCCCTAACACCAGACTCACTCTCATTCTGTACAGCAGCTTCCGTTATACCACCTAACACCTGGCACTCTCATTCTGTACCGCAGCTTCTCTTCTACCCCCCTAACACCTGGCACTCTAATTCAGGGGAGTATCACAGCTTCCCTAACACCAGACTCACTCTCATTCTGTACCGCAGCTTCCCTTATACCACCTAACACCTGGCACTCTCATTCTGTACCGCAGCTTCCCTTATACCCCCCTAACACATGGAACTCTCATTCAGGGGAGTATCACAGCTTCCCTAACAACAAACTCACTCCCATTCTGTACCGCAGCTTCCCTTATACCACCTAACACCTGGCACTCTCATTCTGTACCGCAGCTTCCCTTATACCCCCCTAACACCTGGAACTCTCATTCAGGGGAGTATCACAGCTTCCCTAACAACAAACTCACTCCCATTCTGTACCGCAGCTTCCCTTATACCCCCCTAACACCTGGCACTCTCATTCAGGGGCTTATCACAGCTTCCCTAACACCAGACTCGCTCCCATTCTGTACGGCAGCTTCCCTTATAACCCCCTAACTCCTGGCACTCTCACTCAGGGGAGTATCACAGCTTCCCTAACACCAGACTCACTCTCATTCTGTACCGCAGCTTCCCTTATACCCCCCTAACACCTGGCATTCTCATTCAGGGGAGAATCACAACTTCCCTAACACCAGACTCACTCTCATTCTGTACCGCAGCTTCCCTTATACCCCCTAACACCTGGCACTCTCATTCAGGGGAGTATCACAGCTTCCCTAACACCAGATTCACTCTCATTCTGTACCGCAGCTTCCCTTATACCCCCCTAACACCTGGCACTCTCATTCTGTACTGCAGCTTCCCTTATACCCCCTAACACCTGGCACTCTCATTCAGGGGAGTATCACAGCTTCCCTAACACCAGACTCGCTCTCATTATGTAAAACAGCTTCCCATATATCCCCCTAACACCTGGCACTCTCATTCTGTGCCGCAGCTTACCTTATACCCCCCTAACACCTGGCACCTTCATTCAGTGGAGTATCACAGCTTCCCTAACACCAGATTCTCTCTCATTCTGTACCGCAGCTTCCCTTATATCCCCATAACACTTGGCACTCTCATTCAGGGGAGTATCACAGCTTCCCTAACATCAGACTCACTCTCATTCTGTACCGCAGCTTCCTTTATACCCCCCTAACACCTGGAACTCTCATTCTGTACTGCAGCCTCCCTTATACCCCACCTAACACCTGGCACTCTCATTCTGTACCGCAGCTTCCCTTATACCCCCTAACACCTGGCACTCTCATTCAGGGGAGTATCACAGCTTCCGTTACACCAAACTCACTCCCATTCTGTACCGCAGCTTCCCTTATACCCCCTAACACCTGGCACTCTCATTCAGGGGTGTATCACAGTTTCCCTAACACCAGACTCACTCTCATTCTGTACAGCAGCTTCCGTTATACCACCTAACACCTGGCACTCTCATTCTGTACCGCAGCTTCTCTTCTACCCCCCTAACACCTGGCACTCTAATTCAGGGGAGTATCACAGCTTCCCTAACACCAGACTCACTCTCATTCTGTACCGCAGCTTCCCTTATACCACCTAACACCTGGCACTCTCATTCTGTACCGCAGCTTCCCTTATACCCCCCTAACACCTGGAACTCTCATTCAGGGGAGTATCACAGCTTCCCTAACAACAAACTCACTCCCATTCTGTACCGCAGCTTCCCTTATACCCCCCTAACACCTGGCACTCTCATTCAGGGGCTTATCACAGCTTCCCTAACACCAGACTCGCTCCCATTCTGTACGGCAGCTTCCCTTATAACCCCCTAACACCTGGCACTCTCACTCAGGGGAGTATCACAGCTTCCCTAACACCAGATTCGCTCTCATTCTGTATCGCATCTTCCCTTATACCACCCTAACACCTGGCATTCTCATTCTGTACCGAGGCTTCCCTTATACCTCCTAACACCTGGCACTCTCATGCAGGGGAGTATCACAGCTTCCCTAACACCAGACTCACTCTCATTCTGTAAAACAGCTTCCCATATATCCCCCTAACACCTGGCACTCTCATTCAGGGGAGTATCACAGCTTCCCTAACACCTGACTCACTCTCATTCTATACTGCAGCTTCCCTTATACCCCCCTAACACCTGGCACTCTCATTCAGGGGAGTATCACAGCTTCCCTAACACCAGACTCACTCTCATTCTGTACCGCAGCTTCCCTTATACCCCCTAACACCTGGCACTCTCATTCAGGGGAGTATCACAGCTTCACTAACACCAGATTCACTCTCATTCTGTACCACAGCTTCCCTTATACCCCCTTAACACCTGGCACTCTCATTCTGTACTGCAGCTTCCCTTATACCCCCTAACACCTGGCACTCTCATTCAGGGGAGTATCACAGCTTCCCTAACACCTGATTCTCTCTCATTCTGTACCGCAGCTTCCCTTATATCCCCATAACACCTGGCACTCTCATTCAGGGGTGTATCACAACTTCCCTAACATCAGACTCACTCTCATTCTGTACCGCAGCTTCCTTTATACCCCCCTAACACCTGGAACTCTCATTCTGTACTGCAGCCTCCCTTATACCCCCCCTAACACCTGGCACTCTCATTCTGTACCGCAGCTTCCCTTATACCCCCTAACACCTGGCACTCTCATTCAGGGGAGTATCACAGCTTCCCTTACACCAAACTCACTCCCATTCTGTACCGCAGCTTCCCTTATACCCCTAACACCTCGCACTCTCATTCAGGGGTGTATCACAGTTTCCCTAACACCAGACTCACTCTCATTCTGTACAGTAGCTTCCCTTATACGACCTAACACCTGGCACTCTCATTCTGTACCGCAGCTTCTCTTCTACCCCCCTAACACCTGGCACTCTAATTCAGGGGAGTATCACAGCTTCCCTAACACCAGACTCACTCTCATTCTGTACCACAGCTTCCCTTATACCACCTAACACCTGGCACTCTCATTCTGTACCGCAGCTTCCCTTATACCCCCCTAACACCTGGAACTCTCATTCAGGGGAGTATCACAGCTTCCCTAACACCAAACTCACTCCCATTCTGTACCGCAGCTTCCCTTATACCCCCCTAACACCTGGCACTCTCATTCAGGGGCTTATCACAGCTTCCCTAACACCAGACTCGCTCCCATTCTGTACGGCAGCTTCCCTTATACCCCCCTAACACCTGGCACTCTCATTCAGGGGAGTATCACAGCTTCCCTAACACCAGATTCGCTCTCATTCTGTATCGCAGCTTCCCTTATACCCCCTAACACCTGGCACTCCCATTCAGGGGAGTATCGCAGCTTCCCTAACACCAGACTCGCTCTCATTCTGTACCGCAGCTTCCCTTATACCCCCCTAACACCTGGCATTCTCATTCTGTACCGCAGCTTCCCTTATACCCCCTAACACCTGGCACTCTCATGCAGGGGAGTATCACAGCTTCCCTAACACCAGACTCACTCTCATTCTGTAAAACAGCTTCCCCTATATCCCCCTAACACCTGGCACTCTCATTCAGGGGAGTATCACAGCTTCCCTAACACCGGACTCACTCTCATTCTATACTGCAGCTTCCCTTATACCCCCCTAACACCTGGCACTCTCATTCAGGGGAGTATCACAGCTTCCCTAACACCAGACTCACTCTCATTCTGTACCGCAGCTTCCCTTATACCCCCTAACACCTGGCACTCTCATTCAGGGGAGTATCACAGCTTCCCTAACACCAGACACACTCTCATTCTGTACTGCAGCTTCCCTTATACCCCCCTAACACATGGCACTCTCATTCAGGGGAGTATCACAGCTTCCCTTACACCAATCTCACTCTCATTCTGTACCGCAGCTTCTCTTCTTCCCCCCTAACACCTGGCACTCTCATTCAGGGCAGTATCACAGCTTCCCTAACACCAGACTCACTCTCATTAAGGACCGCAGCTTCTCTTCTACCCCCCTAACACCTGGCACTCTCATTCAGGGGAGTATCACAGCTTCCCTAACACCAGACTCACTCTCATTCTGTACCGCAGCTTCTCTTCTACCCCCCTAACACCTGGCACTCTCATTCAGGGGAGTATCACAGCTTCCCTAACACTAGACTCACTCGCATTCTTTACCGCAGCTTCTCTTCCACCCCCCTAACACCTGGCACTCTCATTCAGGGGAGTATCACAGCTTCCCTAACACCAGACTCACTCTCATTCTGTACCGCAGCTTCCCTTATACCCCCATACCACCTGGCACTCTCATTCAGGGGCTTATCACAGCTTCCCTAACACCAGACTCGCTCCCATTCTGTACGGCAGCTTCCCTTATAACCCCCTAACACCTGGCACTCTCATTCAGGGGAGTATCACAGCTTCCCTAACACCAGATTGGCTCTCATTCTGTATCGCAGCTTCCCTTATACCCCCCTAACACCTGGCATTCTCATTTTGTACCGCAGCTTCCCTTATACCCCCTAACACCTGGCACTCTCATCCAGGGGAGTATCACAGCTTCCCTAACACCAGACTCTCTCTCATTCTGTAAAATAGCTTCCCATATATCCCCCTAACACCTGGCACTCTCATTCAGGGGAGTATCACAGCTTCCCTAACACCGGACTCACTCTCATTCTATACTGCAGCTTCCCTTATACCCCCCTAACACCTGGCACTCTCATTCAGGGGAGTATCACAGCTTCCCTAACACCAGACTCACTCTCATTCTGTACCGCAGCTTCTCTTCTACCCCCCTAACACCTGGCCCTCTCATTCAGGGGAGTATCACAGCTTCCCTAACACCAGACTCACTCTCATTCTGTAGCGCAGCTTCCCTTATACCCCCCTAACACCTGGCACTCTCATTCAGGGGAGTATCACAGCTTCCCTAACACCAGACTCACTCTCATTCTGTACCGCAGCTTCCCTAACACCAGACTCACTCTCAGTCTGTACCGCAGCTTCCCTTATACCCCTCTAACACTTGTATCACAGCTTCCCTAACACCAGACACACTCTCATTCTTTTCCGCAGCTTCCCTTATACCTCCTAACACCTGGCACTCTCATTCAGGGGAGTATCACAGCTTCCCTAACACTAGGCTCACTCTCATTCTGTACTGCAGCTTCCCTTATACCCCCCTAACACCTGGCACTCTCATTCAGGGGCTTATCACAGCTTCCCTAACACCAGACTCGCTCCCATTCTGTACGGCAGCTTCCCTAATACCCCCCTAACACCTGGCACTCTCATTCAGGGGAGTATCACAGCTTCCCTAACACCAGATTCGCTCTCATTCTGTATCGCAGCTTCCCTTATACCCCCTAACACCTGGCACTCCCATTCAGGGGAGTATCGCAGCTTCCCTAACACCAGACTCGCTCTCATTCTGTACCGCAGCTTCCCTTATACCCCCTAACACCTGGCACTCTCATGCAGGGGAGTATCACAGCTTCCCTAACACCAGACTCACTCTCATTCTGTAAAACAGCTTCCCCTATATCCCCCTAACACCTGGCACTCTCATTCAGGGGAGTATCACAGCTTCCCTAACACCGGACTCACTCTCATTCTATACTGCAGCTTCCCTTATACCCCCCTAACACCTGGCACTCTCATTCAGGGGAGTATCACAGCTTCCCTAACACCAGACTCACTCTCATTCTGTACCGCAGCTTCCCTTATACCCCCTAACACCTGGCACTCTCATTCAGGGGAGTATCACAGCTTCCCTAACACCAGACACACTCTCATTCTGTACTGCAGCTTCCCTTATACCCCCCTAACACCTGGCACTCTCATTCAGGGGAGTATCACAGCTTCCCTTACACCAATCTCACTCTCATTCTGTACCGCAGCTTCTCTTCTTCCCCCCTAACACCTGGCACTCTCATTCAGGGCAGTATCACAGCTTCCCTAACACCAGACTCACTCTCATTAAGGACCGCAGCTTCTCTTCTACCCCCCTAACACCTGGCACTCTCATTCAGGGGAGTATCACAGCTTCCCTAACACCAGACTCACTCTCATTCTGTACCGCAGCTTCTCTTCTACCCCCCTAACACCTGGCACTCTCATTCAGGGGAGTATCACAGCTTCCCTAACACTAGACTCACTCGCATTCTTTACCGCAGCTTCTCTTCCACCCCCCTAACACCTGGCACTCTCATTCAGGGGAGTATCACAGCTTCCCTAACACCAGACTCACTCTCATTCTGTACCGCAGCTTCCCTTATACCCCCATAACACCTGGCACTCTCATTCAGGGGCTTATCACAGCTTCCCTAACACCAGACTCGCTCCCATTCTGTACGGCAGCTTCCCTTATAACCCCCTAACACCTGGCACTCTCATTCAGGGGAGTATCACAGCTTCCCTAACACCAGATTGGCTCTCATTCTGTATCGCAGCTTCCCTTATACCCCCCTAACACCTGGCATTCTCATTTTGTACCGCAGCTTCCCTTATACCCCCTAACACCTGGCACTCTCATCCAGGGGAGTATCACAGCTTCCCTAACACCAGACTCTCTCTCATTCTGTAAAATAGCTTCCCATATATCCCCCTAACACCTGGCACTCTCATTCAGGGGAGTATCACAGCTTCCCTAACACCGGACTCACTCTCATTCTATACTGCAGCTTCCCTTATACCCCCCTAACACCTGGCACTCTCATTCAGGGGAGTATCACAGCTTCCCTAACACCAGACTCACACTCATTCTGTACCGCAGCTTCCCTTATTCCCCCTAACACCTGGCACTCTCATTCAGGGGAGTATCACAGCTTCCCTAACACCAGACTCACTCTCATTCTGTACCGCAGCTTCTCTTCTACCCCCCTAACACCTGGCCTTCTCATTCAGGGGAGTATCACAGCTTCCCTAACACCAGACTCACTCTCATTCTGTAGCGCAGCTTCCCTTATACCCCCCTAACACCTGGCACTCTCATTCAGGGGAGTATCACAGCTTCCCTAACACCAGACTCACTCTCATTCTGTACCGCAGCTTCCCTAACACCAGACTCACTCTCAGTCTGTACCGCAGCTTCCCTTATACCCCTCTAACACTTGTATCACAGCTTCCCTAACACCAGACACACTCTCATTCTTTTCCGCAGCTTCCCTTATACCTCCTAACACCTGGCACTCTCATTCAGGGGAGTATCACAGCTTCCCTAACACTAGGCTCACTCTCATTCTGTACTGCAGCTTCCCTTATACCCCCCTAACACCTGGCACTCTCATTCAGGGGCTTATCACAGCTTCCCTAACACCAGACTCGCTCCCATTCTGTACGGCAGCTTCCCTAATACCCCCCTAACACCTGGCACTCTCATTCAGGGGAGTATCACAGCTTCCCTAACACCAGATTCGCTCTCATTCTGTATCGCAGCTTCCCTTATACCCCCTAACACCTGGCACTCCCATTCAGGGGAGTATCGCAGCTTCCCTAACACCAGACTCGCTCTCATTCTGTACCGCAGCTTCCCTTATACCCCCTAACACCTGGCACTCTCATGCAGGGGAGTATCACAGCTTCCCTAACACCAGACTCACTCTCATTCTGTATAACAGCTTCCCCTATATCCCCCTAACACCTGGCACTCTCATTCAGGGGAGTATCACAGCTTCCCTAACACCGGACTCACTCTCATTCTATACTGCAGCTTCCCTTATACCCCCCTAACACCTGGCACTCTCATTCAGGGGAGTATCACAGCTTCCCTAACACCAGACTCACTCTCATTCTGTACCGCAGCTTCCCTTATACCCCCTAACACCTGGCACTCTCATTCAGGGGAGTATCACAGCTTCCCTAACACCAGACACACTCTCATTCTGTACTGCAGCTTCCCTTATAACCCCCTAACACCTGGCACTCTCATTCAGGGGAGTATCACAGCTTCCCTTACACCAATCTCACTCTCATTCTGTACCGCAGCTTCTCTTCTACCCCCCTAACACCTGGCACTCTCATTCAGGGGAGTATCACAGCTTCCCTAACACCAGACTCACTCTCATTCTGTACCGCAGCTTCTCTTCTACCCCCCTAACACCTGGCACTCTCATTCAGGGGAGTATCACAGCTTCCCTAACACTAGACTCACTCGCATTCTGTACCGCAGCTTCTCTTCCACCCCCCTAACACCTGGCACTCTCATTCAGAGGACTATCACAGCTTCCCTAACACCAGACTCACTCTCATTCTGTACCGCAGCTTCCCTAACACCAGATTCACTCTCAGTCTGTACCGCAGCTTCCCTTATACCTCTCTAACACTTGTATCACAGCTTCCCTAACACCAGACACACTCTCATTCTTTTCCGCAGCTTCCCTTATACCCCCTAACACCTGGCACTCTCATTCAGGGGAGTATCACAGCTTCCCTAACACCAGGCTCACTCTCATTCTCTACTGCAGCTTCCCTTATACCCCCCTAACACCTGGCACTCTCATTCAGGGGAGTATCACAGCTTCCCTAACACCAGACTCCCTCTCATGCTGTACCACAGCTTCCCTTATACCCCCTAACACTTGGCACTCTCATTCAGGGGAGAATCACAACTTCCCTAACACCAGACTCACTCTCATTCTGTACTGCAGCTTCCCTTATACCCCCTAACACCTGGCACTCTCATTCAGGGGAGTATCACAGCTTCCCTAACACCAGATTCACTCTCATTCTGTACCGCAGATTCCCTTATACCCCCCTAACACCTGGCACTCTCATTCTGTACTGCAGCTTCCCTTATACCCCCTAACACCTGGCACTCTCATTCAGGGGAGTATCACAGCTTCCCTAACACCAGACTCGCTCTCATTCTGTAAAACAGCTTCCCATATATCCCCCTAACACCTGGCACTCTAATTCTGTGCCGCAGCTTCCTTTATACCCCCCTAACACCTGGCACCTTCATTCAGTGGAGTATCACAGCTTCCCTAACACCAGATTCTTTCTCATTCTGTACCGCAGCTTCCTTTATATCCCCATAACACCTGGCACTCTCATTCAGGGGAGTATCACAGCTTCCCTAACATCAGACTCACTCTCATTCTGTACTGCAGCTTCCTTTATACCCCCCCTAACACCTGGAACTCTCATTCTGTACTGCAGCCTCCCTTATACCCCCCCTAACACCTGGCACTCTCATTCTGTACCGCAGCTTCCCTTATACCCCCGAACACCTGGCACTCTAATTCAGGGGAGTATCACAGCTTCCCTAACACCAGACTCACTCTCATTCTGTACCGCAGCTTCCCTTATACCCCCATAACACCTGGCACTCTCATTCAGGGGCTTATCACAGCTTCCCTAACACCAGACTCGCTCCCATTCTGTACGGCAGCTTCCCTTATAACCCCCTAACACCTGGCACTCTCATTCAGGGGAGTATCACAGCTTCCCTAACACCAGATTCGCTCTCATTCTGTATCGCAGCTTCCCTTATACCCCCCTAACACCTGGCATTCTCATTTTGTACCGCAGCTTCCCTTATACCCCCTAACACCTGGCACTCTCATGCAGGGGAGTATCACAGCTTCCCTAACACCAGACTCTCTCTCATTCTGTAAAATAGCTTCCCATATATCCCCCTAACACCTGGCACTCTCATTCAGGGGAGTATCACAGCTTCCCTAACACCGGACTCACTCTCATTCTATACTGCAGCTTCCCTTATACCCCCCTAACACCTGGCACTCTCATTCAGGGGAGTATCACAGCTTCCCTAACACCAGACTCACTCTCATTCTGTACCGCAGCTTCCCTTATTCCCCCTAACACCTGGCACTCTCATTCAGGGGAGTATCACAGCTTCCCTAACACCAGACTCACTCTCATTCTGTACCGCAGCTTCTCTTCTACCCCCCTAACACCTGGCCCTCTCATTCAGGGGAGTATCACAGCTTCCCTAACACCAGACTCACTCTCATTCTGTAGCGCAGCTTCCCTTATACCCCCCTAACACCTGGCACTCTCATTCAGGGGAGTATCACAGCTTCCCTAACACCAGACTCACTCTCATTCTGTACCGCAGCTTCCCTAACACCAGACTCACTCTCAGTCTGTACCGCAGCTTCCCTTATACCCCTCTAACACTTGTATCACAGCTTCCCTAACACCAGACACACTCTCATTCTTTTCCGCAGCTTCCCTTATACCTCCTAACACCTGGCACTCTCATTCAGGGGAGTATCACAGCTTCCCTAACACTAGGCTCACTCTCATTCTGTACTGCAGCTTCCCTTATACCCCCCTAACACCTGGCACTCTCATTCAGGGGCTTATCACAGCTTCCCTAACACCAGACTCGCTCCCATTCTGTACGGCAGCTTCCCTAATACCCCCCTAACACCTGGCACTCTCATTCAGGGGAGTATCACAGCTTCCCTAACACCAGATTCGCTCTCATTCTGTATCGCAGCTTCCCTTATACCCCCTAACACCTGGCACTCCCATTCAGGGGAGTATCGCAGCTTCCCTAACACCAGACTCGCTCTCATTCTGTACCGCAGCTTCCCTTATACCCCCTAACACCTGGCACTCTCATGCAGGGGAGTATCACAGCTTCCCTAACACCAGACTCACTCTCATTCTGTATAACAGCTTCCCCTATATCCCCCTAACACCTGGCACTCTCATTCAGGGGAGTATCACAGCTTCCCTAACACCGGACTCACTCTCATTCTATACTGCAGCTTCCCTTATACCCCCCTAACACCTGGCACTCTCATTCAGGGGAGTATCACAGCTTCCCTAACACCAGACTCACTCTCATTCTGTACCGCAGCTTCCCTTATACCCCCTAACACCTGGCACTCTCATTCAGGGGAGTATCACAGCTTCCCTAACACCAGACACACTCTCATTCTGTACTGCAGCTTTCCTTGTAACCCCCTAACACCTGGCACTCTCATTCAGGGGAGTATCACAGCTTCCCTTACACCAATCTCACTCTCATTCTGTACCGCAGCTTCTCTTCTACCCCCCTAACACCTGGCACTCTCATTCAGGGGAGTATCACAGCTTCCCTAACACCAGACTCACTCTCATTCTGTACCGCAGCTTCTCTTCTACCCCCCTAACACCTGGCACTCTCATTCAGGGGAGTATCACAGCTTCCCTAACACTAGACTCACTCGCATTCCGTACCGCAGCTTCTCTTCCACCCCCCTAACACCTGGCACTCTCATTCAGGGGACTATCACAGCTTCCCTAACACCAGATTCACTCTCATTCTGTACCGCAGCTTCCCTAACACCAGACTCACTCTCATTCTGTACCGCAGCTTCCCTAACACCAGACACACTCTCATTCTTTTCCGCAGCTTCCCTTATACCCCCTAACACCTGGCACTCTCATTCAGGGGAGTATCACAGCTTCCCTAACACCAGGCTCACTCTCATTCTATACTGCAGCTTCCCTTATACCCCCCTAACACCTGGCACTCTCATTCAGGGGAGTATCACAGCTTCCCTAACACCAGACTCCCTCTCATGCTGTACCACAGCTTCCCTTATACCCCCTAACACCTGGCACTCTCATTCAGGGGAGTATCACAGCTTCCCTAACACCAGACTCACTCTCATTCTGTACCGCAGCTTCCCTTATACCCCCCTAACACTTGGCACTCTCATTCAGGGGAGAATCACAACTTCCCTAACACCAGACTCACTCTCATTCTGTACCGCAGCTTCCCTTATACCCCCTAACACCTGGCACTCTCATTCAGGGGAGTATCACAGCTTCCCTAACACCAGATTCACTCTCATTCTGTACCGCAGATTCCCTTATACCCCCCAAACACCTGGAACTCTCATTCTGTACTGCAGCTTCCCTTATACCCCCTAACACCTGGCACTCTCATTCAGGGGAGTATCACAGCTTCCCTAACACCAGACTCGCTCTCATTCTGTAAAACAGCTTCCCATATATCCCCCTAACACCTGGCACTCTCATTCTGTGCCGCAGCTTCCCTTATACCCCCCTAACACCTGGCACCTTCATTCAGTGGAGTATCACAGCTTCCCTAACACCAGATTCTTTCTCATTCTGTACCGCAGCATCCTTTATATCCCCATAACACCTGGCACTCTCATTCAGGGGAGTATCACAGCTTCCCTAATATCAGACTCACTCTCATTCTGTACTGCAGCTTCCTTTATACCCCCCTAACACCTGGAACTCACATTCTGTACTGCAGCCTCCCTTATACCCCCCCTAACACCTGGCACTCTCATTCTGTACTGCAGCTTCCCTTATACCCCCGAACACCTGGCACTCTAATTCAGGGTAGTATCACAACTTCCCTAACACCAGACTCACTCTCATTCTGTACCGCAGCTTCCCTTATACCACCTAACACCTGGCACTCTCATTCTGTACAGCAGCTTCCCTTATACCCCCCTAACACCTGGAACTCTCATTCAGGGGAGTATCACAGCTTCCCTAACACCAAACTCACTCCCATTCTGTACCGCAGCTTCCCTTATACCCCCATAACACCTGGCACTCTCATTCAGGGGCTTATCACAGCTTCCCTAACACCAGACTCGCTCCCATTCTGTACGGCAGCTTCCCTTATAACCCCTTAACACCTGGCACTCTCATTCAGGGGAGTATCACAGCTTCCCTAACACCAGATTCGCTCTCATTCTGTATCGCAGCTTCCCTTATACCCCCCTAACACCTGGCATTCTCATTTTGTACCGCAGCTTCCCTTATACCCCCTAACACCTGGCACTCTCATGCAGGGGAGTATCACAGCTTCCCTAACACCAGACTCTCTCTCATTCTGTAAAACAGCTTCCCATATATCCCCCTAACACCTGGCACTCTCATTCAGGGGAGTATCACAGCTTCCCTAACACCGGACTCACTCTCATTCTATACTGCAGCTTCCCTTATACCCCCCTAACACCTGGCATTCTCATTTTGTACAGCAGCTTCCCTTATACCCCCCTAACACCTGGAACTCTCATTCAGGGGAGTATCACAGCTTCCCTAACACCAAACTCACTCCCATTCTGTACCGCAGCTTCCCTTATACCCCCATAACACCTGGCACTCTCATTCAGGGGCTTATCACAGCTTCCCTAACACCAGACTCGCTCCCATTCTGTACGGCAGCTTCCCTTATAACCCCTTAACACCTGGCACTCTCATTCAGGGGAGTATCACAGCTTCCCTAACACCAGATTCGCTCTCATTCTGTATCGCAGCTTCCCTTATACCCCCCTAACACCTGGCACTCTCATTCAGGGGAGTATCACAGCTTCCCTAACACCAGACTCACTCTCATTCTGTACCGCAGCTTCCCTAACACCAGACTCACTCTCAGTCTGTACCGCCGCTTCCCTTATTCCCCTCTAACACTTGTATCACAGCTTCCCTAACACCAGACACACTCTCATTCTTTTCCGCAGCTTCCCTTATACCCCCTAACACCTGGCACTCTCATTCAGGGGAGTATCACAGCTTCCCTAACACTAGGCTCACTCTCATTCTGTACTGCAGCTTCCCTTATACCCCCCTAACACCTGGCACTCTCATTCAGGGGAGTATCACAGCTTCCCTAACACCAGACTCGCTCCCATTCAGTACGGCAGCTTCCCTTATACCCCCCTAACACCTGGCACTCTCATTCAGGGGAGTATCACAGCTTCCCTAACACCAGATTCGCTCTCATTCTGTATCGCAGCTTCCCTTATACCCCCTAACACCTGGCACTCCCATTCAGGGGAGTATCGCAGCTTCCCTAACACCAGACTCGCTCTCATTCTGTACCGCAGCTTCCCTTATACCCCCCTAACACCTGGCATTCTCATTCTGTACCGCAGCTTCCCTTATACCCCCTAACACCTGGCACTCTCATGCAGGGGAGTATCACAGCTTCCCTTACACCATACTCACTCTCATTCTGTAAAACAGCTTCCCCTATATCCCCCTAACACCTGGCACTCTCATTCAGGGGAGTATCACAGCTTCCCTAACACCGGACACTCTCATTCTATACTGCAGCTTCCCTTATACCCCCCTAACACCTGGCACTCTCATTCAGGGGAGTATCACAGCTTCCCTTACACCAATCTCACTCTCATTCTGTACCGCAGCTTCTCTTCTACCCCCCTAACACCTGGCACTCTCATTCAGGGGAGTATCACAGCTTCCCTAACACCAGACTCACTCTCATTCTGTACCGCAGCTTCTCTTCTACCCCCCTAACACCTGGCACTCTCATTCAGGGGAGTATCACAGCTTCCCTAACACCAGACTCACTCTCATTCTGTACCGCAGCTTCTCTTCTACCCCCCTAACACCTGGCACTCTCATTCAGGGGAGTATCACAGCTTCCCTAACACTAGACTCACTCGCATTCTGTACCGCAGCTTCTCTTCCACCCCCCTAACACCTGGCACTCTCATTCAGGGGAGTATCACAGCTTCCCTAACACCAGACTCACTCTCATTCTGTACCGCAGCTTCCCTTATACCCCCCTAACACCTGGCACTCTCATTCAGGGGAGTATCACAGCTTCCCTAACACCAGACTCACTCTCATTCTGTACCGCAGCTTCCCTAACACCAGACTCACTCTCAGTCTGTACCGCAGCTTCCCTTATACCCCTCTAACACTTGTATCACAGCTTCCCTAACACCAGACACACTCTCATTCTTTTCCGCAGCTTCCCTTATACCCCCTAACACCTGGCACTCTCATTCAGGGGAGTATCACAGCTTCCCTAACACCAGACTCACTCTCATTCTGTACCGCAGCTTCCCTTATACCCCCCTAACACCTGGCACTCTCATTCAGGGGAGAATCACAACTTCCCTAACACCAGACTCACTCTCATTCTGTACCGCAGCTTCCCTTATACCCCCTAACACCTGGCACTCTCATTCAGGGGAGTATCACAGCTTCCCTAACACCAGATTCACTCTCATTCTGTACCGCAGATTCCCTTATACCCCCCTAACACCTGGCACTCTCATTCTGTACTGCAGCTTCCCTTATAACCCCTAACACCTGGCACTCTCATTCAGGGGAGTATCACAGCTTCCCTAACACCAGACTCGCTCTCATTCTGTAAAACAGCTTCCCATATATCCCCCTAACACCTGGCACTCTCATTCTGTGCCGCAGCTTCCCTTATACCCCCCTAACACCTGGCACCTTCATTCAGTGGAGTATCACAGCTTCCCTAACACCAGATTCTTTCTCATTCTGTACCGCAGCTTCCTTTATATCCCCATAACACCTGACACTCTCATTCAGGGGAGTATCACAGCTTCCCTAACATCAGACTCACTCTCATTCTGTACTGCAGCTTCCTTTATACCCCTCCTAACACCTGGCACTCTCATTCTGTACTGCAGCCTCCCTTATACCCCCCCTAACACCTGGCACTCTCATTCTGTACTGCAGCCTCCCTTATACCCCCCCTAACACCTGGCACTCTCATTCTGTACCGCAGCTTCCCTTATACCCCCCTAACACCTGGAACTCTCATTCAGGGGAGTATCACAGCTTTCCTAACACCAGATTCTTTCTCATTCTGTACCGCAGCTTCCCTTATACCCCCATAACACCTGGCACTCTCATTCAGGGGCTTATCACAGCTTCCCTAACACCAGACTCGCTCCCATTCTGTACGGCAGCTTCCCTTATAACCCCCTAACACCTGGCACTCTCATTCAGGGGAGTATCACAGCTTCCCTAACAC
This sequence comes from Taudactylus pleione, assembly GCA_031769625.1. Taxonomy (NCBI): domain Eukaryota; kingdom Metazoa; phylum Chordata; class Amphibia; order Anura; family Myobatrachidae; genus Taudactylus; species Taudactylus pleione. Next base: position 95,575 of record JAUIMM010001093.1, read on the forward strand.
CAGACTCACTCTCATTCTGTACCGCAGCTTCCCTAACACCAGACTCACTCTCAGTCTGTACCGCAGCTTCCCTTATACCTCTCTAACACTTGTATCACAGCTTCCCTAACACCAGACACACTCTCATTCTTTTCCGCAGCTTCCCTTATACCCCCTAACACCTGGCACTCTCATTCAGGGGAGTATCACAGGTTCCCTAACACTAGGCTCACTCTCATTCTGTACTGCAGCTTCCCTTATACCCCCCTAACACCTGGCACTCTCATTCAGGGGCTTATCACAGCTTCCCTAACACCAGACTCGCTCCCATTCTGTACGGCAGCTTCCCTTATACCCCCCTAACACCTGGCACTCTCATTCAGGGGAGTATCACAGCTTCCCTAACACCAGATTCGCTCTCATTCTGTATCGCAGCTTCCCTTATACCCCCTAACACCTGGCACTCCCATTCAGGGGAGTATCGCAGCTTCCCTAACACCAGACTCGCTCTCATTCTGTACCGCAGCTTCCCTTATACCCCCTAACACCTGGCACTCTCATGCAGGGGAGTATCACAGCTTCCCTAACACCAGACTCACTCTCATTCTGTATAACAGCTTCCCTTATATCCCCCTAACACCTGGCACTCTCATTCAGGGGAGTATCACAGCTTCCCTAACACCGGACTCACTCTCATTCTATACTGCAGCTTCCCTTATACCCCCCTAACACCTGGCACTCTCATTCAGGGGAGTATCACAGCTTCCCTAACACCAGACTCACTCTCATTCTGTACCGCAGCTTCTCTTCTACCCCCCTAACACCTGGCACTCTCATTCAGGGGATTATCACAGCTTCCCTAACACCAGACTCACTCTCATTCTGTATAACAGCTTCCCCTATATCCCCCTAACACCTGGCACTCTCATTCAGGGGAGTATCACAGCTTCCCTAACACCAGACACACTCTCATTCTGTACTGCAGCTTCCCTTATACCCCCCTAACACGTGGCACTCTCATTCAGGGGAGTATCACAGCTTCCCTTACACCAATCTCACTCTCATTCTGTACCGCAGCTTCTCTTCTACCCCCCTAACACCTAGCACTCTCATTCAGGGGAGTATCACAGCTTCCCTAACACCAGACTCACTCTCATTCTGTACCGCAGCTTCTCTTCTACCCCCCTAACACCTGGCACTCTCATTCAGGGGAGTATCACAGCTTCCCTAACACTAGACTCACTCGCATTCTGTACCGCAGCTTCTCTTCCACCCCCCTAACACCTGGCACTCTCATTCAGGGGAGTATCACAGCTTCCCTAACACCAGACTCACTCTCATTCTGTACCGCAGCTTCCCTTATACCCCCCTAACACCTGGCACTCTCATTCAGGGGAGTATCACAGCTTCCCTAACACCAGACTCACTCTCATTCTGTACCGCAGCTTCCCTAACACCAGACTCACTCTCAGTCTGTACCGCAGCTTCCCTTATACCCCTCTAACACTTGTATCACAGCTTCCCTAACACCAGACACACTCTCATTCTTTTCCGCAGCTTCCCTTATACCCCCTAACACCTGGCACTCTCATTCAGGGGAGTATCACAGCTTCCCTAACACCAGGCTCACTCTCATTCTGTACTGCAGCTTCCCTTATACCCCCCTAACACCTGGCACTCTCATTCAGGGGAGTATCACAGCTTCCCTAACACCAGACTCCCTCTCATGCTGTACCACAGCTTCCCTTATACCCGCTAACACCTGGCACTCTCATTCAGGGGAGTATCACAGCTTCCCTAACACCAGACTCACTCTCATTCTGTACCGCAGCTTCCCTTATACCCCCCTAACACCTGGCACTCTCATTCAGGGGAGAATCACAACTTCCCTAACACCAGACTCACTCTCATTCTGTACCGCAGCTTCCCTTATACTCCCTAACACCTGGCACTCTCATTCAGGGGAGTATCACAGCTTCCCTAACACCAGACTCACTCTCATTCTGTACCGCAGCTTCCCTAACACCAGACTCACTCTCAGTCTGTACCGCAGCTTCCCTTATACCCCTCTAACACTTGTATCACAGCTTCCCTAACACAAGACACACTCTCATTCTTTTCCGCAGCTTCCCTTATACCCCCTAACACCTGGCACTCTCATTCAGGGGAGTATCACAGCTTCCTTAACACTAGGCTCACTCTCATTCTGTACTGCAGCTTCCCTTATACCCCCCTAACACCTGGCACTCTCATTCAGGGGCTTATCACAGCTTCCCTAACACCAGACTCGCTCCCATTCTGTACGGCAGCTTCCCTTATACCCCCCTAACACCTGGCACTCTCATTCAGGGGAGTATCACAGCTTCCCTAACACCAGATTCGCTCTCATTCTGTATCGCAGCTTCCCTTATACCCCCTAACACCTGGCACTCCCATTCAGGGGAGTATCGCAGCTTCCCTAACACCAGACTCGCTCTCATTCTGTACCGCAGCTTCCATTATACCCCCCTAACACCTGGCATTCTCATTCTGTACCGCAGCTTCCCTTATACCCCCTAACACCTGGCTCTCTCATGCAGGGGAGTATCACAGCTTCCCTAACACCAGACTCACTCTCATTCTGTAAAACAGCTTCCCCTATATCCCCCTAACACCTGGCACTCTCATTCAGGGGAGTATCACAGCTTCCCTAACACCGGACTCACTCTCATTCTATACTGCAGCTTCCCTTATACCCCCCTAACACCTGGCACTCTCATTCAGGGGAGTATCACAGCTTCCCTAACACCAGATTCACTCTCATTCTGTACCGCAGCTTCCCTTATACCCCCTAACACCTGGCACTCTCATTCAGGGGAGTATCACAGCTTCCCTAACACCAGACACACTCTCATTCTGTACTGCAGCTTCCCTTATACCCCCCTAACACCTGGCACTCTCATTCAGGGGAGTATCACAGCTTCCCTTACACCAATCTCACTCTCATTCTGTACCGCAGCTTCTCTTATACCCCCCTAACACCTGGCACTCTCATTCAGGGGAGTATCACAGCTTCCCTAACACCAGACTCACTCTCATTCTGTACCGCAGCTTCTCTTCTACCCCCCTAACACCTGGCACTCTCATTCAGGGGAGTATCACAGCTTCCCTAACACCAGACTCACTCTCATTCTGTACCGCAGCTTCTCTTCTACCCCCCTAACACCTGGCACTCTCATTCAGGGGAGTATCACAGCTTCCCTAACACTAGACTCACTCGCATTCTGTACCGCAGCTTCTCTTCCACCCCCCTAACACCTGGCACTCTCATTCAGGGGAGTATCACAGCTTCCCTAACACCAGACTCACTCTCATTCTGTACCGCAGCTTCCCTTATACCCCCCTAACACCTGGCACTCTCATTCAGGGGAGTATCACAGCTTCCCTAACACCAGACTCACTCTCATTCTGAACCGCAGCTTCCCTAACACCAGACTCACTCTCAGTCTGTACCGCAGCTTCCCTTATACCCCTCTAACACTTGTATCACAGCTTCCCTAACACCAGACACACTCTCATTCTTTTCCGCAGCTTCCCTTATACCCCCTAACACCTGGCACTCTCATTCAGGGGAGTATCACAGCTTCCCTAACACCAGGCTCACTCTCATTCTGTACTGCAGCTTCCCTTATACCCCCCTAACACCTGGCACTCTCATTCAGGGGAGTATCACAGCTTCCCTAACACCAGACTCTCTCTCATGTTGTACCACAGCTTCCCTTATACCCCCTAACACCTGGCACTCTCATTCAGGGGAGTATCACAGCTTCCCTAACACCAGACTCACTCTCATTCTGTACCGCAGCTTCCCTTATACCCCCCTAACACCTGGCACTCTCATTCAGGGGAGAATCACAACTTCCCTAACACCAGACTCACTCTCATTCTGTACCGCAGCTTCCCTTATACCCCCTAACACCTGGCACTCTCATTCAGGGGAGTATCACAGCTTCCCTAACACCAGATTCACACTCATTCTGTACCGCAGATTCCCTTATACCCCCCTAACACCTGGCACTCTCATTCTGTACTGCAGCTTCCCTTATACCCCCTAACACCTGGCACTCTCATTCAGGGGAGTATCACAGCTTCCCTAACACCAGACTCGCTCTCATTCTGTAAAACAGCTTCCCATATATCCCCCTAACACCTGGCACTCTCATTCTGTGCCGCAGCTTCCCTTATACCCCCCTAACACCTGGCACCTTCATTCAGTGGAGTATCACAGCTTCCCTAACACCAGATTCTTTCTCATTCTGTACCGCAGCTTCCTTTATATCCCCATAACACCTGGCACTCTCATTCAGGGGAGAATCACAGCTTCCCTAACATCAGACTCACTCTCATTCTGTACTGCAGCTTCCTTTATACCCCCCTAACACCTGGAACTCTCATTCTGTACTGCAGCCTCCCTTATACCCCCCTAACACCTGGCACTCTCATTCTGTACCGCAGCTTCCCTTATACCCCCGAACACCTGGCACTCTAATTCAGGGGAGTATCACAGCTTCCCTAACACCAGACTCACTCTCATTCTGTACCGCAGCTTCCCTTATACCACCTAACACCTGGCACTCTCATTCTGTACGGCAGCTTCCCTTATACCCCCCTAACACCTGGAACTCTCATTCAGGGGAGTATCACAGCTTCCCTAACACCAAACTCACTCCCATTCTGTACCGCAGCTTCCCTTATACCCCCATAACACCTGGCACTCTCATTCAGGGGTTTATCACAGCTTCCCTAACACCAGACTCGCTCCCATTCTGTACGGCAGCTTCCCTTATAACCCCCTAACACCTGCCACTCTCATTCAGGGGAGTATCACAGCTTCCCTAACACCAGATTCGCTCTCATTCTGTATCGCAGCTTCCCTTATACCCCCCTAACACCTGGCATTCTCATTTTGTACCGCAGCTTCCCTTATACCCCATAACACCTGGCACTCTCATGCAGGGGAGTATCACAGCTTCTCTAACACCAGACTCTCTCTCATTCTGTAAAACAGCTTCCCATATATCCCCCTAACACCTGGCACTCTCATTCAGGGGAGTATCACAGCTTCCCTAACACCGGACTCACTCTCATTCTATACTGCAGCTTCCCTTATACCCCCCTAACACCTGGCACTCTCATTCAGGGGAGTATCACAGCTTCCCTAACACCAGACTCACTCTCATTCTGTACCGCAGCTTCCCTTATACCCCCTAACACCTGGCACTCTCATTCAGGGGAGTATCACAGCTTCCCTAACACCAGACTCACTCTCATTCTGTACCGCAGCTTCTCTTCTACCCCCCTAACACCTGGCACTCTCATTCAGGGGAGTATCACAGCTTCCCTAACACCAGACTCACTCTCATTCTGTACTGCAGCTTCCCTAACACCAGACTCACTCTCAGTCTGTACCGCAGCTTCCCTTATACCCCTCTAACACTTGTATCACAGCTTCCCTAACACCAGACACACTCTCATTCTTTTCCGCAGCTTCCCTTATACCCCCTAACACCTGGCACTCTCATTCAGGGGAGTATCACAGCTTCCCTAACACTAGGCTCACTCTCATTCTGTACTGCAGCTTCCCTTATACCCCCCTAACACCTGGCACTCTCATTCAGGGGCTTATCACAGCTTCCCTAACACCAGACTCGCTCCCATTCTGTACGGCAGCTTCCCTTATACCCCCCTAACACCTGGCACTCTCATTCAGGGGAGTATCACAGCTTCCCTAACACCAGATTCGCTCTCATTCTGTATCGCAGCTTCCCTTATACCCCCTAACACCTGGCACTCCCATTCAGGGGAGTATCGCAGCTTCCCTAACACCAGACTCGCTCTCATTCTGTACCGCAGCTTCCCTTATACCCCCCTAACACCTGGCATTCTCATTCTGTACCGCAGCTTCCCTTATACCCCCTAACACCTGGCACTCTCATGCAGGGGAGTATCACAGCTTCCCTAACACCAGACTCACTCTCATTCTGTAAAACAGCTTCCCCTATATCCCCCTAACACCTGGCACTCTCATTCAGGGGAGTATCACAGCTTCCTTAACACCGGACTCACTCTCATTCTATACTGCAGCTTCCCTTATACCCACCTAACACCTGGCACTCTCATTCAGGGGAGTATCACAGCTTCCTTAACACCAGACTCACTCTCATTCTGTACCGCAGCTTCCCTTATACCCCCTAACACCTGGCACTCTCATTCAGGGGAGTATCACAGCTTCCCTAACACCAGACACACTCTCATTCTGTACTGCAGCTTCCCTTATACCCCCCTGACACCTGGCACTCTCATTCAGGGGAGTATCACAGCTTCCCTTACACCAATCTCACTCTCATTCTGTACAGCAGCTTCTCTTCTAACCCCTAACACCTGGCACTCTCATTCAGGGGAGTATCACAGCTTCCCTAACACCAGACTCACTCTCATTCTGTACCGCAGCTTCTCTTCTACCCCCCTAACACCTGGCACTCTCATTCAGGGGAGTATCACAGCTTCCCTAACACCAGACTCACTCTCATTCTGTACCGCAGCTTCTCTTCTACCCCCCTAACACCTGGCACTCTCATTCAGGGGAGTATCACAGCTTCCCTAACACTAGACTCACTCGCATTCTGTACCGCAGCTTCTCTTCCACCCCCCTAACACCTGGCACTCTCATTCAGGGGAGTATCACAGCTTCCCTAACACCAGACTCACTCTCATTCTGTACCGCAGCTTCCCTTATACCCCCCTAACACCTGGCACTCTCATTCAGGGGAGTATCACAGCTTCCCTAACACCAGACTCACTCTCATTCTGAACCGCAGCTTCCCTAACACCAGACTCACTCTCAGTCTGTACCGCAGCTTCCCTTATACCCCTCTAACACTTGTATCACAGCTTCCCTAACACCAGACACACTCTCATTCTTTTCCGCAGCTTCCCTTATACCCCCCTAACACCTGGCACTCTCATTCAGGGGAGTATCACAGCTTCCCTAACACCAGACTCACTCTCATTCTGAACCGCAGCTTCCCTAACACCAGACTCACTCTCAGTCTGTACCGCAGCTTCCCTTATACCCCTCTAACACTTGTATCACAGCTTCCCTAACACCAGACACACTCTCATTCTGTACCGCAGCTTCCCTTATACCCCCTAACACCTGGCACTCTCATTCAGGGGAGTATCACAGCTTCCCTAACACCAGATTCACACTCATTCTGTACCGCAGATTCCCTTATACCCCCCTAACACCTGGCACTCTCATTCTGTACTGCAGCTTCCCTTATACCCCCTAACACCTGGCACTCTCATTCAGGGGAGTATCACAGCTTCCCTAACACCAGACTCGCTCTCATTCTGTAAAACAGCTTCCCATATATCCCCCTAACACCTGGCACTCTCATTCTGTGCCGCAGCTTCCCTTATACCCCCCTAACACCTGGCACCTTCATTCAGTGGAGTATCACAGCTTCCCTAACACCAGATTCTTTCTCATTCTGTACCGCAGCTTCCTTTATATCCCCATAACACCTGGCACTCTCATTCAGGGGAGTATCACAGCTTCCCTAACATCAGACTCACTCTCATTCTGTACTGCAGCTTCCTTTATACCCCCCTAACACCTGGAACTCTCATTCTGTACTGCAGCCTCCCTTATACCCCCCTAACACCTGGCACTCTCATTCTGTACCGCAGCTTCCCTTATACCCCCGAACACCTGGCACTCTAATTCAGGGGAGTATCACAGCTTCCCTAACACCAGACTCACTCTCATTCTGTACCGCAGCTTCCCTTATACCACCTAACACCTGGCACTCTCATTCTGTACCGCAGCTTCCCTTATACCCCCCTAACACCTGGAACTCTCATTCAGGGGAGTATCACAGCTTCCCTAACACCAAACTCACTCCCATTCTGTACCGCAGCTTCCCTTATACCCCCATAACACCTGGCACTCTCATTCAGGGGTTTATCACAGCTTCCCTAACACCAGACTCGCTCCCATTCTGTACGGCAGCTTCCCTTATAACCCCCTAACACCTGGCACTCTCATTCAGGGGAGTATCACATCTTCCCTAACACCAGATTCGCTCTCATTCTGTATCGCAGCTTCCCTTATACCCCCCCTAACACCTGGCATTCTCATTTTGTACCGCAGCTTCCCTTATACCCAATAACACCTGGCACTCTCATGCAGGGGAGTATCACAGCTTCCCTAACACCAGACTCTCTCTCATTCTGTAAAACAGCTTCCCATATATCCCCCTAACACCTGGCACTCTCATTCAGGGGAGTATCACAGCTTCCCTAACACCGGACTCACTCTCATTCTATACTGCAGCTTCCCTTATACCCCCCTAACACCTGGCACTCTCATTCAGGGGAGTATCACAGCTTCCCTAACACCAGACTCACTCTCATTCTGTACCGCAGCTTCCCTTATACCCCCTAACACCTGGCACTCTCATTCAGGGGAGTATCACAGCTTCCCTAACACCAGACTCACTCTCATTCTGTACCGCAGCTTCTCTTCTACCCCCCTAACTCCTGGCACTCTCATTCAGGGGAGTATCACAGCTTCCCTAACACCAGACTCACTCTCATTCTGTACCGCAGCTTCCCTTATACCCCCCTAACACCTGGCACTCTCATTCAGGGGAGTATCACAGCTTCCCTAACACCAGACTCACTCTCATTCTGTACCGCAGCTTCCCTAACACCAGACTCACTCTCAGTCTGTACCCCAGCTTCCCTTATACCCCTCTAACACTTGTATCACAGCTTCCCTAACACCAGACACACTCTCATTCTTTTCCGCAGCTTCCCTTATACCCCCTAACACCTGGCACTCTCATTCAGGGGAGTATCACAGCTTCCCTAACACTAGGCTCACTCTCATTCTGTACTGCAGCTTCCCTTATACCCCCCTAACACCTGGCACTCTCATTCAGGGGCTTATCACAGCTTCCCTAACACCAGACTCGCTCCCATTCTGTACGGCAGCTTCCCTTATACCCCCCTAACACCTGGCACTCTCATTCAGGGGAGTATCACAGCTTCCCTAACACCAGATTCGCTCTCATTCTGTATCGCAGCTTCCCTTATACCCCCTAACACCTGGCACTCCCATTCAGGGGAGTATCGCAGCTTCCCTAACACCAGACTCGCTCTCATTCTGTACCGCAGCTTCCCTTATACCCCCCTAACACCTGGCATTCTCATTCTGTACCGCAGCTTCCCTTATACCCCCTAACACCTGGCACTCTCATGCAGGGGAGTATCACAGCTTCCCTAACACCAGACTCACTCTCATTCTGTAAAACAGCTTCCCCTATATCCCCCTAACACCTGGCACTCTCATTCAGGGGAGTATCACAGCTTCCTTAACACCGGACTCACTCTCATTCTATACTGCAGCTTCCCTTATACCCCCCTAACACCTGGCACTCTCATTCAGGGGAGTATCACAGCTTCCCTAACACCAGACTCACTCTCATTCTGTACCGCAGCTTCCCTTATACCCCCTAACACCTGGCACTCTCATTCAGGGGAGTATCACAGCTTCCCTAACACCAGACACACTCTCATTCTGTACTGCAGCTTCCCTTATACCCCCCTAACACCTGGCACTCTCATTCAGGGGAGTATCACAGCTTACCTTACACCAATCTCACTCTCATTCTGTACCGCAGCTTCTCTTCTAACCCCTAACACCTGGCACTCTCATTCAGGGGAGTATCACAGCTTCCCTAACACCAGACTCACTCTCATTCTGTACCGCAGCTTCTCTTCTACCCCCCTAACACCTGGCACTCTCATTCAGGGGAGTATCACAGCTTCCCTAACACCAGACTCACTCTCATTCTGTACCGCAGCTTCTCTTCTACCCCCCTAACACCTGGCACTCTCATTCAGGGGAGTATCACAGCTTCCCTAACACTAGACTCACTCGCATTCTGTACCACAGCTTCTCTTCTACCCCCCTAACACCTGGCACTCTCATTCAGGGGAGTATCACAGCTTCCCTAACACCAGACTCACTCTCATTCTGTACCGCAGCTTCCCTTATACCCCCCTAACACCTGGCACTCTCATTCAGGGGAGTATCACAGCTTCCCTAACACCAGACTCACTCTCATTCTGTACCGCAGCATCCCTAACACCAGACTCACTCTCAGTCTGTACCGCAGCTTCCCTTATACCCCTCTAACACTTGTATCACAGCTTCCCTAACACCAGACACACTCTCATTCTTTTCCGCAGCTTCCCTTATACCCCCTAACACCTGGCACTCTCATTCAGGGGAGTATCACAGCTTCCCTAACACCAGGCTCACTCTCATTCTGTACTGCACCTTCCCTTATACCCCCCTAACACCTGGCACTCTCCTTCAGGGGAGTATCACAGCTTCCCTAACACCAGACTCCCTCTCATGCTGTACCACAGCTTCCCTTATACCCCCTAACACTTGGCACTCTCATTCAGGGGAGTATCACAGCTTCCCTAACACCAGACTCACTCTCATTCTGTACTGCAGCTTCCCTTATACCCCCCTAACACCTGGCACTCTCATTCTGTACTGCAGCTTCCCTTATACCCCCTAACACCTGGCACTCTCATTCAGGGGAGTATCACAGCTTCCCTAACACCAGACTCGCTCTCATTCTGTAAAACAGCTTCCCATATATCCCCCTAACACCTGGCACTCTCATTCTGTGCCGCAGCTTCCCTTATACCCCCCTAACACCTGGCACCTTCATTCAGTGGAGTATCACAGCTTCCCTAACACCAGATTCTCTCTCATTCTGTACCGCAGCTTCCTTTATATCCCCATAACACCTGGCACTCTCATTCAGGGGAGTATCACGGCTTCCCTAACATCAGACTCACTCTCATTCTGTACCGCAGCTTCCTTTATACCCCCCTAACACCTGGAACTCTCATTCTGTACTGCAGCCTCCCTTATACCCCCCCTAACACCTGGCACTCTCATTCTGTACTGCAGCTTCCCTTATACCCCCTAACACCTGGCACTCTAATTCAGGGGAGTATCACAGCTTCCCTAACACCAGACTCACTCTCATTCTCTACCGCAGCTTCCCTTATACCACCCTAACACCTGGCACTCTCATTCAGGGGCTTATCACAGCTTCCCTAACACCAGACTCGCTCCCATTCTGTATGGCAGCTTCCCTTATAACCCCCTAACACCTGGCACTCCCATTCAGGGGAGTATCACAGCTTCCCTAACACCAGATTCACTCTCATTCTGTATCGCAGCTTCCCTCATACCCCCCTAACACCTGGCATTCTCATTTTGTACCGCAGCTTCCCTTATACCCCCTAACACCTGGCACTCTCATGCAGGGGAGTATCACAGCTTCCCTAACACCAGACTCACTATCATTCTGTAAAACAGCTTCCCATATATCCCCCTAACACCTGGCACTCTCATTCAGGGGAGTATCACAGCTTCCCTAACACCGGACTCACTCTCATTCAATACTGCAGCTTCCCTTATACCCCCCTAACACCTGGCACTCTCATTCAGGGGAGTATCACAGCTTCCCTAACACCAGACTCACTCTCATTCTGTACCGCAGCTTCCCTTATACCCCCTAACACCTGGCACTCTCATTCAGGGGAGTATCACAGCTTCCCTAAAACCAGACACACTCTCATTCTGTACTGCAGCTTACCTTATACCCCCCTAACACCTGGCACTCTCATTCAGGGGAGTATCACAGCTTCCCTTACACCAAACTCACTCTCATTCTGTACCGCAGCTTCTCTTCTACCCCCCTAACACCTGGCACTCTCATTCAGGGGAGTATCACAGCTTCCCAAACACCAGACTCACTCTCATTCTGTACCGCAGCTTCTCTTCTACCCCCCTAACACCTGGCACTCTCATTCAGGGGAGTATCACAGCTTCCCTAACACCAGACTCACTCACATTCTGTACCGCAGCTTCTCTTCTACCCCCCTAACACCTGGCACTCTCATTCAGGGGAGTATCACAGCTTCCCTAACACTAGACTCACTCGCATTCTGTACCGCAGCTTCCCTTATACCCCCCTAACACCTGGCACTCTCATTCAGGGGAGTATCACAGCTTCCCTTACACCAAACTCACTCTCATTCTGTAGCGCAGCTTCTCTTCTACCCCCTAACACCTGGCACTCTCATTCAGGGGAGTATCACAGCTTCCCTAACACCAGACTCACTCTCATTCTGTACCGCAGCTTCTCTTCTACCCCCCTAACACCTGGCACTCTCATTCAGGGGAGTATCACAGCTTCCCTAACACCAGACTCACTCTCATTCTGTACCGCAGCTTCTCTTCTACCCCCCTAACACCTGGCACTCTCATTCAGGGGAGTATCACAGCTTCCCTAACACCAGACTCACTCTCATTCTGTACCGCAGCTTCCCTTATACCCCCCTAACACCTGGCACTCTCATTCAGGGGAGTATCACAGCTTCCCTAACACCAGACTCACTCTCATTCTGTACCGCAGCTTCCCTAACACCAGACTCTCTCTCAGTCTGTACCGCAGCTTCCCTTATAGCCCTCTAACACTTGTCACTCTTATTCTGTACTGCAGCTTCCCTTATACCCCCCTAACACCTGGCACACTCATTCAGGGGAGTATCACAGCTTCCCTCACACCAGACACACTCTGATTCTGTACCGCAGCTTCCCTTATACCCCCTTACACCTGGCACTCTCATTCAGGGGAGTATCAAAGCTTCCCTAACACCAGACTCACTCTCATTCTGTACCGCAGCTTCCCTTATACCCCCTAACACCTGGCACTCTCATTCAGGGGAGTATCACAGCTTCCCTAACACCAGACACACTCTCATTCTGTACTGCAGCTTCCCTTATACCCCCCTAACACCTGGCACTCTCATTCAGGGGAGTATCACAGCTTCCCTTACACCAAACTCACTCTCATTCTGTACCGCAGCTTCTCTTCTACCCCCCTAACACCTGGCACTCTCATTCAGGGGAGTATCACAGCTTCCCTAACACCAGACTCCCTCTCATGCTGTACCACAGCTTCCCTTATACCCCCTAACACCTGGCACTCTCATTCAGGGGAGTATCACAGCTTCCCTAACACCAGACTTACTCTCATTCTGTACCGCAGCTTCTCTTCTACCCCCCTAACACCTGGCACTCTCATTCAGGGGAGTATCACAGCTTCCCTAACACCAGACTCACTCTCATTCTGTACCGCAGCTTCCCTAACACCAGACTCACTCTCAGTCTGTACCGCAGCTTCCCTTATACCCCTCTAACACTTGTATCACAGCTTCCCTAACACCAGACACACTCTCATTCTTTTCCGCAGCTTACCTTATACCCCCTAACACCTGGCACTCTCATTCAGGGGAGTATCACAGCTTCCCTAACACCAGGCTCACTCTCATTCTGTACTGCAGCTTCCCTTATACCCCCCTAACACCTGGCACTCTCATTCAGGGGCTTATCACAGCTTCCCTAACACCAGACTCGCTCCCATTCTGTACGGCAGCTTCCCTTATACCCCCCTAACACCTGGCACTCTCATTCAGGGGAGTATCACAGCTTCCCTAACACCAGATTCGCTCTCATTCTGTATCGCAGCTTCCCTTATACCCCCTAACACCTGGCACTCCCATTCATGGGAGTATCGCAGCTTCCCTAACACCAGACTCGCTCTCATTGTGTACCGCAGCTTCCCTTATACCCCCCTAACACCTGGCATTCTCATTCTGTACCGCAGCTTCCCTTATACCCCCTAACACCTGGCACTCTCATGCAGGAGAGTATCACAGCTTCCCTAACACCAGACTCACTCTCATTCTATACTGCAGCTTCCCTTATACCCCCCTAACACCTGGCACTCTCATTCAGGGGAGTATCACAGCTTCCCTAACACCAGACTCACTCTCATTCTGTACCGCAGCTTCCCTTATACCCCCTAACACCTGGCACTCTCATTCAGGGGAGTATCACAGCTTCCCTAACACCAGACACACTCTCATTCTGTACTGCAGCTTCCCTTATACCCCCCTAACACCTGGCACTCTCATTCAGGGGAGTATCACAGCTTCCCTTACACCAATCTCACTCTCATTCTGTACCGCAGCTTCTCTTCTACCCCCCTAACACCTGGCACTCTCATTCAGGGGAGTATCACAGTTTCCCTAACACCAGACTCACTCTCATTCTGTACAGCAGCTTCCCTTATATGACCTAACACCTGGCACTCTCATTCTGTACCGCAGCTTCTCTTCTACCCCCCTAACACCTGGCACTCTAATTCAGGGGAGTATCACAGCTTCCCTAACACCAGACTCACTCTCATTCTGTACCGCAGCTTCCCTTATACCACCTAACACCTGGCACTCTCATTCAGGGGCTTATCACAGCTTCCCTAACACCAGACTCGCTCCCATTCTGTACGGCAGCTTCCCTTATAACCCCCTAACACCTGGCACTCTCATTCAGGGGAGTATCACAGCTTCCCTAACACCAGATTCGCTCTCATTCTGTATCGCAGCTTCCCTTATACCCCCCAAACACCTGGCATTCTCATTTTGTACCGCAGCTTCCCTTATACCCCCTAACACCTGGCACTCTCATGCAGGGGAGTATCACAGCTTCCCTAACACCAGACTCACTCTCATTCTGTAAAACAGCTTCCCATATATCCCCCTAACACCTGGCACTCTCATTCAGGGGAGTATCACAGCTTCCCTAACACCGGACTCACTCTCATTCTATACTGCAGCTTCCCTTATACCCCCCTAACACCTGGCACTCTCATTCAGGGGAGTATCACAGCTTCCCTAACACCAGACTCACTCTCATTCTGTACCGCAGCTTCCCTTATACCCCCTAACACCTGGCACTCTCATTCAGGGGAGTATCACAGCTTCCCTAACACCAGACACACTCTCATTCTGTACTGCAGCTTCGCTTATACCCCCCTAACACCTGGCACTCTCATTCAGGGGAGTATCACAGCTTCCCTTACACCAAACTCACTCTCATTCTGTACCGCAGCTTCTCTTCTACCCCCTAACACCTGGGACTCTCATTCAGGGGAGTATCACAGCTTCCCAAACACCAGACTCACTCTCATTCTGTACCGCAGCTTCTCTTCTACCCCCCTAACACCTGGCACTCTCATTCAGGGGAGTATCACAGCTTCCCTAACACCAGACTCGCTCTCATTCTGTAGAACAGCTTCCCATATATCCCCCTAACACCTGGCACTCTCATTCTGTGCCGCAGCTTCCCTTATACCCCCCTAACACCTGGCACCTTCATTCAGTGGAGTATCACAGCTTCCCTAACACCAGATTCTCTCTCATTCTGTACCGCAGCTTCTCTTCTACCCCCCTAACACCTGGCACTCTCATTCAGGGGAGTATCACAGCTTCCCTAACACTAGACTCACTCGCATTCTGTACCGCAGCTTCTCTTCCACCCCCCTAACACCTGGCACTCTCATTCAGGGGAGTATCACAGCTTCCCTAACACCAGACTCACTCTCATTCTGTACCGCAGCTTCCCTTATACCCCCCTAACACCTGGCACTCTCATTCAGGGGAGTATCACAGCTTCCCTAACACCAGACTCACTCTCATTCTGAACCGCAGCTTCCCTAACACCAGACTCACTCTCAGTCTGTACCGCAGCTTCCCTTATACCCCTCTAACACTTGTATCACAGCTTCCCTAACACCAGACACACTCTCATTCTTTTCCGCAGCTTCCCTTATACCCCCCTAACACCTGGCACTCTCATTCAGGGGAGTATCACAGCTTCCCTAACACCAGACTCACTCTCATTCTGAACCGCAGCTTCCCTAACACCAGACTCACTCTCAGTCTGTACCGCAGCTTCCCTTATACCCCTCTAACACTTGTATCACAGCTTCCCTAACACCAGACACACTCTCATTCTGTACCGCAGCTTCCCTTATACCCCCTAACACCTGGCACTCTCATTCAGGGGAGTATCACAGCTTCCCTAACACCAGATTCACACTCATTCTGTACCGCAGATTCCCTTATACCCCCCTAACACCTGGCACTCTCATTCTGTACTGCAGCTTCCCTTATACCCCCTAACACCTGGCACTCTCATTCAGGGGAGTATCACAGCTTCCCTAACACCAGACTCGCTCTCATTCTGTAAAACAGCTTCCCATATATCCCCCTAACACCTGGCACTCTCATTCTGTGCCGCAGCTTCCCTTATACCCCCCTAACACCTGGCACCTTCATTCAGTGGAGTATCACAGCTTCCCTAACACCAGATTCTTTCTCATTCTGTACCGCAGCTTCCTTTATATCCCCATAACACCTGGCACTCTCATTCAGGGGAGTATCACAGCTTCCCTAACATCAGACTCACTCTCATTCTGTACTGCAGCTTCCTTTATACCCCCCTAACACCTGGAACTCTCATTCTGTACTGCAGCCTCCCTTATACCCCCCTAACACCTGGCACTCTCATTCTGTACCGCAGCTTCCCTTATACCCCCGAACACCTGGCACTCTAATTCAGGGGAGTATCACAGCTTCCCTAACACCAGACTCACTCTCATTCTGTACCGCAGCTTCCCTTATACCACCTAACACCTGGCACTCTCATTCTGTACCGCAGCTTCCCTTATACCCCCCTAACACCTGGAACTCTCATTCAGGGGAGTATCACAGCTTCCCTAACACCAAACTCACTCCCATTCTGTACCGCAGCTTCCCTTATACCCCCATAACACCTGGCACTCTCATTCAGGGGTTTATCACAGCTTCCCTAACACCAGACTCGCTCCCATTCTGTACGGCAGCTTCCCTTATAACCCCCTAACACCTGGCACTCTCATTCAGGGGAGTATCACATCTTCCCTAACACCAGATTCGCTCTCATTCTGTATCGCAGCTTCCCTTATACCCCCCCTAACACCTGGCATTCTCATTTTGTACCGCAGCTTCCCTTATACCCCATAACACCTGGCACTCTCATGCAGGGGAGTATCACAGCTTCCCTAACACCAGACTCTCTCTCATTCTGTAAAACAGCTTCCCATATATCCCCCTAACACCTGGCACTCTCATTCAGGGGAGTATCACAGCTTCCCTAACACCGGACTCACTCTCATTCTATACTGCAGCTTCCCTTATACCCCCCTAACACCTGGCACTCTCATTCAGGGGAGTATCACAGCTTCCCTAACACCAGACTCACTCTCATTCTGTACCGCAGCTTCCCTTATACCCCCTAACACCTGGCACTCTCATTCAGGGGAGTATCACAGCTTCCCTAACACCAGACTCACTCTCATTCTGTACCGCAGCTTCTCTTCTACCCCCCTAACTCCTGGCACTCTCATTCAGGGGAGTATCACAGCTTCCCTAACACCAGACTCACTCTCATTCTGTACCGCAGCTTCCCTTATACCCCCCTAACACCTGGCACTCTCATTCAGGGGAGTATCACAGCTTCCCTAACACCAGACTCACTCTCATTCTGTACCGCAGCTTCCCTAACACCAGACTCACTCTCAGTCTGTACCCCAGCTTCCCTTATACCCCTCTAACACTTGTATCACAGCTTCCCTAACACCAGACACACTCTCATTCTTTTCCGCAGCTTCCCTTATACCCCCTAACACCTGGCACTCTCATTCAGGGGAGTATCACAGCTTCCCTAACACTAGGCTCACTCTCATTCTGTACTGCAGCTTCCCTTATACCCCCCTAACACCTGGCACTCTCATTCAGGGGCTTATCACAGCTTCCCTAACACCAGACTCGCTCCCATTCTGTACGGCAGCTTCCCTTATACCCCCCTAACACCTGGCACTCTCATTCAGGGGAGTATCACAGCTTCCCTAACACCAGATTCGCTCTCATTCTGTATCGCAGCTTCCCTTATACCCCCTAACACCTGGCACTCCCATTCAGGGGAGTATCGCAGCTTCCCTAACACCAGACTCGCTCTCATTCTGTACCGCAGCTTCCCTTATACCCCCCTAACACCTGGCATTCTCATTCTGTACCGCAGCTTCCCTTATACCCCCTAACACCTGGCACTCTCATGCAGGGGAGTATCACAGCTTCCCTAACACCAGACTCACTCTCATTCTGTAAAACAGCTTCCCCTATATCCCCCTAACACCTGGCACTCTCATTCAGGGGAGTATCACAGCTTCCTTAACACCGGACTCACTCTCATTCTATACTGCAGCTTCCCTTATACCCCCCTAACACCTGGCACTCTCATTCAGGGGAGTATCACAGCTTCCCTAACACCAGACTCACTCTCATTCTGTACCGCAGCTTCCCTTATACCCCCTAACACCTGGCACTCTCATTCAGGGGAGTATCACAGCTTCCCTAACACCAGACACACTCTCATTCTGTACTGCAGCTTCCCTTATACCCCCCTAACACCTGGCACTCTCATTCAGGGGAGTATCACAGCTTACCTTACACCAATCTCACTCTCATTCTGTACCGCAGCTTCTCTTCTAACCGCTAACACCTGGCACTCTCATTCAGGGGAGTATCACAGCTTCCCTAACACCAGACTCACTCTCATTCTGTACCGCAGCTTCTCTTCTACCCCCCTAACACCTGGCACTCTCATTCAGGGGAGTATCACAGCTTCCCTAACACCAGACTCACTCTCATTCTGTACCGCAGCTTCTCTTCTACCCCCCTAACACCTGGCACTCTCATTCAGGGGAGTATCACAGCTTCCCTAACACTAGACTCACTCGCATTCTGTACCACAGCTTCTCTTCTACCCCCCTAACACCTGGCACTCTCATTCAGGGGAGTATCACAGCTTCCCTAACACCAGACTCACTCTCATTCTGTACCGCAGCTTCCCTTATACCCCCCTAACACCTGGCACTCTCATTCAGGGGAGTATCACAGCTTCCCTAACACCAGACTCACTCTCATTCTGTACCGCAGCATCCCTAACACCAGACTCACTCTCAGTCTGTACCGCAGCTTCCCTTATACCCCTCTAACACTTGTATCACAGCTTCCCTAACACCAGACACACTCTCATTCTTTTCCGCAGCTTCCCTTATACCCCCTAACACCTGGCACTCTCATTCAGGGGAGTATCACAGCTTCCCTAACACCAGGCTCACTCTCATTCTGTACTGCACCTTCCCTTATACCCCCCTAACACCTGGCACTCTCCTTCAGGGGAGTATCACAGCTTCCCTAACACCAGACTCCCTCTCATGCTGTACCACAGCTTCCCTTATACCCCCTAACACTTGGCACTCTCATTCAGGGGAGTATCACAGCTTCCCTAACACCAGACTCACTCTCATTCTGTACTGCAGCTTCCCTTATACCCCCCTAACACCTGGCACTCTCATTCTGTACTGCAGCTTCCCTTATACCCCCTAACACCTGGCACTCTCATTCAGGGGAGTATCACAGCTTCCCTAACACCAGACTCGCTCTCATTCTGTAAAACAGCTTCCCATATATCCCCCTAACACCTGGCACTCTCATTCTGTGCCGCAGCTTCCCTTATACCCCCCTAACACCTGGCACCTTCATTCAGTGGAGTATCACAGCTTCCCTAACACCAGATTCTCTCTCATTCTGTACCGCAGCTTCCTTTATATCCCCATAACACCTGGCACTCTCATTCAGGGGAGTATCACGGCTTCCCTAACATCAGACTCACTCTCATTCTGTACCGCAGCTTCCTTTATACCCCCCTAACACCTGGAACTCTCATTCTGTACTGCAGCCTCCCTTATACCCCCCCTAACACCTGGCACTCTCATTCTGTACTGCAGCTTCCCTTATACCCCCTAACACCTGGCACTCTAATTCAGGGGAGTATCACAGCTTCCCTAACACCAGACTCACTCTCATTCTCTACCGCAGCTTCCCTTATACCACCCTAACACCTGGCACTCTCATTCAGGGGCTTATCACAGCTTCCCTAACACCAGACTCGCTCCCATTCTGTATGGCAGCTTCCCTTATAACCCCCTAACACCTGGCACTCCCATTCAGGGGAGTATCACAGCTTCCCTAACACCAGATTCACTCTCATTCTGTATCGCAGCTTCCCTCATACCCCCCTAACACCTGGCATTCTCATTTTGTACCGCAGCTTCCCTTATACCCCCTAACACCTGGCACTCTCATGCAGGGGAGTATCACAGCTTCCCTAACACCAGACTCACTATCATTCTGTAAAACAGCTTCCCATATATCCCCCTAACACCTGGCACTCTCATTCAGGGGAGTATCACAGCTTCCCTAACACCGGACTCACTCTCATTCAATACTGCAGCTTCCCTTATACCCCCCTAACACCTGGCACTCTCATTCAGGGGAGTATCACAGCTTCCCTAACACCAGACTCACTCTCATTCTGTACCGCAGCTTCCCTTATACCCCCTAACACCTGGCACTCTCATTCAGGGGAGTATCACAGCTTCCCTAAAACCAGACACACTCTCATTCTGTACTGCAGCTTACCTTATACCCCCCTAACACCTGGCACTCTCATTCAGGGGAGTATCACAGCTTCCCTTACACCAAACTCACTCTCATTCTGTACCGCAGCTTCTCTTCTACCCCCCTAACACCTGGCACTCTCATTCAGGGGAGTATCACAGCTTCCCAAACACCAGACTCACTCTCATTCTGTACCGCAGCTTCTCTTCTACCCCCCTAACACCTGGCACTCTCATTCAGGGGAGTATCACAGCTTCCCTAACACCAGACTCACTCACATTCTGTACCGCAGCTTCTCTTCTACCCCCCTAACACCTGGCACTCTCATTCAGGGGAGTATCACAGCTTCCCTAACACTAGACTCACTCGCATTCTGTACCGCAGCTTCCCTTATACCCCCCTAACACCTGGCACTCTCATTCAGGGGAGTATCACAGCTTCCCTTACACCAAACTCACTCTCATTCTGTAGCGCAGCTTCTCTTCTACCCCCTAACACCTGGCACTCTCATTCAGGGGAGTATCACAGCTTCCCTAACACCAGACTCACTCTCATTCTGTACCGCAGCTTCTCTTCTACCCCCCTAACACCTGGCACTCTCATTCAGGGGAGTATCACAGCTTCCCTAACACCAGACTCACTCTCATTCTGTACCGCAGCTTCTCTTCTACCCCCCTAACACCTGGCACTCTCATTCAGGGGAGTATCACAGCTTCCCTAACACCAGACTCACTCTCATTCTGTACCGCAGCTTCCCTTATACCCCCCTAACACCTGGCACTCTCATTCAGGGGAGTATCACAGCTTCCCTAACACCAGACTCACTCTCATTCTGTACCGCAGCTTCCCTAACACCAGACTCTCTCTCAGTCTGTACCGCAGCTTCCCTTATAGCCCTCTAACACTTGTCACTCTTATTCTGTACTGCAGCTTCCCTTATACCCCCCTAACACCTGGCACACTCATTCAGGGGAGTATCACAGCTTCCCTCACACCAGACACACTCTGATTCTGTACCGCAGCTTCCCTTATACCCCCTTACACCTGGCACTCTCATTCAGGGGAGTATCAAAGCTTCCCTAACACCAGACTCACTCTCATTCTGTACCGCAGCTTCCCTTATACCCCCTAACACCTGGCACTCTCATTCAGGGGAGTATCACAGCTTCCCTAACACCAGACACACTCTCATTCTGTACTGCAGCTTCCCTTATACCCCCCTAACACCTGGCACTCTCATTCAGGGGAGTATCACAGCTTCCCTTACACCAAACTCACTCTCATTCTGTACCGCAGCTTCTCTTCTACCCCCCTAACACCTGGCACTCTCATTCAGGGGAGTATCACAGCTTCCCTAACACCAGACTCCCTCTCATGCTGTACCACAG
Organism: Taudactylus pleione; assembly: GCA_031769625.1. Classification (NCBI taxonomy): domain Eukaryota; kingdom Metazoa; phylum Chordata; class Amphibia; order Anura; family Myobatrachidae; genus Taudactylus; species Taudactylus pleione. The sequence continues at coordinate 117,495 of JAUIMM010001093.1, forward strand.
CTTCCCTTATACCCCCTAACACCTGGCACTCTCATTCAGGGGAGTATCACAGCTTCCCTAACACCAGACTTACTCTCATTCTGTACCGCAGCTTCTCTTCTACCCCCCTAACACCTGGCACTCTCATTCAGGGGAGTATCACAGCTTCCCTAACACCAGACTCACTCTCATTCTGTACCGCAGCTTCCCTAACACCAGACTCACTCTCAGTCTGTACCGCAGCTTCCCTTATACCCCTCTAACACTTGTATCACAGCTTCCCTAACACCAGACACACTCTCATTCTTTTCCGCAGCTTACCTTATACCCCCTAACACCTGGCACTCTCATTCAGGGGAGTATCACAGCTTCCCTAACACCAGTCTCACTCTCATTCTGTACTGCAGCTTCCCTTATACCCCCCTAACACCTGGCACTCTCATTCAGGGGCTTATCACAGCTTCCCTAACACCAGACTCGCTCCCATTCTGTACGGCAGCTTCCCTTATACCCCCCTAACACCTGGCACTCTCATTCAGGGGAGTATCACAGCTTCCCTAACACCAGATTCGCTCTCATTCTGTATCGCAGCTTCCCTTATACCCCCTAACACCTGGCACTCCCATTCATGGGAGTATCGCAGCTTCCCTAACACCAGACTCGCTCTCATTGTGTACCGCAGCTTCCCTTATACCCCCCTAACACCTGGCATTCTCATTCTGTACCGCAGCTTCCCTTATACCCCCTAACACCTGGCACTCTCATGCAGGAGAGTATCACAGCTTCCCTAACACCAGACTCACTCTCATTCTATACTGCAGCTTCCCTTATACCCCCCTAACACCTGGCACTCTCATTCAGGGGAGTATCACAGCTTCCCTAACACCAGACTCACTCTCATTCTGTACCGCAGCTTCCCTTATACCCCCTAACACCTGGCACTCTCATTCAGGGGAGTATCACAGCTTCCCTAACACCAGACACACTCTCATTCTGTACTGCAGCTTCCCTTATACCCCCCTAACACCTGGCACTCTCATTCAGGGGAGTATCACAGCTTCCCTTACACCAATCTCACTCTCATTCTGTACCGCAGCTTCTCTTCTACCCCCCTAACACCTGGCACTCTCATTCAGGGGAGTATCACAGTTTCCCTAACACCAGACTCACTCTCATTCTGTACAGCAGCTTCCCTTATATGACCTAACACCTGGCACTCTCATTCTGTACCGCAGCTTCTCTTCTACCCCCCTAACACCTGGCACTCTAATTCAGGGGAGTATCACAGCTTCCCTAACACCAGACTCACTCTCATTCTGTACCGCAGCTTCCCTTATACCACCTAACACCTGGCACTCTCATTCAGGGGCTTATCACAGCTTCCCTAACACCAGACTCGCTCCCATTCTGTACGGCAGCTTCCCTTATAACCCCCTAACACCTGGCACTCTCATTCAGGGGAGTATCACAGCTTCCCTAACACCAGATTCGCTCTCATTCTGTATCGCAGCTTCCCTTATACCCCCCAAACACCTGGCATTCTCATTTTGTACCGCAGCTTCCCTTATACCCCCTAACACCTGGCACTCTCATGCAGGGGAGTATCACAGCTTCCCTAACACCAGACTCACTCTCATTCTGTAAAACAGCTTCCCATATATCCCCCTAACACCTGGCACTCTCATTCAGGGGAGTATCACAGCTTCCCTAACACCGGACTCACTCTCATTCTATACTGCAGCTTCCCTTATACCCCCCTAACACCTGGCACTCTCATTCAGGGGAGTATCACAGCTTCCCTAACACCAGACTCACTCTCATTCTGTACCGCAGCTTCCCTTATACCCCCTAACACCTGGCACTCTCATTCAGGGGAGTATCACAGCTTCCCTAACACCAGACACACTCTCATTCTGTACTGCAGCTTCGCTTATACCCCCCTAACACCTGGCACTCTCATTCAGGGGAGTATCACAGCTTCCCTTACACCAAACTCACTCTCATTCTGTACCGCAGCTTCTCTTCTACCCCCTAACACCTGGGACTCTCATTCAGGGGAGTATCACAGCTTCCCAAACACCAGACTCACTCTCATTCTGTACCGCAGCTTCTCTTCTACCCCCCTAACACCTGGCACTCTCATTCAGGGGAGTATCACAGCTTCCCTAACACCAGACTCGCTCTCATTCTGTAGAACAGCTTCCCATATATCCCCCTAACACCTGGCACTCTCATTCTGTGCCGCAGCTTCCCTTATACCCCCCTAACACCTGGCACCTTCATTCAGTGGAGTATCACAGCTTCCCTAACACCAGATTCTCTCTCATTCTGTACCGCAGCTTCTCTTCTACCCCCCTAACACCTGGCACTCTCATTCAGGGGAGTATCACAGCTTCCCTAACACTAGACTCACTCGCATTCTGTACCGCAGCTTCCCTTATACCCCCCTAACACCTGGCACTCTCATTCAGGGGAGTATCACAGCTTCCCTTACACCAAACTCACTCTCATTCTGTACCGCAGCTTCTCTTCTACCCCCCTAACACCTGGCACTCTCATTCAGGGGAGTATCACAGCTTCCCTAACACTAGACTCACTCTCATTCTCTACCGCAGCTTCTCTTCTACCCCCCTAACACCTGGCACTCTCATTCAGGGGAGTATCTCAGCTTCCCTAACACCAGACTCACTCTCATTCTGTACCGCAGCTTCTCTTCTACCCCCCTAACACCTGGCACTCTCATTCAGGGGAGTATCACAGCTTCCCTAACACCAGACTCACTCTCATTCTGTACCGCAGCTTCCCTTATACCCCCCTAACACCTGGCACTCTCATTCAGGGGAGTATCACAGCTTCCCTAACACCAGACTCACTCTCATTCTGTACCGCAGCTTCCCTAACACCAGACTCACTCTCAGTCTGTACCGCAGCTTCCCTTATACCCCTCTAACACTTGTTACTCTTATTCTGTACTGCAGCTTCCCTTATACCCCCCTAACACCTGGCACACTCATTCAGGGGAGTATCACAGCTTCCCTCACACCAGACACACTCTGATTCTGTACCGCAGCTTCCCTTATACCCCCTAACACCTGGCACTCTCATTCAGGGGAGTATCACAGCTTCCCTCACACCAGACACGCTCTCATTCTGTACCGTAGCTTCTCTTCTACCCCCCTAACACCTGACACTCTCATTCTGGGGAGTATCACAGCTTCCCTAACACTAGACTCATTCTCATTCTGTACCGCAGCTTCCCTTATACCCCCTAACACCTGGCACTCTCATTCAGGGGAGTATCTCAGCTTCCCTAACACCAGACTCACTCTCATTCTGTCCTGCAGCTTCCCTTATATCCCCCTAACACCTGGCACTCTCATTCAGGGGAGTATCACAGCTTGCCTAACACCAGACTCACTCTCATTCTGTACCGCAGCTTCCCTTATACCCCCCTAACACCTGGCACCCTCATTCAGGGGCATATCACAGCTTCCCTAACACCAGACTCGCTCTCATTCTGTACGGCATCTTCCCTTAAACCCCCCTAACACCTGGCACTCTCATTCAGGGGAGTATCACAGCTTCCCTAACACTAAACTCACTCTGATTCTGTACCGCAGCTTCCCTTATACCCCCCTAACACCTGGCACTCTCATTCTGTACTGCAGCTTCCCTTATACCCCCTAACACCTGGCACTCTCATTCAGGGGAGTATCACAGCTTCCCTAACACCAGACTCGCTCTCAATCTGTAAAACAGCTTCCCATATATCCCCCTAACACCTGGCACTCTCATTCTGTGCCGCAGCTTCCCTTATACCCCCCTAACACCTGGCACCTTCATTCAGTGGAGTATCACAGCTTCCCTAACACCTGATTCTCTCTCATTCTGTACCGCAGCTTCCCTTATATCCCCATAACACCTGGCACTCTCATTCAGGGGTGTATCACAACTTCACTAACATCAGACTCACTCTCATTCTGTACCGCAGCTTCCTTTATACCCCCCTAACACCTGGAACTCTCATTCTGTACTGCAGCCTCCCTTATACCCCCCTAACACCTGGAACTCTCATTCAGGGGAGTATCACAGCTTCCCTAACACCAGACTCACTCTCATTCTGTAAAACAGCTTCCCCTATATCCCCCTAACACCTGGCACTCTCATTCAGGGGAGTATCACAGCTTCCCTAACACCGGACTCACTCTCATTCTATACTGCAGCTTCCCTTATACCCCCCTAACACCTGGCACTCTCATTCAGGGGAGTATCACAGCTTCCCTAACACCAGACTCACTCTCATTCTGTACCGCAGCTTCCCTTATACCCCCTAACACCTGGCACTCTCATTCAGGGGAGTATCACAGCTTCCCTAACACCAGACACACACTCATTCTGTACTGCAGCTTCCCTTGTACCCCCCTAACACCTGGCACTCTCATTCAGGGGAGTATCACAGCTTCCCTAACACTAGACTCACTCGCATTCTGTACCGCAGCTTCTCTTCTACCCCCCTAACACCTGGCACTCTCATTCAGGGGAGTATCACAGCTTCCCTAACACCAGACTCACTCTCATTCTGTACCGCAGCTTCCCTAACACCAGACTCACTCTCAGTCTGTACCGCAGCTTCCCTTATACCCCTCTAACACCTGGCACTCTAATTCAGGGGAGAATCACAACTTCCCTAACACCAGACTCACTCTCATTCTGTACCGCAGCTTCCCTTATACCCCCTAACAACTGGCACTCTCATTCAGGGGAGTATCACAGCTTCCCTAACACCAGATTCACTCTCATTCTGTACCGCAGATTCCCTTATACCCCCCTAACACCTGGCACTCTCATTCTGTACTGCAGCTTCCCTTATACCCCCTAACACCTGGCACTCTCATTCAGGGGAGTATCACAGCTTCCCTAACACCAGACTCGCTCTCATTCTGTAGAACAGCTTCCCATATATCCCCCTAACACCTGGCACTCTCATTCTGTGCCGCAGCTTCCCTTATACCCCCCTAACACCTGGCACTCTCATTCAGGGGAGTATCACAGCTTCCCTAACACCAGACTCACTCTCATTCTGTACCGCAGCTTCCCTAACACCAGACTCACTCTCAGTCTGTACCGCAGCTTCCCTTATACCCCTCTAACACTTGTTACTCTTATTCTGTACTGCAGCTTCCCTTATACCCCCCTAACACCTGGCACACTCATTCAGGGGAGTATCACAGCTTCCCTCACACCAGACACACTCTGATTCTGTACCGCAGCTTCCCTTATACCCCCTAACACCTGGCACTCTCATTCAGGGGAGTATCACAGCTTCCCTCACACCAGACACGCTCTCATTCTGTACCGTAGCTTCTCTTCTACCCCCCTAACACCTGACACTCTCATTCTGGGGAGTATCACAGCTTCCCTAACACTAGACTCATTCTCATTCTGTACCGCAGCTTCCCTTATACCCCCTAACACCTGGCACTCTCATTCAGGGGAGTATCTCAGCTTCCCTAACACCAGACTCACTCTCATTCTGTCCTGCAGCTTCCCTTATATCCCCCTAACACCTGGCACTCTCATTCAGGGGAGTATCACAGCTTGCCTAACACCAGACTCGCTCTCATTCTGTACCGCAGCTTCCCTTATACCCCCCTAACACCTGGCACCCTCATTCAGGGGCATATCACAGCTTCCCTAACACCAGACTCGCTCTCATTCTGTACGGCATCTTCCCTTAAACCCCCCTAACACCTGGCACTCTCATTCAGGGGAGTATCACAGCTTCCCTAACACTAAACTCACTCTGATTCTGTACCGCAGCTTCCCTTATACCCCCCTAACACCTGGCACTCTCATTCTGTACTGCAGCTTCCCTTATACCCCCTAACACCTGGCACTCTCATTCAGGGGAGTATCACAGCTTCCCTAACACCAGACTCGCTCTCAATCTGTAAAACAGCTTCCCATATATCCCCCTAACACCTGGCACTCTCATTCTGTGCCGCAGCTTCCCTTATACCCCCCTAACACCTGGCACCTTCATTCAGTGGAGTATCACAGCTTCCCTAACACCTGATTCTCTCTCATTCTGTACCGCAGCTTCCCTTATATCCCCATAACACCTGGCACTCTCATTCAGGGGTGTATCACAACTTCACTAACATCAGACTCACTCTCATTCTGTACCGCAGCTTCCTTTATACCCCCCTAACACCTGGAACTCTCATTCTGTACTGCAGCCTCCCTTATACCCCCCTAACACCTGGAACTCTCATTCAGGGGAGTATCACAGCTTCCCTAACACCAGACTCACTCTCATTCTGTAAAACAGCTTCCCCTATATCCCCCTAACACCTGGCACTCTCATTCAGGGGAGTATCACAGCTTCCCTAACACCGGACTCACTCTCATTCTATACTGCAGCTTCCCTTATACCCCCCTAACACCTGGCACTCTCATTCAGGGGAGTATCACAGCTTCCCTAACACCAGACTCACTCTCATTCTGTACCGCAGCTTCCCTTATACCCCCTAACACCTGGCACTCTCATTCAGGGGAGTATCACAGCTTCCCTAACACCAGACACACTCTCATTCTGTACTGCAGCTTCCCTTGTACCCCCCTAACACCTGGCACTCTCATTCAGGGGAGTATCACAGCTTCCCTAACACTAGACTCACTCGCATTCTGTACCGCAGCTTCTCTTCTACCCCCCTAACACCTGGCACTCTCATTCAGGGGAGTATCACAGCTTCCCTAACACCAGACTCACTCTCATTCTGTACCGCAGCTTCCCTAACACCAGACTCACTCTCAGTCTGTACCGCAGCTTCCCTTATACCCCTCTAACACCTGGCACTCTAATTCAGGGGAGAATCACAACTTCCCTAACACCAGACTCACTCTCATTCTGTACCGCAGCTTCCCTTATACCCCCTAACAACTGGCACTCTCATTCAGGGGAGTATCACAGCTTCCCTAACACCAGATTCACTCTCATTCTGTACCGCAGATTCCCTTATACCCCCCTAACACCTGGCACTCTCATTCTGTACTGCAGCTTCCCTTATACCCCCTAACACCTGGCACTCTCATTCAGGGGAGTATCACAGCTTCCCTAACACCAGACTCGCTCTCATTCTGTAGAACAGCTTCCCATATATCCCCCTAACACCTGGCACTCTCATTCTGTGCCGCAGCTTCCCTTATACCCCCCTAACACCTGGCACCTTCATTCAGTGGAGTATCACAGCTTCCCTAACACCAGATTCTCTCTCATTCTGTACCGCAGCTTCCTTTATATCCCCATAACACCTGTCACTCTCATTCAGGGGAGTATCACAGCTTCCCTAACATCAGACTCACTCTCATTCTGTACCGCAGCTTCCTTTATACCCCCCTAACACCTGGAACTCTCATTCTGTACTGCAGCCTCCCTTATACCCCCCCTAACACCTGGCACTCTCATTCTGTACCGCAGCTTCCCTTATACCCCCTAACACCTGGCACTCTAATTCAGGGGAGTATCACAGCTTCCCTAACACCAGACTCACTCTCATTCTGTACCGCAGCTTCCCTTATACCACCTAACACCTGGCACTCTCATTCTGTACCGCAGCTTCCCTTATACCCCCCTAACACCTGGAACTCTCATTCAGGGGAGTATCACAGCTTCCCTAACACCAAACACTCCCATTCTGTACGGCAGCTTCCCTAACACCAGACTCACTCTCATTCTGTACCGCAGCTTCCCTTATACCCCCTAACACCTGGCACTCTAATTCAGGGGAATATCACAGCTTCCCTAACACCAGACTCACTCTCATTCTGTACCGCAGCTTCCCTTATACCACCTAACACCTGGCACTCTCATTCTGTACCGCAGCTTCCCTTATACCCCCCTAACACCTGGAACTCTCATTCAGGGGAGTATCACAGCTTCCCTAACACCAGACTCACTCTCATTCTGTACCGCAGCTTCCCTAACACCAGACTCACTCTCAGTCTGTACCGCAGCTTCCCTTATACCCCTCTAACACTTGTATCACAGCTTCCCTAACACCAGATACACTCTCATTCTTTTCCGCAGCATCCCTTATACCCCCTAACACCTGGCACTCTCATTCAGGGGAGTATCACAGCTTCCCTAACACCAGGCTCACTCTCATTCTGTACTGCAGCTTCCCTTATACCCCCCTAACACCTGGCACTCTCATTCAGGGGCTTATCACAGCTTCCCTAACACCAGACTCGCTCCCATTCTGTACGGCAGCTTCCCTTATACCCCCCTAACACCTGGCACTCTCATTCAGGGGAGTATCACAGCTTCCCTAACACCAGATTCGCTCTCATTCTGTATCGCAGCTTCCCTTATACCCCCTAACACCTGGCACTCCCATTCAGGGGAGTATCGCAGCTTCCCTAACACCAGACTCGCTCTCATTCTGTACCGCAGCTTCCCTTATACCCCCTAACACCTGGCACTCTCATGCAGGGGAGTATCACAGCTTCCCTAACACCAGACTCACTCTCATTCTGTAAAACAGCTTCCCCTATATCCCCCTAACACCTGGCACTCTCATTCAGGGGAGTATCACAGCTTCCCTAACACCGGACTCACTCTCATTCTATACTGCAGCTTCCCTTAAACCCCCCTAACACCTGGCACTCTCATTCAGGGGAGTATCACAGCTTCCCTAACACCAGACACACTCTCATTCTGTACCGCAGCTTCCCTTATACCCCCTAACACCTGGCACTCTCATTCAGGGGAGTATCACAGCTTCCCTAACACCAGACACACTCTCATTCTGTACTGCAGCTTCCCTTATACCCCCCTAACACCTGGCACTCTCATTCAGGGGAGTATCACAGCTTCCCTTACACCAATCTCACTCTCATTCTGTACCGCAGCTTCTCTTCTACCCCCCTAACACCTGGCACTCTCATTCAGGGGAGTATTACAGCTTCCCTAACACCAGACTCACTCTCATTCTGTACCGCAGCTTCTCTTCTACCCCCCTAACACCTGGCACTCTCATTCAGGGGAGTATCACAGCTTCCCTAACACCAGACTCACTCTCATTCTGTACCGCATCCTGTCTTCTACCCCCCTAACACCTGGCACTCTCATTCAGGGGAGTATCACAGCTTCCCTAACACTAGACTCACTCGCATTCTGTACCGCAGCTTCTCTTCTACCCCCCTAACACCTGGCACTCTCATTCAGGGGAGTATCACAGCTTCCCTAACACCAGACTCACTCTCATTCTGTACCGCAGCTTCCCTTATACCCCCCTAACACCTGGCACTCTCATTCAGGGGAGTATCACAGCTTCCCTAACACCAGACTCACTCTCATTCTGTACCGCAGCTTCCCTAACACCAGACTCACTCTCAGTCTGTACCGCAGCTTCCCTTATACCCCTCTAACACTTGTATCACAGCTTCCCTAACATCAGGGGAGTATCACAGCTTCCCTAACACCAGACTCCCTCTCATGCTGTACCACAGCTTCCCTTATACCCCCTAACACCTGGCACTCTCATTCAGGGGAGTATCACAGCTTCCCTAACACCAGACTCACTCTCATTCTGTACCGCAGCTTCCCTTATACCCCCCTAACACCTGGCACTCTCATTCAGGGGAGAATCACAACTTCCCTAACACCAGACTCACTCTCATTCTGTACCGCAGCTTCCCTTATACCCCCTAACACCTGGCACTCTCATTCAGGGGAGTATCACAGCTTCCCTAACACCAGATTCACTCTCATTCTGTACCGCAGATTCCCTTATACCCCCCTAACACCTGGCACTCTCATTCTGTACTGCAGCTTCCCTTATACCCCCTAACACCTGGCACTCTCATTCAGGGGAGTATCACAGGTTCCCTAACACCAGACTCGCTCTCATTCTGTAAAACAGCTTCCCATATATCCCCCTAACACCTGGCACTCTCATTCTGTGCCGCAGCTTCCCTTATACCCCCCTAACACCTGGCACCTTCATTCAGTGGAGTATCACAGCTTCCCTAACACCAGATTCTCTCTCATTCTGTACCGCAGCTTCCTTTATATCCCCATAACACCTGGCACTCTCATTCAGGGGAGTATCACAGCTTCCCTAACATCAGACTCACACTCATTCTGTACCGCAGCTTCCTTTATACCCCCCTAACACCTGGAACTCTCATTCTGTACTGCAGCCTCCCTTATACCCCCCCTAACACCTGGCACTCTCATTCTGTACCGCAGCTTCCCTTATACCCCCTAACACCTGGCACTCTAATTCAGGGGAGTATCACAGCTTCCCTAACACCAGACTCACTCTCATTCTGTACCGCAGCTTCCCTTATACCACCTAACACCTGGCACTCTCATTCTGTACCGCAGCTTCCCTTATACCCCCCTAACACCTGGCACTCTCATGCAGGGGAGTATCACAGCTTCCCTAACACCAAACTCACTCTCATTCTGTACCGCAGCTTCCCTTATACCCCCTAACACCTGGCACTCTCATTCAGGGGAGTATCACAACTTCCCTTACACCAAACTCACTCCCATTCTGTACCGCAGCTTCCCTTATACCCCCTAACACATGGCACTCTCATTCAGGGGAGTTTCACAGCTTCCCTAACACCGGACTCACTCTCATTCTTTACTGCATCTTCCCTTATACCCCCCTAACACCTGGCACTCTCATTCAGGGGAGGATCACAGCTTCCCTAACACCAAACTCACTCTCATTCTGTACAGCAGCTTCCCTTATACCCCCCTAACACCTGGCACTCTCTTTCAGGGGAGTATCACAGCTTCCCTAACACCTGGCACTCTCATTCTGTACCGCAGCTTCCCTTATAGCCCCCTAACACCTGGCACTCTCATTCAGGGGAGTATCACGGCTTCCCTAACACCAGACTCACTCTTATTCTGTACCGCAGCTTCCCTTATACCCCCCTAACACCTGGCCCTCTCATTCAGGGGAGTATCACAGCTTCCCTAACACCGGACTCACTCTCATTCTGTACCGCAGCTTCCCTTATACCCCCTAACACCTGGCACTCTCATTCAGGGGAGTATCACAGCTTCCCTAACACCAGGCTCACTCTCATTCTGTACCGCATCTTCCCTTATACCCCCCTATCACCTGGCACTCTCATTCAGGGGAGTATCACAGCTTCCCTAACACCGGACTCACTCTCATTCTGTACTGCAGCTTCCCTTATACCCCCCTAACACCTGGCACTCTCATTCAGGGGAGTATCACAGCTTCCCTAACACCAGGCTCACTCTCATTCTGTACTGCAGCTTCCCTTATACCCCCCTAACACCTGGAACTCTCATTCAGGGGAGTATCACAGCTTCCCTAACACCGGACTCACTCTCATTCTGTACTGCAGCTTCCCTTATACCCCCCTAACACCTGGCACTCTCATTCAGGGGAGTATCACAGCTTCCCTAACACCAGGCTCACTCTCATGCTGTACCGCAGCTCGTCTGTTTCCTAACACTCGCCAAATACAGGATGAGGGTAAGATACAGCTGTCCGGAATGCCGCATGTCAAAATCCTGATTCTGGAAGCTCGACCAGGGACTAAAGATAGGCGCCTAAATCCCGACACCTTTCTTTAGCTCCACGCCGAAAACCCGAACAAAGGTAAGACGGGTTTTTAAGCTGTTAGCTGCTGAGGGAAGGGTTAGGGTTATACACCCCCAGAGAGGGTTAGGTACCCCCGACCCCCCTGGGTTAAGTTTAGGGTGCGAGAAAGGGGCGGCTAGGGTTAGCCACCACTTGGGGAAGGTTAGAGTTAGGCACCCCCCGCGGAGGTTAGGGTTAAGGAACGGTTAGGGGGAGAGGGGAGGGTTAGGGGGAGAGGGGAGGGTTAGGGTACTTACCAGCCCTAGCCGGGATCTTAACTGTTCAGGCTTCCGGCATCGGTATTTGGTCTGCCGGGAATAGATCCGCCGGCATTCTATACCGATTCCGCCAAATACACTTTTATTCAGGGGCGCACCACCGCTTGATTAAAAAAAATAATCCTAAGGATGCAGATTTACGTATAAAATGACCCTGGAAGTGGAGAAATTAATCTAATAAGAACTTGGAGGCGGACGCGTGGCAGCCTATCCAGTCACTAGGAGCCAGTGACATCACTGAGAATTAAGCCAATCCATACACTAGGAACCAGTGACATCACTGAGAATGCAGCCTAACCAGTCACTAGGAGCAAGTGACATCACTGAGAGTGCAGCCTATCCAGTCACTAGGAGAAAGTGACATCACTGATGATGCAGCCTATCCAGTCACTAGGAGCCAGTGACATCACTGAGAATGCAGTCTAACCAGTCACTAGGAGCCAGTGACATCACTGAGTGTGCAGCCTATCCATTCACTAGGAGCCAGTGATATCACTCACTGTGCAGCCTATCCATGCACTAAGAACCAGTGACATAACTGTGTTCAACCTATCCATTCACTATGAGCTAGTGACACCACAGAGAATGCAGCCTATCCATGCACTAGGAACCAACTGGTGACATCACTGAGAGTGCAGCCTATCCATTCACTAGGAACCAGTGACATCACTGGAATGCAGCATAACCAGTCACTAGGAACCAGTGACATAACTGTGTGCAGCCCATCCAGTCACTAGGAGCTAGTGACACCACAGAGAATGCAGCATTTCTCTTCACTAGGAACTAGTGATGACATTGAGAGTCCAGCCAATCCATTCACTAAGTACCAGTGACATCACTAAGAACTAGTATTGGCGTACTCTCTGGGGAGAGGTGCTAATGTGGTAATGATGTGTGGTGACAGTATTGGTATAATCAGTGAGTAGAAGTATGGGGATTGTGTTGGTGCAATGTGTGGGTAAAGGTGTGTGGGTGGTAGAGGGGTAATTGTGCAGAGAGATGTATTGGTGTAATGCATGGGGAGAGGTATGGGGGTGGTATTGGTATAATATGTGGGGAGAGGTGTGGGGGTGGTATTGGTATAATATGTGGGGAGAGGTGTGGGGGTGGTATTTGTATAATGTGTGGGGAGAGCTGTGGTGATATTGGTATAATGTGTGGGGAGAGGTGTAGGGCACTATTGATGTATGTGTGGGCATAGGTGTGGGGCTGTATTTGTGAAATGTGTATGGGGAGAGGTGTGGGGGCAGTATTGGTGTATTGCATGAGGAGAGGTGTGCGGTGGTATTGGTGTAATGCATGGGGAGAGGTGTGGGGTGGTATTGGTATTATGTGTGGGGAGAGGTGTGAGGGTGGTATTGGTATAATGTGTGGGTAGAGGTGTTGGGGTGGTATTGGTATAGTGTGTAGGTAGAGGTGTGGGCGTGGTATTGGTATAATGTGTGGGGAGAGGTGTGAGGGTGGTATTGATATAATGTGTGGGTAGAGGTGTGGGGTGGCATTGGTATAATGTGTGGGGAGAGGTGTGGGTGGTATTGGTATAATGTGTGGGGATGGTATCGGTATAATGCGTGGGGAGAGGTGTGGGGGTGGTAATGGTATAATGCATGGGGAGAAGGTGTGGGGGTGGTAATGGTATAATGCATTGGGAGAGGTGTGGGTGGTATTGGTATAATGTGTGGGGGTGGTAATGGTATAATACATGGGGAGAAGGTGTGGGGGTGTTATTGGTATAATGCGTGGGGAGATGTGTGGGGGTGGTATTGGTATAATGTGTGGAGAGAGGTGTGGGGTGGTATTGGTGTAATGTGTGGGGAGATGTGTGGGGGTGGTATTGGTATAATGTGTGCCGAGAGGTGTGGGGTGGTATTGGTATAATGCGTGGAGAGAGGTGTGGGGGTGGTATTGGTATATTGTGTGGGGGTGGTATTGGTATGTGTGGGTGGTATTGGTATAATGTGTGGGGGTGGTATTGGTATGTGTGGGTAGAAGTGTGGGGGGTATTGGTATAATGTGTGGGGAGAGGTGTGGGGGTGGGATTGATGCATGGGGAGAGGTGTGGGGGTGGTATTGGTATAATGTGTGGAGAGAGGTGTGGGGTTGGTATTGGTATAATGTGTGGGGAGAGGTGTGGGGGTGGTATTGGTTTAATGTGTGGGTGCTATTGGTATAGTGTGTGGGGAGATGTGTGGGGGGTGGTATTGGTATAGTGTGTGGGGAGATGTGTGCGGGTGGTATTGGTATGTGTGGGTAGAGGTGTGGGGTGGTATTGGTATAATGCGTTGGGAGAGGTGTGTGGTGGTATTGGTATAATGTGTGGGGAGAGATGTGTGGTGGTATTGGTATAGTGTGTGGGGATATCATTGGTATAGTGTGTGGGGAGAGATGTGGGGGTGGTATTGATATAGTGTGTGGGGAGAGGTGTGGGGGTGGTATTGGTATAGTGTGTGGGGAGAGGCGTGGGGGTGGTATTGGTATAGTGTGTGGGGGTGGTATTGGTATAATGTGTGGAGGTCGTATTGGTATAATGTGTGGGGAGAGGTGTGGAGGTGGTATCGGTATAATGTGTGGGGAGAGGTGTGGGGGTGGTAATGGTATAATGTGTGGGGGTGGTATTGGTATAATGTGTGGGGAGATGTGTGGGGTGGCATTGGTATAATGTGTGGGGAGAGGTGTGGGGTGGCATTGGTATAATGTGTGGGGAGAGGTGTGGGGGTTGTATTGGTATAGTGTGTGGGGGTGGTATTGGTATAATGTGTGGGGAGAGGTGTGGGGGTGGTATTGGTATAATGTGTGGGGAGAGGTGTTGGGGTGGTATTGGTATGTATGGGTAGAGGTGTGGGGTGGTATTGGTATAATGTGTGGGTAGAGATGTGGGGTGGTATTGGTATAATGTGTGGGGAGAGGTGTTGGTGGTATTGGTATAATGTGTGGGGAGAGGTGTGGGGGTGGTATTGGTATAATGTTTGGGGGTGGTATTGGTGTAGTGTGTGGGGGTGGGATTGGTATAATGTGTGGGGAGAGGTGTGGGGGTGGTATTGGTATAGTGTGTGGGGTGGTATTGGTATAATGTGTGGGTAGAGATGTGGGGTGGTATTGGTATAATGTGTGGGGAGAGGTGTTGGTGGTATTGGTATAATGTGTGGGGAGAGGTGTGGGGGTGGTATTGGTATAATGTTTGGGGGTGGTATTGGTGTAGTGTGTGGGGGTGGTATTGGTATAATGTGTGGGGAGAGGTGTGGGGGTGGTATTGGTATAGTGTGTGGGGGTGGTATTGGTATAATGTGTGGGGAGAGGTGTGGGGGTGGGATTGGTATAATGTGTGGGAGAGGTGTGGAAGTGGTATTGGTATAGTGTGTGGGAGTGGTTTTGGTATAATGTGTGGGGAGAGGTGTGGGGGTGGTATTGGTATAGTGTGTGGGGAGAGGTGTAGGGGTGGTATTGGTATAGTGTGTGGGAGTGGCATTGGTATAGTGTGTGGGGAGAGGTGTGGGGGTGGTATTGGTATAATGTGTGGGGAGAGGTGTGGGGGTGGTATTGGTATAATGCGTGGGGAGAGGTGTGGGGATGGTATTGGTATAATGCGTGAGGAGAGGTATGGGGGTGGTATTGGTATAGTGGACCACATTCAGAGTCGGTCGTTGCAGCCGCACGGTCGTACGCCACCGATGTTTCGCTATACTGTGCATGGGTAAAGTTCGCAATGCGCGTGCGCAAACTAGCCGCTACGATCAGAAATTTCTCTTTCCTTGAACACAGCCAGGTCGGTAGTTTGAGTGACAGATGGAGGCGTTTGTGGGTGGTAACAGGGGAAGGTGCTTGAAAACAGGGGAGTGGAGATCCGAACGCAGGCGAATGGCATTTTAATGGAGTGCATACTGATTATGGGAGTGCATAATTAACAAAGTAGCGTCATGGCACATTTGACATGGGAGGTTTTTACACTGACATGATCGTAGAGCTTAAGAGAGGGTATGGTCAACATCAAGCTCTACGACCAGTTCCGATGGTCTCGATTAATCCTTATATGCCCGGAGATGACGTGCAATGCGTACGAGAAGGGGGCGTATTTTTTTTTGTTTTCCGACCGCTTCCTCCCCTTGGTCGGCCAACTACCGATCCGAACTTAGGGACGCAACTTGCGAGGGAATCATTTGCATATCCGGCCCCTTTTTCCGTACGAACGTGCGGCCGCTTCGACCGACTCTGAATGAGGTCCAGTGTGTGGGAGTGGTATTGGTATAATGTGTGGGGAGAGGTGTGGGGGTGGTATTGGTATAATGTGTGGGGAGAGTTGTGGGAGTGGTATTGGTATGGTGTGTGGGGGTGGTATTGGTATAATGTGTGGGGAGAGGTGTGGGGGTGGTATTGGTATAGTGTGTGGGAGTGGTATTGGTATAATGTGTGGGGAGAGGTGTGGGGGTGGTATTGGTATAGTGTGTGGGAGTGGTATTGGTATAATGTGTGAGGAGAGGTGTGCGGGTGGTATTGGTATAGTGTGTGGGGAGAGGTGTGGGGGTGGTATTGGTATAGTGTGTGGGGAGAGGTGTGGGGGTGGTATTGCTATAATGTGTGGGGAGAGTTGTGGGGGTGGTATTGGTATAGTGTGTGGGGAGAGGTGTGGGGGTGGTATTGGTATAGTGTGTGGGAGTGGTATTGGTTTAATGTGTGGGGAGAGGTGTGGGGGTGGTATTGGTATAGTGTGTGGGGAGAGGTGTGGGGGTGGTATTGGTATAGTGTGTGGGGAGAGGTGTGGGGGTGGTATTGGTATAATGTGTGGGGAGAGTTGTGGGGGTGGTATTGGTATAGTGTGTGGGGAGAGGTGTGGGGGTGGTATTGGTATAGTGTGTGGGAGTGGTATTGGTTTATTGTGTGGGGAGAGGTGTGGGGGTGGTATTGGTATAATGTGTGGGGAGAGGTGTGGGGGTGGTATTGGTATAGTGTGTGGGGAGAGGTGTGGGGGTGGTATTGGTATAGTGTGTGGGGAGAGGTGTGGGGGTGGTATTGGTATAGTGTGTGGGAGTGGTATTGGTTTAATGTGTGGGGAGAGGTGGGGTGGTATTGGTATAATGTGTGGGGAGAGGTGTGGGGGTGGTATTGGTATACTGTGTGGGGAGAGGTGTGGGGGTGGTATTGGTATAGTGTGTGGGAGTGGTATTGGTATAATGTGTGCGGAGAGGTGTGGGGGTGGTATTGGTATAGTGTGTGTTGGTGGTATTGGTATAGTGTGTGGGAGTGGTATTGGTATAATGTGTGGGGTGGTATTGGTATAATATGTGGGGAGAGGTGTGGGAGTGGTATTGGCATAATGTGTGGGGAGAGGTGTGGGGGTGGTATTGGTATAGTGTGTGGGAGTGGTATTGGTATAATGTGTGGGGAGAGGTGTGGGGGTGGTATTGGTATAGTGTGTGGGGTGAGGTGTGGGGGTGGTATTGGTATAATGTGTGGGGAGAGTTGTGGGGGTGGTATTGATATAGTGTGTGGGGAGAGGTGTGGGGGTGGTATTGGTATAGTGTGTGGGGAGAGGTGTGGGGGTGGTATTGGTATAGTGTGTGGGAGTGGTATTGGTATAATGTGTGGGGGTGGTATTGGTATAATGTGTGGGGAGAGGTGTGGGGGTGGTATTGATATAATGTGTGGGGAGAGGTGTGGGGGTGGTATTGGTATAATGTGTGGGGAGAGGTGTGGGGGTGGTATTGGTATAGTGTGTGGGGAGAGGTGAGGGGTGGTATTGGTATAATGTGTGGGGAGAGGTGTGGGGGTGGTATTGGTATAGTGTGTGGGGAGAGGTGTGGGGGGTGGTATTGGTATAGTGTGTTGGAGTTGTATTGGTATAGTGTGTGGGGGTGGTATTGGTATATTGTGTGGGGGTGGTATTGGTATAGTGTGTGGGGAGAGGTGTGGGGGTGGTATTGGTATAGTGTGTGGGAGTGGTATTGGTATAATGCGTGGGGAGAGGTGTGGGGGTGGTATTGGTATAGTGTGTGGGAGTGGTATTGGTATAATGCGTGGGGAGAGGTGTGGGGCTGGTATTGGTATAGTGTGTGGGGGTGGTATTGGTGTAATGCGTGGGGAGAGGTGTGGGGGTGGTATTGGTATAGTGTGTGGGGAGAGGTGTTGGGGTGGTATTGGTATAGTGTGTGGGAGTGGTATTGGTCTAGTGCGTGGGGAGAGGTGTGGGGGTGGTATTGGTATAGTGTGTGGGAGTGGTATTGGTATAATGCTTGGGGAGAGGTGTGGGGCTGGTATTGGTATAGTGTGTGGGGGTGGTATTGGTGTAATGCGTGGGGAGAGGTATGGGGGTACTTCTCACAGTGATCAGGATATAGAAGCACCTGGCAGAACTGATGACATTAGTATATGTGTGAGTGGCATAGGGAGCATGAGAGGGCATCTGGTACAGCGGATGACATGTAAGGGGTATAGTGAAGGGCATATGCTGGTACACTAGTGGCACGGATATGGTGGTGACATAATGTTGTCAGTAAGAGCCCTGCATGAGCTTCCTCACACTTACTGCAGGAACACAAACGCTTATTCCTTAGGAAGAAGATATTTTCCCGGTTTCATTCTCTTTCTCTGATGTCATAAAGACAATTAGGGGAGATGTACCGAGCTTTGGAGAGAGAGAGAAAGTGGAAAAATTGCCCAAAGAAACCAATCAGCTTCTAACTGTCATTTCTACTTCAGGGTCCATAGGGGGTCCACAGGGTTGACCTTGGGGTATAGGTTGGGAACCATATCCGGGCACCAGGCAGTTAAAGCTTTTAGCTCCCAGGATGCACTTGGGTCCACTCTCCCTATAACCCCACTCCCAGCCAGAGGCACCTCAGTTTAAGTTGGTGCCCGGCCGGAGTCGGGTCACCGTTTAGTGCAGTGGGGAGCTGATTAACAGCCCCTAAGCTATATATTTTTTCAAAGAACAGAGGGCCTGATTCAGACCCACTCGCGAGCGGCTGTCCGCTCGCAAGTGGGTCGATGGTGTGCACTGCGCATGCGCACGACGGAGGGAGCTCCGTCGTGCACATGCGCGAGACGCGAGGAGCGAAGGACTTTCCTTCGCTCGTAGTGTCTGATCAAAGGGAGGGTGCTGTCGATGTTGATTGAGGGAACGCCTACCGTCAGAAGCCGGCCCCACAGACATGACTAGTGATGTCAGTGGGAGTGATTTTGGCTCTGATAGAGCCAAAATCACTCCGGGCCTTGCGGTTGAGAAACTCAACCGCAGGCTTCGGCTCGCAGTGGTGATGGTCGCGATGGTCAAGACCATCGCGACCATCATCCTGCACGCTCGTATATGCTGTGGGTGGTGACCCACAGCTATACGAGCGTCCAGGAGGACGCTCCATATTTATGGAGGTGGGCCCTGATTCAGAGCGAGCGCTCTGGTCAGAGCGTCCGGCTCTGAATCAGGGCCAGAGTTTTTTATTTTTTACTTTGGACTTTTAGAGCGGCAGCGTCGGACTGTCCATAGGACGTCTAAGCTGCCGCTCCGTCACCCCACCGGCGCTGAGACGCCAGTACAGATCTGGGGATCTCAGCGGGACCCCAGAGTCTATACTAGCCGGACTCTGCGGGGGCCCAGGACTGCTGCCGGATCCACGGGGAGCAGGTAAGGCGCGGGTCACCGCTTGCGGTGATCCGCGCATTTAATATGCAGTCCTGTGCCTCCGGTCTCTGGGGACAGACCGGAGGCGCCGGCAGTGGCGGTGGGCCCTCCCATACCCCGTGTGTCCACTAGACCACCAGGGACTTACTGATCGGTGCAGGGAGCCGGCGTCCCGGAGGTTAATAGCCGGCCAGGGGAGGCAGCCTTCTCTGTTACAGCGGCTCCTCCCCTCAGCTCAGCGCGCCTTTCAGTATGTATAGTCTGGCGTCGCTGAGCTGCTTCCTCCGCGGGCCACGCTTCTTCTGAGGTCTCCAGCGGCCATTTTCTTGTGGTGCAGCAGAAATCTCTGGAGATGGCAGTGAGTCCAGTCCCCCTGCTTACCTCACCATCAGGTCAGTGTACACAGCGCTGTAGCCTTCCCAGACACTGAATCTGGGTAAGTTGAATGCTGTGTAATAGTGCAGTATATTATATGACATGTTTATGTATATATCTGCATGGTATGTGACTTATGCTAGTGCTGACTGTCTGCATTTAATTCTCTCACCTGTCAGTGTATATCTATCCCTTTTCTTTATCTGCCCTAATACAGCTGTACTTAGGGTGGTTCTGAGACCTCACATTTATATACTCGTTAATATTTGTGAGGCTTGTCACATACTGTTGCGTGCTGCACGTTGCCACATTTTAGTTGGAACTGTGTGTTGCATACGCTGAAAATGGGTCCCTGCGGCTAATTTTGGCATCAGTCAGGACCAGTATAGCGCTGCTTGATATTTCCGCCAAGATTGGTCAGATATGTTTGACCAGCACCCATTTTTACTATCCTGCAAGCCATGTGCTGCAGGTGTTAGTGCGGAGGATTTGACTCATAAAGGGTTCTGTGTGTGGCGTCATCTGGTGCCGGCCCCTTTCACGACACCCTTGGGCGGTTTGTTTTCTCGGGATCCTCTCAATTTGCGGATCGCCGGGCGGGCCCCATTGTTGTACCTCACTTGAGGTTACTTCACCATACTGCCCTTTTCATCTCAGGGTATCTCGCAGTTTCTTGCACTCTTCCCCTGTGACACAGACTACCGCTCCCTGCAGGTTTTTTTTCGCAGAATATGA
This sequence comes from Taudactylus pleione, assembly GCA_031769625.1. Lineage (NCBI taxonomy): Eukaryota > Metazoa > Chordata > Amphibia > Anura > Myobatrachidae > Taudactylus > Taudactylus pleione. The sequence goes on from JAUIMM010001093.1 coordinate 138,110, forward strand.
ATTCCCCCTGGTGCCACAACAGTCTGTCATTCCCCTCGCAGGGATTACCACAGCAACCCTGGGTGGATGTCGTTTTCTACGAAACGCAAAGTGGCGTGGTTGACGCCCTGTGGTTACTTCCTAGTTGGCTCTGCCGTGAACTGGGTACTGTTGTGGGCTCTTTCCCTCTTACACGGGGGGAAGCCTATTTCAGGTATTATTATCCCTGCTTTGGGGCTGGTAGCAGGTCCATTCTGGTTAGAGTGAATGTTGACCTGCACCTGTATCTTACACCCTCAGTCTTACGTGCCTTCGGGTTCCCTGTTGCTGACTAGTGGGTGGATCGCATGGCGGGACTCTGGCTGTTGCCAGATACGAGGTATTGCAACAGATATGGGCCTCCTGTCCCAAATTCCCTGAGGGTCATCACGAGTCCCTCCTGGGGTGGATGGGCGTGCTACTCGTCTGATTTCAGACGTTGACGCCTTCCATTCCTGCGTGGTCGGATTCTTCGGATCCGTAGGGGGTAACTCTGCCTGAAGTCAGTATACTCGCTTTCAGGGCTTGTTACCCATCCTACCATGGCGATAGCATGGTTGGTTAGTACTATTGCATACTGAGCTGATGCATTTGTAATGTTTTTTCCCCTCCAACACGTCTGGGGTTCAAATGTATTTGGTCGCTCACGTAATATATGCAGTTGTCATAGGTGGAAATGCCTATATTGGATATCAGTCTCCTAACTTTCATGCGACTGTATCCTCCGTAATACCCTATGGCTGCGCTCTGGGAGTGCAGAGGTGCAGATACCATCTATAGGGTAGATCTTGTTTGGTCCTGACCTTGACAGGATTGTAGTAACATTGGCAGTATTACTAACGACAAGTTTACCGCCTTCAGCTATGCCCACTACAAGGCCTCAGACTAAGTCTGTTAAGTCTTTTTGTCCTCTGGATCAGCCTAAAGGTCTGTTTCTTCATAGACTGTCGGCCTCTACGAGGGCCGACATATCCAGTACCGAGCAGGCCTGGACTGCCAGCCGAGCCTGCTTCTGAACCTACGGATATCTCTTCAGCCTGACGAGTCAGGCCTACCACTGGGAGATGGCGATTTTCTCAGTTCGCCCAGTACTAGTGTCGAGTTGCCGCTTTCCAGGTGATGGTACGCAGGCCCTTATTCAGACCCGAACAGGGCCTTACAAATCCAGAAAGCTATACAGTTGTTGCGGTAAGCGGAGCTCATTAGGCCATCCCCACTTTCTCAGCGAGGGACTGGTTGTTCTGCTTTCTTTCCGGTGCGGTGGCTGAATGGTCCTCTTTGGACTATTCTCTGTCTCACTTCCCTGAACCAGTTCCTAAAGCTACCTGGGCTCAGGAGGCAATCCCTAGGCTCCATCATACTATGTTTGGAACCTGGGGACTTTATGGTATCACTAGATATACAGGACGCGTGCCTACGGGTACTTACAGAGACCTTGCCTCAGCATGGACTGAGGTTTGCTGTATCACAGCACTTACAATTTTTCGGGCTCTGCCTGTTGGGACTGTCCTTAGCCCCACAGGGGTTTACCAGCGTTTTGGATTTTCTGACAGTTCTCCTGTTCAGTATATCCCAATGCTCCTGTACCTGGACGGCCTCCTGCTCTTAGCAGGATTGCCGGGGTTCTCTACAGCCAGGTCAGGATGACCGTGGCTTCTTCAGGGTGCAGACGTTTAATCAACGGGGAAAAAGTCATCCCTGCATCCCTCTCTGGGTATTCTTCATCTAGGAGCCCTGCTGGATTCTCAGAATCTGAGAATTCTTCTGGCGTAAGACGGCATCTCCACTCTTCCATTAGGAGTACATGGATGTCTACGCAGTCGACATATGTCTTTACACTCTGGGATGCATGGTCCACTATTCAGTGTCTGCCTTTGGAAGGGTGGAATGGGCTCAGTTCCATTCCAGGCCTTTCCATAATTGGCTTATCTCCAGATGGAACGAGTTTTTTCTGTCGGATCACTGTTCAAACGATGATGCTCTCTCCGGAGGCAAGTCGGTCCCTTTCCGGGTGGCTATGGTCATCTCGTCCAGGGTATTCTTGGCTACGGACAGTGTCTGGTTCGCATCCATTTCAGTGCAGTTGGATGTCTGTCGATTCCACCCTGTCAATTAACTTGTTGGAACTTTAACCTGTCTTGGGCCTTCACTCTGGCATAACTCTTGTTTCCCGGTGAACCTGAAAAAGTTCAGTCCAGCAGGGTCAGGGCAGTGGCTTCCTTTTTAGCAACACTGTTCGTTGGGTGGCAATGATAGGCATGTCACACATTCGGACATAGTCCGGGGGTCTCCTCCCGACCATCTCGGCAGCGTTCATTTCAAGTCCTCAGCCGTCACAAAGTGCATCCTGGGGACTAGTCTCTTCCCCAAGAGAGGTTTCATCTCCTGGTGAGCAGGGGGGGGGCCCTGAGGTGACCCTCCTGGCCTTCTGACTTTATCACACTATGGTGTTACAGTCCAACTCTGGAGATTCTGAAGCAACCTTCAGTGACTCTTTGTCGGTGAAGTGGTCCTTCCAATTTGAGTACCTGTGTTCTCCGGTCTCCCTTCTTCCTCGTGGGAAGTGTTTCAAACGAGACGGAGATGCTTTCCTGCTGGTGGCTCCTGATTGCCCCAGATGTCAGGGGTACTTGGATTTTCGGAGTCTCTCCATCGATACTCCATTCCTTGGTTTTGCCTTGGACCTGGGTCGCTTGTCTTTGACTGCGTCCCCTACAGTGGTCTTACGGCTTCCCTGGCTTTGTAATCGTTGGAATGATTAGAGCACATGGATCAGCTTTTGCTGGGACCTACCACAAACTGTGGCAGTCATAATTTTTATGGTATTGTACCTGTCGGTAAAATCCTCCGGTGTCCAGGATTTCCTGATATTCTGGCATTCCTTCCGGCTGGCTTGGGTTGCACCCTCGGCCTGGCCTTCCTGTCAGTGCGGATCTCTACACTGTCAGTATGGTTAAGATATGGAATTGCTCCGCTCTGGTATCCAGTTCATCCTTTGGAGTGTTTTCTGGATTATTCCTCCATTTGTCCTCCCTAGTGGTTCTTCGGGGACGGTCTATGGAACCGCTGGTTGTGATAGCCATTACATGGTCTATTGCTTAGGCTCTCTCTTTCTCTCAGGGTGTTTATATCACCCAGATGAGTGTCGGAATTGGGAGCGTTCTCATGTGGCTCCCTCTTCTGGAGGGCGTCATGTCAGGGTGTGAGTTGCTCTCACCCTGTGTTTCTTCTTAGTGATTTTTAGGTTCCATATTATTCTGGAACTTATGATATGGCCATTCAGTCCCCAGTCCTCTCGGCTGGTGTGGCCTCATTGACTGTGGTCCGGCCTCTGTGGATTTATGTGATCCGTTCAGGCTCCTTACGGAAATCGGACTCCTTATTGGTGGTCTGAGATTTCTGGTTTTAACAGGAAAGGATGGCCGGCCTATAGCCAGATGTTTGCTGGACGGCCTCGTATGTCTTCTTCAGGGGCCTCCCTCAGGTAGGCCTTTCTGTTGTTGATGCTTGTTTTTTCTCGGGCCATGTAACCCTCGTGGGCGGCTCGCTGTGGCGCCTTGGCTGTGTTGCCTTACTAGGTGGCCACGTGGTCTTCTGTCCACACCTTTTTTAAGGTTCTAGGCATTGGTTTCCTTTGCCTCTCAGGATGCTTCCTTTTTGGCGACGGATTCTCCTCTCAGCACAGGAGCGTCCCCACCCTTGGTTGAACTGCTTTGGGACATCCCCAAGGTCAACTCTGTGGACCCCCTATGGACCCTGAAGTAGAAAACAAGAGATATGGTAAGAACTTACCTTTGTTATCTCTGTTTCTACGAAGTCCATAGGGTCCACAGGGCACCCGCCCTGTCGCACCTGGCTTCATATGGGCTGTGTGGCTGGTCACCGGTTTTCCGTCTCCCATTTCTGTGAGTATGGTTATTGAGTGTTCCAGTTTTCTCTCTCTTTTTCTCTCCTCCTCCGGCCTTTGGCTACTTACAAACTGAGGTGCCTCTGGCTGGGGGTAGGGTTATAGGGAGAGTGGACCCAAGTGCATCCTGGGAGCTAAAAAGCTAAAAGCTTTAACTGCGTGGTGCCCGGATTTGGTTCCCAACCTATACCCCAAGGTCAACCCTGTGGACCCTATGGACTTCGTAGAAACAGAGATAACAAAGGTAAGTTCTTACCATAACTCTTGTTTTATCTGATTGGTTGCTTTGGCCACTTTACCAGGGCTTGATACATATCCTCCTCAATGTTTCGGTATATAGGAATTCCACAATGCCTTTAGATAAAAAAAAATAGGAAAAATTAATAAACAAAGGTTTAAACAAATAATCCCCAAAAAGTGTCTGTTGCCGGCTTATTGTGACAATATATATATTTTTTTGCTTTGTTCCGAAATGTACCATATGGATTAGCCCTCCCTATAAAGAGCCTGAGCTTTCCTTGCCTGAGTAGCAGTGGAGCCTGGACAGTGTCCTGCATAAGACGTCAGTGCAGCTGGATTGCAGCCTCAGAGCATCAAAAAGAGGCATAACAATGGCGCTAATATCAACTGAACTTGAAAATTACTAAAATAAATCTAAAATAATGTTAAATAAAAATCTATACATAAATGTTAAATATATATGAACATATACAGTAGTGATGTACATCTGACGCTGCAAAAATAAAAATCTGCAAGTTCAAGCCATCTGGCTTAGACGCCCTTAAGAGTAAGAGTAAAGCTGCCCGACTGCGGCGTGCCACGCCATTGTGCCCAGCATTACATGTTATTGGGCTCATAGACCCCGGCTTTGGTACGCCACCTCCCAGGCTCTTTATCTCCAGCTTTAAAAATAAATAAATGTGGTTAGTAAATTACCGGCGTCCCTCTGCGGTTTCCTGATGTGCAGCACTAGGAGAGTAATTATGTCTGATACTCTCTAAGCTGATTTCTCTCCAATTTCCCCTCTAGTAACATCCCCCCTCCTGCCTTCTCTTTCCTAAATCCCCCTTGAGTTTTCCTAGGGGCGCTGAGAGAGGATGGGGTGGGTACAAATTACCCGAGCCGCTGTAGATGCCCAGGGGTACAGGGACGGCGTAACAAACGGTTAGTGTAGCATTTACACTCTAATCTCTTATTACAATAGGACATGTAATATTATTATTGGCACATTTTCATCTCATAACATTACACCCTGATAAAGGACATTTGTCTTTTTTTTATATCGTTTTTAATAAGTATTCTCAGTTATTTAAGAATATCATGTATACATCTTACTATAATATTCCAAAATGTTCTATTCAACGCATTTCACCTCCACGGCCGGAGCTGGCAAATAGAGCTGTCTATATGAAGGTAGTTTAGGATATTTCTATGCAAATCTCTGTAGGTGTTATTCTGACTTATTGCCTGTATTCTGTGCTATATATATATATATATATATATATATATATATATATATATATATAGATTCTAGGGACTTGCACTCACACCTCACTTAGCAAGCCAACATGGGGGTGCCACACGGATTTTTTAGGATCCAAAAATAGAAAACAATTGTCGTAGACAAGGGCACTCTCCATATGATAAACACAATTTTATTAAGGCTACATATAGCCGTCCATGATATAGAGAATATCAATCTTCCAGATATAAATCCAGATAAAATTCGTCAACGTTTCGGTCCCTGACGGACCTTCCTCAGGACATTACATCGTACAAGAATGAAACAATGATCTGGTCATCTATTACAGTAATATCTGCGGAAAAAACAAACATAGAAAAACACAGGCTCAGTCTCCCAGGCTTCAAAACTCTGTGGCCAAAAAATATATAAATGATAAATAAATAAATAAATAGAATAAATAAATAAATACAAAAAAAGAAACAAACAACATTACCCAACTGATATGAAATGTGTCAAATAAAAAATAATAAATAATACCATAAGGGAAACTCATAAAGTCCATATTCACATACCTTTGACACATACAAATAGTGTGGACACAGGATGAAAGGACCTAACAGTACACTATTCCATTACATACGCATGTCATACACATACAGATTGTGAGCTAGTGACTTAGTCACCACCACAAATCACAGGTGACTCAATGAAAAATATATGTGGTTATCCAATAGTATATACATGCCACAACACCAATTACAAGTGCAACAAATTGTATAATATACCTGAGTTGAATACTGAAACCCAATAAATGTAGTCACAATTTGCAGCTCACAGGGACCAGCGCGTGTATACAAAAAAAAACAGAGGGTCCAGTGCGGCTGAATAACAGAAGGAGCAGAAAAACGAATATTAATAGGTCATTGGACGACCAGCGTGTCCGCTGTGTACGTATACAAAAATACCAATGCTAAACAGATATGCCACCAACGGAATCTCGCTCCTGTATTCAGGACGCCCGCTTCCATCCGACACCAATGTGTGTGCCGCTGGACAAACCATGCCGCTCTCTTAAACCGGAGGTTCCGGAAGTGCGTCACGTGACACGCACGCTGATGAGTCATACTGCTAGTATCCTGCTTAGTCATGGAAACGCACAAGCTTGCGTTCCATGACAACTCAATAACCCCTGACACTAAACATCCGGTCTGCCTCACCCCTATCACAGGTGCATAACCCAATCACTGCATAGTCCATCTGTGCATATAAGTTTCCATCCAGGGACATAGTATAGAATATCTCTAGCTGGCTTAATTGCTATATCAGCCTGCCAGCAAAACATAGATAACGAAAGATAATAAAATAGAATGGACGTATGGTGATGTCATTGTACCACAAATCAACAGATAGGAATTTAGCATTGTGGCCCACTAGTTTTCATCCTCCAGCATTGAAAAATAATCTGCGTATTTCACAGTACCTGAGAGTGATGAGGATTAACGATCCCACGAATAGGGACAAGCAGCTTCAGGAAATGACTAATAAATTCAAGGAGAGAGGATATAAATCTGAACGACTGGTAACGCCATTGCAGGACAACAGACACTCAAAAATGATGGTTAGTAAAGAAGATATAGGGGCCTATTCATCAACACTAAAATAACAGTTTTAAGGACATTTTCCTTAATTACCGTTATTTTAGTATTCATGAACACACTTATCAAATTCCGTGTTGTGCAATGAATCGTACGATTCGTCGTTAGTAAAAAAAAAAAACCCTCACGATCGGCTGCCATCGTGTTCCAGGTTGGCTAATCTGCCCTACAGCACGACAGATCAGAGGATGCGAGGTATGAACCAGGAGACTCCCGCAGGATAGGGAAGTATGATCCTTACCGATACAGTGACTAGTATATACCCCACTGTGCCTAGAAGGCACACAACCCCCATACCCATATAGTGCTCAACAAACACCCCCATTCCCATAGTGTTCAGTATACACTAGGGATGAGCGGGTTCGGATTTCTGAAATCCGAACCCCCTCCCCGAGCCCCCGCGATCCGAGTCGTGTCCGAGTCAGGCTCGACTTTTCCCGTCTGACTCTGAACTGAAATCGAGGCAAAACATCATCATCCCGCCTTCCGGATCTCGCGGGTTTTGGATTCTATAAAAGGTCCCCGCGTCGGCGCCAGTTCTCACTCTGGTTGTGGACAGTGAAGAGGGAGGGTGGGAGCTAGGGCTGGCTGGGCTGTGTTGTGCTGCTGTTGTCCATAGGGGCTGTGACCACTCAGTCCGTAGGGGCTGACTGGGCTGTGTTGTGCTGCTGTCATAGGGGCTGGCTGGGCTGTGTTGTGCTGCTGATGTCCTTAGGGGCTGGCTGGGCTGTGTTGTGCTGCTGATGTCCTTAGGGGCTGGCTGGGCTGTGTTGTGCTGCTGTCATAGGGGCTGGCTGGGCTGTGTTGTGCAGTCAGTTGCAGTCATAGGGGCTGTGTCCACTCCAAAGTCTATAGGGGCTGGCTGGACTGTGTTGTGCAGTGTCCCATAAAGGCTGTAGTCCTAGAGGGGTGCTGTAGTGTTGTCCAGGGGGTGATCTGTGCATCAGGGGTGCTCCCCCAAAGTGCACTCCAAACAAAATAAAAACTTATTTTCTGTGTTTGTGAATTGTGTGCACTGTGGCCGCATGTGCATCAACAAAGTAGAGGCAAGCGTGCGCCTGAGTCATAACTAAAGGGTCGGCTGGCTCGTCTGTTAAAGGGTGGTGTAGCCCCCAAAGTGCACTCCAAACAAAATAAAAAAATATTTTCTGTGTTTGTGAATTGTGTGGGCTGTAGCCGCACCTGCATCCCCAAAGCAGCAGCGACAAGCGTGCGTCTGTCTGTTAAAGGGTGGTGTAACCCCCAAAGTGCACTCCAACAAAAATAAAACATTTTCTTCTGTGTTTGTGAATTGTGTGCACTGTACGTGCATCAACAAAGGAGCAGCACCAAGCGTGCGCCTGTGTCCCATAAGTCTGTTAAAGGGTGGTGTAACCCCCAAACTGCACTCCACAAAAAATAAACAATTCTTTTTTTTTCTGTGTTTGTGTGCGAAATGTATGCTCAGTAGACTCACGTGCATCAACACAGCAGCAGCGCCAAGCGTGCGCCTGTGTCATAAGTCAAGGGCCGGTTTGGACATCTGGTCCGGACTGAAGGACATGCCAACAATTTCTGTCAAGTCTACTGTCACTACATATGATACTGTCACCACTGACAGAATGGTGGAGGATTACATCGGTGACAGCATCCAAGTAGGCATGTCAGACAGTCCGTACCTGTACTGGCAGGAAAAAGAGGCAATTTGGAGGCCCCTGTACAAACTGGCTCTATTTTACCTGAGTTCCCGCCCCCCCTCCAGTGTGTACTCCGAAAGAGTGTTTAGTGCAGCCGGGAACCTTGTCAGCGAAAGGCGTAGGAGGTTGCTTCCACAAAATGTGGAGAAGATGATGTTCATAAAAATGAATTATCAACTCTTCTAGGGAGACCAGCCTCCAGAATGTACAGAGGCACCTGTGGTGGTGGATTCCAGCGGGGACGAGTTAATACTCTGTGAGGATGAGGATGTACACAACACCTGAAGAGGGTGAGGAATCGGTGGATGAGGACGACATCTTGCCTCCGTAGAGCCAGTTTGTGCAGGGACAGATTAATTACCAGCTTGTTTTGTGGGGGCCCAAACGAACCAATCATTTCAGCCACAGTCGTGTGGCAGACCCTGGCGCTGAAATGATCGGTTTGCTAAAGTGTGCATGTCCTGTTTATACAACATAAGGGTGAGTGGGAGGGCCCAAGGACAATTCCATCTTGCACCTCTTTTTTTTCTTTGCATTATGTACTGTTTGGGGCCTAGTTTTTCAAACTGCCATCCTGTCTGCCACTGCAGTGCCACTCCTAGATGGGCCACGTGTTTGTGCCGCCCACTCATGTCTCTTAGCATAGTCATCCAGCTACCTTGGTGCAATCTTTTGGACATAACACTATTGTGAGGTGTGAGGTGTTCAGAATAGACTGGAAATGAGTGGAAATTAAGGTTATTGAGGTTAATAATAGCATAGGAGCAGAAAAACCCACAAATTCTGTGATTTTAGCTGTTTTTATGCTTTTTAAAAAAAAAATACAGATCCAAAACACAAAACCCAGAACCCAAAACACTGAAGGGTGGAATGGCAAAACCGATCCAGATCCAAAACACGAAGAAAGATCCAGATCCAAAACCAAAACGCGAAAAGTGGCCGGTGCACACCCCTAGTATACACCCTCCCATACTTACACTCCGCATAAACCCCCCTATACCCATACAGTAATCACCATGCATCCTTACCAACACAGTGCCCAGTATATACCCCCACATATACCATACAGTGCCCAGCATGCATACCCCATACCAAAACAGTACCCAGTATATACCCCCACATATACCATACAGTGCTCAGCATCCATGCCCATACAGTGCCCAGCATGCACACCCCATACCAACACTGTGCCCAGTATATACCCCCACATATACCATACAGTGCTCAGCATACATACCAACACAGTGCCCTGTATATAGGGCCAGCCCTAGCCAAAAATTTTTGGTAAGTGAGTATACTTTTTGGCGCCCCCCTATGCAGTGCCCCTTTTACAGTGCCACCGGTAGTGGTCCCCCCTGTGCAGTGCCCCTTGTACCCCCAGTAGTATTCCCCTTATATAGTGCCCCCAGTAGTAGTCCCCCTATGCAGTGCCCCAAGTAGTGGTACCCCCTATGCAGTGCCCCTTATATAGTGCCCCCAGTAGTAGTCCTCCTATGCAGTGCAACCGGTAGTGGTCCCCTCTGTGCAGTACCCCTTGTGCCCCCAGTAGTATTCCCCTTATATAGTGTCCCCAGTAGTAATCCCCCCTTGTAGTGCCCCCAGTAGTAGCCCCCCCCTTGTGCCCCCAGTAGCAATCCCCCCCTTGTGCCTCCAGTAGCAATCCCCCCTTGTAGTGCCTCCAGTAGTGTGCCCCTAGTAGCAATCCCCCCCTTGTGCCCCCAGTAGCAATCCCCCCCTTGTAGTGCCTCCAGTAGTATTCCCCCCCTTGTAGTACCCCCAATAGTAATCCCCCCTTGTAGTGCCCCCAGTAGTAGCCCCCCTTGTAGTGCCCCCAGTAGTAATCCCCCCTTGTAGTGCCCCCAGTAGTAGCCCCCCTTGTAGTGCCCCCAGTAGTATTTCCACCCCTTGTAGTGCCCCAGTAGCAATCCCCCCCTTGTAGTGCCTCCAGTAGTATTTCCCCCCTTGTAGTGCCCCCAGTAGTAATCCCCCCTTGTAGTGCCCCCAGTAGTAGCCCCCCCTTGTATTGCCCCCAGTAGTATTTCCCCCCCTTGTAGTGCCTCCAGTAGTAATCCCCCCTTGTAGTGCCTCCAGTAGTATTCCCCCCCTTGTAGTGCCTCCAGTAGTATTTCCCCCCTTGTAGTGCCCCCAGTAGTAATCCCCCTTGTAGTGCCCCCAGTAGTAGCCCCCTCTTGTAGTGCCTCCAGTAGTATTTCCCCCCCCTTGTAGTGCCCCCAGTAGTAGCCCCCTCTTGTAGTGCCCCCAGTAGTATTCCCCCCCTTGTAGTGCCTCCAGTAGTATTCCCCCCCTTGTAGTGCCTCCAGTAGTATTTCCCCCCTTGTAGTGACCCCAGTAGTAATCCCCCCTTGTAGTGACCCCAGTAGTAATCCCCCCTTGTAGTGCCCCCAGTAGTAGCCCCCCCTTGTAGTGCCCCCAGTAGTATTTCCCCCCTTGTAGTGCCTCCAGAAGTAATCCCCCCCTTGTAGTGCCCCCAGTAGTAATCCCCCCCTTGTAGTGCCCCCAGTAGTAGCCCCCCCTTGTAGTGCCCCCAGTAGTATTTCCCCCCTTGTAGTGCCTCCAGAAGTAATCCCCCCCTTGTAGTGCCCCCAGTAGTAATCCCCCCCTTGTAGTGCCCCCAGTAGTAATCCCCCCCTTGTAGTGCCTCCAGTAGTAATCCCCCCCTTGTAGTGCCTCCCGTAGTATTTCCCCCCCTTGTAGTGCCTCCAGTAGTATTTCCCCCCTTGTAGTGCCTCCAGTAGTAATCCCCCCTTGTAGTGCCCCCAGTAGTAATCCCCCTCTTGTAGTCCCCCCAGTAGTAGCCCCCCCTTGTGGTGCCCCCAGTAGCAAACCCCCCTTGTAGTGCCCCCAGTAGTAGCCCCCTTGTAGTGCCCCCAGTAGTAGCCCCCCTTGTAGTGCCCCCAGTAGTATTTCCCCCCCTTGTAGTGCCTCCAGTAGTATTTCCCCCCTTGTAGTGCCCCCAGTAGTAATCCCCCCTTGTAGTGCCCCCAGTAGTAATCCCCCCTTGTAGTGCCCCCAGTAGTAGCCCCCCCTTGTATTGCCCCCAGTAGTATTTCCCCCCCTTGTAGTGCCTCCAGTAGTAATCCCCCCTTGTAGTGCCTCCAGTAGTATTCCCCCCCCTTGTAGTGCCTCCAGTAGTATTCCCCCCCCCTTGTAGTGCCTCCAGTAGTATTTCCCCCCTTGTAGTGCCCCCAGTAGTAGCCCCCTCTTGTAGTGCCCCCAGTAGTATTTCCCCCCCTTGTAGTGCCCCCTGTAGTATTTCCCCCCCTTGTAGTGCCTCCAGTAGTATTCCCCCCCCTTGTAGTGCCTCCAGTAGTATTTCCCCCCTTGTAGTGACCCCAGTAGTAATCCCCCCTTGTAGTGACCCCAGTAGTAATCCCCCCTTGTAGTGCCCCCAGTAGTAGCCCCCCCTTGTAGTGCCCCCAGTAGTATTTCCCCCCTTGTAGTGCCTCCAGTAGTAATCCCCCCCTTGTAGTGCCCCCAGTAGTAATCCCCCCCTTGTAGTGCCTCCAGTAGTATTTTCCCCCCTTGTAGTGCCTCCAGTAGTATTTCCCCCCCTTGTAGTGCCTCCAGTAGTATTTCCCCCCCTTGTAGTGCCTCCAGTAGTAATCCCCCCCTTGTAGTGCCTCCAGTAGTAATCCCCCCTTGTAGTGCCTCCAGTAGTAATCCCCCTCTTGTAGTGCCCCCAGTAGTAGCCCCCCCTTGTGTTGCCCCCAGTAGTAGCCCCCCCTTGTGGTGCCCCCAGTAGTAGCCCCCCTTGTTGTGCCCCCAGTAGCAAACCCCCCTTGTGGTGCCCCCAGTAGTAATCCACCTCCCCCCGACCGCAGTAAAAAAATACAAAAAAAACACTTACCTGAAACCCGCTCCTGCTCCTGGTCCCGCCGCCGATATCAGCTCCTCCGTCCGCCACTTTGCATGATGGGAGTGATGTCATGACGTCACTCCCATTACCCACTGCGGGAGCGGAAGATGTCAGGCTCTGGCAGTGGGAGCAGCAGCCGATGAGTCTGTCTGACTCTCATCAGCTGCTAAAGCAAACACACAGCTGCCGGAGCCGGCGACTGTGTGTTTGTGCCATGTAGCGCTGACCGAACTCCGTCCGGTCAGCGCTACACACGCGGTGCAGCTGTGTCACAGAGACACAGACTGCCCGCATGGTACGCAGCTGAGGCGCCCTTCACTATGTGGCGCCCTACGCAGCTGTGTACCATGCGTAACGGGAGAACTGGCCCTGCCTGTATATACCCCCACATATACCATACAGTGGCCATCATGCACCCCCTCCATACCCACACAGTGCGCTGGTACTTATAGTACCCCTGTAAAATGAATATTACAATAAAACAAGGACACTGATTGTTTTAACGTTTTATTTTTCTGCCCCTTCACCTGGGGGGCGGCAGCCTTTAAGCTCTTTCGCATGGCCGCCACCTATCCAGGACTTCCCCGGTGTCTTCTTTCTTCAGCAGGTCTTCTCTCCTGCCACCCGACCGATGGACTGCCGTGCTGTGCCCTCGCACTGGCTTATATAAGCCAGCTGAGGGGGTGGGGCGATGATGTCGCGTGCCGTGATTGGCTCGCGACAACCATCTTTGAATTTCCAAGATGACGCTGAGGCACCAATTTTTAAATGGGCACGCATGGTTCTCCCCATTGAATTCAATGGTGAGAACCGCTCATTGGCTGAGAGGCAGAAGGCTCGCCTCTCTCAGCCAATGAGCACTCCGCATAGTGATTTCTGTACTGAAATCCCGCGGCGGAGCTGTCATTCGGGTAGTAGTGTCCTTAGAGGACAGTACTAATGTCTGTGGTTTCAGTATTTCATTATTTTTGCCAAGACCCCGGATTGCCAACTTTGGAACGAAGAGGACAGATCCACGCATAGGAGGAGGTGAGTATGGATGTTTTATTACAGGTACCCTATGGATTAGCTACATGGAGAAGAGGACTGACTGGCTACAAGGATACGTAGGTGAGTATGTGAGATAGTGTGTGTGCATGTATGTTTTAATACAATTTTACTTTCTATGGTGTGTGTTAGTTCTGTTTTTTTAATATCGCTTTTGCTGTGGAACTACAGGTACCAGCGGGCCTGTAATGCAAGTACCAGCATGTGGGGGAGGCTTGCTGGGAACTGTAGTTCCACAGCAAAAGACAATATTTTAACTTTTTACTTGCACCACACTTTACATTATCAACCCGGCACCCACTGGCCAGGGGTGCCGGGGATAGTCCCGGCCTATCAACCTGGGCCTGGGGTGCCCTGGAGAGGGGGACACCTTTTTTGGGGGGGTCCCCAGCTCCACAAGGATCTGGGGCTGACTAGCGGTCAGGCGTGATGCTTCAGCTGGGGGGCACGGTGAAAGGGCTCCCCTGACTGTGGCATTACCCCCCCATTAGAAAGGTTCCGGTGCTTGTTCTGGTAAATGCAGGGGGACCCTACACATTTTTTCCCCCTGTATTTCCAGAACCAGGACAGGCTCAGAATCATCGTTATTTGTTCGCCGTATTTTGGAAACCGGGACTGGCTCTGAATAGCCTGGTGCTGGTTGTGCTTAATATGGTGGACCCCTATGTCATTTGTCCCCTGTATTTAGCACAACTAGTACTGGGTTTCCAAAGGCCGGTGCTGGTTGCTTTTATTTTTTGGGGGGGGAGGGGAGCACACTTTTTATTTTTACACAGGTTTTCTTTTCTTTTTTTTTTTTTAAACACAGATGCACAGACGGATCTCACTGATCCCATCCGTGATTCTGTGTTTGTTTATTTATTTAGGTATTATGGATCATTAAAATCCGAGCCTGCCTCTGTCTGCACCACCGACGCTAACGCCCACTACCGTCCCCGGGTCTTGGCCGCAGCTAATGCTCGCTACCCCCCCTTCCTTCCCATGGGTCCCAGCCATAGCTATTGGACGCTTTCTGCTACCGCCCGCACTGGCCAGCCATCTTGGTGCACCCAAGCTTTTGAGGTGTAGACCCTTAAACACCATGCCCCCCCCCCCCCACCCTCAGAAGTTCTTTATGGGAGAATTCCGTCTTTTTAGATTCAGCCTTAGTATAAGGGCAAGACTGTGGGGCCTATTCATCAACACTAAAATAAAGTTTTTAAGGACATTTTCCTTAAATAACGTTATTTTGGTATTCATGTAGCCACTTAGCACAGGAGATATCACAGATATCTCCTTGCTAAGTTCCCCTGCATTAATTTCCACACTCCCCATACATTAGTACATTAGTACATTAGTATGGGTACATTAGTATGGGGATGTGGAAATTATGGTATTCATCAAATTCCGAATTATGAATTTTCGGAATTTGATGCAGTTACTATTCGCCACTGTGAGGTGGCGAATAGCAGAATCGACTTACCTGTATCCGCGTGTGCAGGTCCCCCGACGAGTCCCTCCGGCGCTCTGCTCCGTCCTCAGGCTCCGGAGGCTGGTCGGACATGTGTGCTCCCCAGCAGAGCACAAGAAAGTTTAGAAAAAGAAATTTTTTTTTTTTCTTCTAATCTGTCATGTGGTCTGCTGGGAAACCACATGACAGACCAGCAGGACGGAGCCGGAGGCTGCTGCGCGGACAGGTAAGTCGGGGGGGGGGGTGAGCAGAGGGGGGAGAGGCGTTGGGGAGGATCGGGGGGGGGTACACAAACTTAACGCATTTGTAGGCAGTGCTGCGCATGCGCTGGTTTTACAGATGTAACAGCGCATGCGCAGCACTGTTTCCAGACGCGATAAGGTAGTGTAGAGAGGGAAAAGTATCTATTTCCCGAAAAGCTGTCATCGCAAAAATGACAGCTTTTCGGAATAGATACTTATGGAGAGGTGGAATGATGAATTCCACCTATAATTAACTAGGACTCCATGAGAGTTCTAAACCTAATTTTCTCCATCAAATTTTTAGGGTTAATGAATAGGCCCCTCAGTCCTTATAATATCCCTACCACAATGGACCGCTGCTTCTGATTATTGTTTTTTCAAAGCAATCGCATTATCCACTGGAAATTAATTACGTTTTTTCTTACACCTCATGGTGTTTCTCAGATTAACAACGTGACCAAATACATATATCATCAGTGTTACATTAATATCTGTGGTTCATTAGCTCATGCTCTCCCCAGAGCCCCCGGTGCTGTTTTACCACGTGGTTCGTGGTTCGTCTTCCAGCCTAGGCCGAACCTCAGGCCTGATGGGCGCTGTAGAGGGTTAGTGTGAGAGAAGGACGCTGTGGCTTTTGATTGGTCCTGGGGCTTACACGCCCCTTTCACAAACAATTTACATAAGTAAACACACAAATGTTCCCCCCCTGTAGATAGTAATACAGACCTAAAGGGGTAAATTTACTAAAGGCGGGTTTGGTGGCATTTTCTCCACCCTGTATAATGCCGGCAGTTTTCAGCTCCAAAGTGCTGGATGTACCCATCAGCGATGTGACGTTTGCCTTTAAACTCACAATAAATACTTTTGCTCACTTAATGAAATGAAACATTTTTCCATCCAATTATGTTAATAAAATAAGATTCCCCTATTAATTTTATTATTTATGTTATTTTCCTCCATAAAATTGTATAGTGATTCCTCACCTCCCGCATATAGACCGAGTGATTTCACCGGTCACAGCTACTTCTATCGCATTGCCGGTTATTCCAGTGGTTTTTCTGCGCTTTTTAAAAACCGCCACTTGATAAGTCAGGAAGTTTCTATTCTATACTAAGGAAAAATCGGGATGGTGATGTCCCTGACGACGGTTTCTAATGTGTTTCTGGCATTTTTTTCGGCGGTTTTGCCTTTGGTAAATTAAACTCTTTGAAAACCGTCTGGATACTGGTGGTTTTAAGAAAGTGACCTTTAGTAATTCCCTTCATCACACAATACAACACCAGCGCAACACAGATTAAACGGATCATACACAAACACTGGAACCTACTCCTAAAAGATGACGCACTTGCAGAAACACTCCCACCACGACCAAAAATAATCTACAGGAAGGCACCAGACGTCAAAAACAAGTTAGTCTCCAATCACATCCCACCACCCACCCTCAAACAAATGTCACTAAACAGTCAACCCATAAACAAGGGTTTCTACCACTGCGGCACATGCAACAATTGCCACACACTAGGGTACAGAAGCACAAACCAACAACAACCTTCACCTCAACCAAAATAGGCAAAGAATACACGATTGAAGAACACATCTCCTGCAATACCAGCCACGTGATCTACCTACTACAATGCACATGTAATCGACAGTATGTAGGCAGTACTAATAGGCCATTAAAAACCATAATAGCAGAGCACATTAGGAACATCTCAAACAAATCCGACAGCCATAATGTTCCATTACCTTTCCTGGAAAAACACCAAAGCAACCCCAAAGACATTAAATTCACAGGCATTAAAACCATCAACAAGTACTGGAGAGGAGGCGACATCATCAAATGGCTCAATCAAGAAGAAGTTAGATAGATGTTCACATCACGCACATTCACACCGCACGGCCTCAATATCGACAACGAAATCCAGTCAGTCATCTCCAAATAAACACAATACCCACTCTGTCCTTAAGACCATCATCAACACACTGGATTAACAAACGCAAGACCCCCCACCCTACTCCATCCCCACTGGCACAGACCTTCACCCGACACAACAATTTGCCGCACCGACACCAACCAGACGACCCACAAACAATTACCACACCCCACGACACACCACCATCACACATACCACACCCCCCCGGACACACACACACCCTCCACCCCCGGTAACACAACCCAACAAAACCCACCAGTAACTGAGACACACACAGACCAGCAACCACTACTAACACATCCCCGGTATAATACCAAGTCCACATCATCTATCACCTTTAGTGACAAACATACACCACGGTACCTCATCATCAGCGCCTGTACCCAAAACAACGGACTACACACACACGTCCACCCCGCATATACAACAGCAACCACGAACAAACTAGAACAGAAAGAGGGACCCACACACTGCACACAACCTAGGCCCCACACATAGGTACTATACAACCACATATCAACAACAGATCCACCCATTTAAAACAGATACACATATCCACCACATGTAACACATACACACCTAGTCCACACAACCACACTCCACACATTACTCATACTCATAACCACCCCCACGCACACTTAATCCACAACCCCATGATCCGCCAGATGCACCATAACCGCCCACTGATCACGATCCCAGACCACCGCGTGATCTGCCAGCTGCACCACAACCGCCCCCCGACCACTCCCCCCAAACACCACCCACCTCCACCTCACCAGTAAAGTCGCGATACCAACCATATAAAACGACACTCAAAGCCCCGCAAACACACACACCACCCCCCACCCCAACCACCCCGATCCACACACCCCATATAATTAAGTAATCCACAACAGCACGCTGACACACCACCTTGCACAGATACACACACGCCCACACACCTCCACCTCCCCATTGGACATAAACACCCCCCCCCCCCGCCCACCCACAGCGGTCATTGCACCTGCTCCACATCACTTCCATACACATCCTGATTGGCCCAGCCATCACACCTGACCAATCAACAGCTGACCTCTCCTGCTGATAAATACCCAGCCTCCACTTCAACTCAGTAACTCCTTGAGAAAGGCCAACGGGTCGCAACGCATCGGAGTCCTTGATACAGCTATTTACATCCACTTGAACTTGAACTTGCAATCTGCCAAGCCGGAACCTACTCCAATTCTTAAAACACTGCAGCATTTGCCCGCCCGCAAGCATCAGCAACACCACTCACGTCCAGGTCCCGTCCACACGAGAGCCGCGGCAGCAGGCGCACACAGCAGGCTACGCCAGCGACACCCCCACCGCCCATGCACCGCACGCGGCCCCCGCAGCAGCAGTGTGTGCACTCCCCAGCAGGCTTGCTGGTCAGAGTCAGTTACTCACGGCCGGCGCTCACCCACGCCGCAGCCCCCGACGGTACCACGCGGACTGCCGAGCACTAACACAAGGGTTATCACGCACAGCAAGCAGGTAACCCCTTCCTACACCCACAGGCACGCGGACCACCCACGCAGCCGCAACCAGACTACTGGGCCTCAACTGGAAACCGTGAGAACTGCTCCCTGCCACAGAAGTCGGGCACCTACCGGTAGGTAAGCATTACCTCTCCCCACCAGTGCGGACGCCGCAACTGAAAACACCCCCAATTCACCACATCCAGGGCATCCCAGTTCCCAAGACTGTAGACCATAGGTCCAGTAGGGGAACATGCAGTAGTCAGGACCGCATGCACAAGGAGCCCCCTCAAAGGGTCCACCTACCCCCAACTGTGGATTGCACCTGCTCACCCCACCTCCTTCTCACACCAACCGGGCAGCATGCCCCCACGAACTACCTAGAGACTACGAATTCCCGAGGAGCACTGTGACTCCACACGAAGGAAGGGACTTTGTGTCAGCAACAACTAACATCAATCACACGAATAAAATGTCTACCATTCCACTCACTAATCCAGCCTCATGTGTGTTCTTTACACCTCACCAACACACACCTGATACCACCCCCACTTCCCCACACACACCACCAAGGAGCGCGCGTAACCTAACCCTCCATCACGTACTTGAAAGTAGGATCAGGTACCCCTACTCTTATGCTACAGCACCACCACAATCCCAACACACATCCCTGAATCCCACTCTAAAGCGAAGCTCATCTGACCCAATAATCTTCAACATTTAGAAGATTTAAACCAATGTGTATTACCTGCAAACAGCGGAGGCAGCTATTGTGTGATGAATCCAATATTCGTAATCAATTCTCTATTGACCAGTGCCTCATGCCTCAGTGATGCCAGCACTAGTTGCTGTTGAGGTGATAGGCTACATTCTTATGAATTTTGTCTCAGCACACAAAATGGCTGCCTCCATCTCATGTAGCCGATAGGTCAGTCCTAATACACGTTAGTTCTATATACTGATGTACTAAAACCTTGGAAAGAGATAACGTGAAGGGAGATAAAGGGCCTCCTTCAGAGATGGACGCTAAGGCGATTTTTACGCAGATCAATAAGCGATTGTTCGCCTTTGCGCATGCAATATAAGCCGCGCTGCGCATACACTGCGAATGTCTTGCGATTCCGCATACACAGAGGATCCATTCGCAAAGTCAGTGACGGGTAGTTAGCATTTGGGGGAGGTAACGGGAGGGTGGTCAATAAAACGCAGGCGTGTCTGACTGTTTAAATGCCGTTACATGGGCATGTATAAATTAACCATGGCAACCTCCTATGCAGCATGAGGGCCCCCTGCGTGCCTGCCCAGTCTGAGGTTGGTCAGACCTGCCATATGGGCAAGATGCTGCTTGATGTGCATCAATGTTACCGATATTTACGCAGGTAGGCGACGTCGTACGCATTTGGGAAGGCAGCGGTGGGCGTCCCTATGCTCTGTAGGCTTTGGAACTATTAGCGTATTTTCACAGTGGCGTTCCGTTGGAAATCGCAGCTTCGATCGCACTACCAAATGGTGTATTGTGCTACAAAACCTGGCAAATCCCAGCCTACCGTTATTGCCTACCAGATAGACATTTATACGACATACAATTGTCTTACTTGCCAGATATGCACATTGTGTGGATAAAGGACATTATAAATCACTGAACCATACCAACCATATCATCTAGTTGACCCCGTAGCCTACACCGGTTATAATAACTGTTAGGTGTAACAAATAAGTTTTTTGATACCATAGAGCGCCACCCTGATGTATGATACGATTGCATTAGTGTCCATCTCTGAATCAGGCCCAAAGTTAGGAGCTGATTGGTTGGTACTTTCTCTCTCTCCAAGGCTTAGTACATAGACGCCCGTTCTCTTCTGTCCTTGAGGAAGTTCCTGTGTTTATAGTTTATACTGAGCATTGTACGGTAGCACCTGTCTCCCTGCATGTGCTGATCTCACGTTGGGGCGATTACTTCTCTCTGTGACTCATTAGGAGACTTTGTAGAGAATCCCACAGAAGGGGAAGTAATGTCCGAGCGCCTGGAACACTAATGGGCTATATTTGTGTACCTTAGTACAGAGGTTAGTGGCTGAAAATAATTGTAATAAGCCACTTCCAGGGCCTTTGTTCCGTCTAATAAAACTGAGAATATGTGGTGGTAAGGCGGGGGTTGGGGTGAGAGATGGGGAAGATGATTTGTTTAGTGAATATTATTTTCACAGCACCAAAGTGCCTCATTCTACCTTCTAATTTTTCATTTCTAACACCGTTAGGCACCTAGAATGTCTCTAAAACGAATGTTACAAAGAGCGTCTAAAGGTGCATACACACGTAACGATTTTTCGAACGTTTTAACTATAATGACGTCGTTATCGTTCAAAAAATTGTTCCGTTTCTGAGTTATAACAATGAACGATAATCGTTCATGCCCGTTCCCGTCTGTAGTTTGTAGTTCATCGTCCATTCAGACTGACCAACTTAACGATTTTCATTAAGGAAAGGAACATTTTTCGTTCATCGTTGAAAAAAATCGTTCATTACACTTCAAAAAATCGTTCACTTTTTCAAAGGAAAAACTGAACGAAAATCGTTACGTGTGTATGCACCTTAAGGGGTCACTGACCTGTTGATGAAGATTAATACGGAAGCTGCGCGTTTCATTGAGATAAGGAGGGGGGGGGTTATATTTATGGTTACAGAAACACATTTTTGTAGGGTTTACTAGAGGTATAAAACATTAGGGCCGTATTCAATTTGGAGCCAAAAGTCCAAAGCCGGACTTTTCGCTAACATCGGAGGTTTTTTTGCCTGCGAAAAAGTATTGCGCGTATCCTCGCGTATCCCTGTATTCAATTCCAAATCAGCCAAAATGGGATCCGGTGAAAATGAAATGAGCGGAAATTTTTTTTAATTTTTGTGGAAATCACCCTGACACCCCCCAAAATATGCTCTGACATGGGGGTGAAGAATAGCATTTAGCATCTTTTTTTGGGGAAAATAACTAGTCCCATTAAATTTGGGGTACATGAAAATGGGTGCAAGCATATTTTAAAGTTGCTAAAGTGAAGAATTAACCAAAAAAACAAAAAACGCACCTTCGGCAAACACCTGCAACCCAAAAAACACCTCCCCCATACATGCAGACCCCCCAAAGGCTATTTCGCTAGTTTTTGAATTTGTACCACCACTTTGAAGAAGTGGGTGAAAAAAAAAAAAATCAAAGTGCTTTTTGGGGTGTCCTTTGAGGGGCTGTTTTGCGTTTTTTTATGCAGTTAGCATCAAGGGGGGGTGTACAAAGGGTGCAGGGTGGTTCCCGCAAGTTTGCACCCCAAAACCCCAATTGTACACTTTTTTCCGCTGGGTATTCATAGGCGAAACTTTTTCGGCTATAACATTGCATTGAGTTTTCGCACCGGCGAAAAAACGCTGAAACTGAATACGGGGATGAATGAAATCGGTGAAAATTACGTAATCGGTGAAAAAGTTTTCGCCGAAAACGGCTTTTCGCTCTATATTGAATACGGCCCTAAGTACAGAAGAGAGGAGACTTTGTACTGTGCAGCTGACTAATGTGATTTATATCAGGGAAGTAGATCCCTCTGAGCAGGGTGCTCTGTGGTGTTATAGACAGGTGCCCGTCCTTGGTCTGTGATGTGAGTCTGGTTACCGCATCCTCTGCCCCGTCGCTCAGATTTGCACCATCCTTGTGTCATCTGGAGAATAACAAACACTCTCTGCAGTTATCAGTTAGCGGGTTGTACTGAAATAAATTCAGGTTGTGGTGTTACGTGTTCTACTTCTCCCCCACAGTGATGCGATTGAGGTTAATGCAGTTTCCTTTACTTGTTGCACTGGACAGAACATCAGTTAATTCCCCTTTCACAGTTGCTGCTGTCTCATAGCTGTAACTTACACGATGGAGTAGGTGAGGACCCCTCGTGTCGCTATGACTTTACACCGTCCTGACCTCAGCCTGCTGCTGGTGTGTTCTGTCCTCCGCATCGCAGGTAAGACAAGGTCCATGGTACATATATATGTCTCTTATTGTAACATGATGTTATAAAGACCAGCAATCGCTCTGTATGATCTAATAATGTACATGACAGCAGCACCATACAGAACATTGTGGGGGCACCTATAGTTCTGCTGCTAGCAAATGCTTACTCACTATGGTAAAAAAATAATAATAAAATATATATATATATATATATATATATACAGTATATATTAGGGGTGTGCACCGGCCACTTTTCGTGTTTTGGATCTGGATCTTTCTTCGTGTTTTGGATCTGGATTGGTTTTGCCAAAACCACCCTTCCGTGTTTTGGGTTCTGGGTTTTGTGTTTTGGATCTGTATTTTTTTTTAAAAAAGCATAAAAACAGCTAAAATCACAGAATTTGTAGGTTTTTCTGCTCCTATGCTATTATTAACCTCAATAACCTTAATTTCCACTCATATCCAGTCTATTCTGAACACCTCACACCTCACAATAGTGTTTTTATGTCCAAAAGGTTGCACCGAGGTAGCTGGATGACTATGCTAAGCGACACGAGTGGGCGGCACAAACACGTGACCCATCTAGGCGTGATACTGCAGTGGCAGACAGGATGGCAGTTAGAAAAACTAGGCCCCAAACTGTACATAATGCAAAGAAAAAAAAGAGGTGCAAGATGGAATTGTCCTTGGGCCCTCCCACCCACCCTTATGTTGTATAAATAGGACATGCACACTTTAACAAACCAATCATTTCAGCGCCAGGGTCTGCCACACAACTGTGGCTGAAATGATTGGTTCGTTTGGGCCCCCACAAAACAAGCTGTCAATTAATCTGTCCCTGCACAAACTGGCTCTACGGAGGCAAGATGTCATCCTCATCCTCCTCATCCACCGATTCCTCACCCTCTTCAGTGTGTAAATCCTCATCCTCACAAAGTATTAACTCGTCCCCACTTGAATCCACCACCACAGGTCCCTCTGTACGTTCTGGAGGCTGGTCTCCCTGGAAGAGCTGATAATTAATTTTGATGAACATCATCTTCTCCACATTCTGTGGAAGCAACCTCCTACGCCTTTCGCTGACAAGGTTCCCGGCTGCACTAAACACTCTTTCGGAGTACACACTGGAGGGGGGGCAACTCAGGTAAAATAGAGCCAGTTTGTACAGGGGCCTCCAAATTGCCTCTTTTTCCTGCCAGTACAGGTATGGACTGTCTGACATGCCTACTTGGATGCTGTCACCGATGTAAACCTCCACCATTCTGTCAATGGTGACAGTATCATATGCAGTGACAGTAGACATGTCAGAAATTGTTGCCAGGTCCTTCAGTCCGGACCAGATGTCCAAACTTGGTCCTGCCTGCCCTGCATCACCGCCAGCAGGTTGCTTAGGATACCTAAGTTTTTTCCTGGCAGCCCCAGTTGCGGGAGAAAATGAAGAAGGAGCTGTTGATGTGTCACGTTCCGCTTCAGCTGACAGTGTGTTCACCAGCAGGTCTTTGCACCTCTGCAGGCTTGTGTCGGCCGGAAAGAGAGACACCACATAGGCTTTAAACCTAGGATCGAGCACAGTGGCCAAAATGTAGTGGTCTGATTTCAACAGATTGACCACCCTGGAATCCTGGCAAAGCGAATGAAGGGCTTCATCCACAAGTCCCACATGCCGAGCGGAATTGCTCCGTCTTAGCTCCTCCTTCACTTTCTCCAGCTGCTTCTGCAAAAGCCTGATGAGGGGAATGACCTGACTCAAGCTAGCAGTGTCTGAACTGACTTCACATGTGGCAAGTTCGAAGGGCTGGAGAACCTTGCACAACACGGAAATCATTCTCCACTGCGCTTGAGTCAGGTGCATACCCCCTCCTTTGCCTATGTCATAGGTGGATGTATAGGCTTGAATTGTCTTTTGCTGCTCCTCCATCCTCTGAAGCATATAGAGGGTTGAGTTCCACCGCATCACAACCTCTTGCTTCAGGTGATGGCGGGGCAGGTTCAAGAGTGTTTGCTGGCGCTCCAGTCTTCGGCACGCAGTCGCTGAATGGCGAAAGTGGCCAGAAATTTTTCGGGCCACCCAAAGCGTCTCCTGCACGCCCCTGTCGCTTTTCAGAAAATTCTGCACCACCAAGTTTATTGTGTGAGCAAAACATGGGACGTGCTGGATTTTGTTCAGATGTAATGCCCGCACAATATTGGTGGCGTTGTCAGATATCACAAATCCCCAGGAGAGTCTAAGTGGGGTAAGCCACTGGGCGATGATTTCCCTCAGTTTCTCTAAGAGGTTGTCGGCGGTGTGCCTCTTACTGAAACCGGTGATACACAGCGTAGCCTGCCTTGGAACGAGCTGGCGTTTCTGAGATGCTGCGACTGGTGACGCTGCTGCTGTTGCTGCGTAAGGTGATACATCTACCCAGTGGGCTGTCACAGTCATATAGTCCTTAGTCTGCCCTGTTCCACTTGTCCACATGTCCGTGGTTAAGTGGACATTGGGTACAACGGCATTTTTCAGGAAACTGAGGACACTTTTTCTGACGTTTCTGTACAGTCTCGGTATCGCCTGCCTAGTGAAGTGGAATCTAGATGGGATTTGGAACCGGGGACACACTACCTCCATCAATTGTCTAAATCCCACTGCACTAATGGCGGATACCGGACGCACGTCTAACACCAACATAGCAGTCAAGGCCTCAGTTATACGTTTTGCTTCAGGATGACTGCTGTCGTACTTCATCCTCCTCGCTAAGGACTGTTGGAGGGTCAATTGTTTAGTAAAAGTAGTGGTGTTCCTACTTCCTCTCTGGGATGATGAACGACTCCCAGCAGCAGCAACAGCAGCAGCGGCAGCAGGAGGCGTAGTAATGCAGGATCCTCCAGAGGAATCCCGGATAGGAGAGTCAGTGATGCCAGTGACATGGCCTGTAGGACTACTTCCGATCCTGACTAAGGAGGAAATTGACGAGGAGGGAGTTGACGGTGTGGTTTGCAGGCGCTTGGATACAACAGGACAACGGGATTTAGGTGTCCCTGGACTGCTTACGGTCTTAGCCAAAGTTTCTGAACTTGACAGTAACTTATTATGAACGCGCTGCAGGTGCCGTATAAGGGAGGATGTTCCTAGGTGGTTAACGTCCTTACCCCTACTTATTCCACCTTTACATAAGGTACATATGGCAAAGACAGTTGTTGTCCGGATTTGGATAGACATATTGCCAGACCAAAGAGGTGGAATGTTGGGTCTTCTGCCCAGGCATGACCGTGATGGGCTTTTTCATCCCACGGACAACAACTGTCTCCCCCGGAGATTGATTTAAACAAACCACATCACCATCAGAATCCTCCTCGCCAACTTCCTCCTCAGCGCCAGCTACACCAGTATCCTCATCCTGTTGTACTTCAACAGTGACATCTTCAATTTGCATATCAGCAAGTGGACTGTGGGTGCTCCTTTCAGCACTTGCAGGGGGCGTGCAAATGGTGGAAAGAGCCACCTCTTCCCGTCCAGTGCTGGGGAGGTCAGGCATCGCAACCGCCACCACACTTGGACTCTCCTTGGGGATTTGTGATATCTTCTTAGAACGCACAGTTCTTCGCTGTGCTTTTGCCAGCTTAACTCGTTTGATTTTTTTAGTGGGTGGAGGGCTTCCATCGTCATGTGAAGCTGAACCACTAGTCATGAACATAGGGAAAGACCTTAGCTGTTCCTTGCCACTCCGTGTCATAAATGGCATATTGGCAAGTTTACGTTTCTTTTCAGATGATTTAAATGTTTTTTTTAAGGTCATTTTCCTGAACTTTGTCATTTGGGATTATATGTGGCTTCTACTATGACATTGGGCATCGGCCTTGGCAGACGACGTTGATGGCATGTTATCGTCTATGTCATGACTAGTGGCAGCAGCTTCAGCACTAAGAGGAAGTGGTTCTTGATCTTTCTCTATTTTATTTTTATTGGAGAAAGTTTGGTCCTCCATTTATGTTATATCGATTTGATATATATGTGCGGCTAAGGCGCACACAAACACAGAAAATATTTTTTTATTTTTGCTGGAGAGTAGTGCACTTTGTGGGTTACACCACCCTTTAAGAAATGAGCCAGCCGGCTCTTTACTTATGGGACACAGGCGCACGCTTGGCGCTGCTCCTTTGTTGATGCACGTGCGGCTACTGCGCACACAATTCACAAACACAGAAAATATTTTTTTTTTGGTTTGGAGTGTACTTTGGGGGTTACAGCACCCTTTAATGGTCAAGCCAGCCGGCCCTTTACTTATGACACAGGCGCACGCTTGGCACTACTTTGTTGATGCACGTGCGGCTACTGCGCACACAATTCACAAACACAGAAAAAATATTTTGTTATTTGGTTTGGAGTGTACTTTGGGGGTTACAGCACCCTTTAACGGTCAAGCCAGCCGGCCCTTTACTTATGACTTAGGCGCACGCTTGGCAATACTTTGTTGATGCATGTGCGGCTACTGCGCACACAATTCACAAACACAGAAAAAATATTTTGTTATTTGGTTTGGAGTGTACTTTGGGGGTTACAGCACCCTTTAACGGTCAAGCCAGCCGGCCCTTTACTTATGACACAGGCGCACGCTTGGCACTACTTTGTTGATGCACGTGCGGCTACTGCGCACACAATTCACAAACACAGAAAATATATTATTTTTTTAGCACTTGGGGGGAGCACCCCTGATGGACAGAGCACCCCCTGGACAACACTACAGCACCCCTTTAGGACTGGGACACTGCACAGGACTTTGGAGTGGACACAGCCCCTATGGAGAACTGACTGCACAACACAGTCCAGCCAGCCCCTATGGACTTTGAAGTAGTGGACACAGCCCCTATGGACAACAGCAGCACAACACTACACTACACTACACAGCCCAGCCAGCCCTAACTCCCACCCTCCCTCTTCACTGTCCACAGGCGAGTGAGAAAATGGCGCCGACGTGGGTACCTTATATAGGATCCAAAACCCGCGAGACCCGGAAGGCGGGATGATGACGTTTTGCCTCGATTTCAGATCCGAGTCAGGCGGGAAAAGACGAGCCTGACTCGGATCTGCCTCGGATCGGGGGGGCTCGGGGGGGTTCGGATTTCAGAAATCCGAACCCGCTCACCCCTAGTATATATATATAATTATTAACAGCTACTTATATAGTGCAGCATATTCCGTTGCGCTTTACAATTGGAAGCATACATAGAACAAAACTGGATAATAACACAGATATATAGGTAGGAAGGCCCTGCTCGTAAGCTTACAATCTATAGGGAAATAGGCATTGATACACAAGGATAGGTGCTATATATATTGCAATTTGGTCCGGCCAGAATGCAGAGTTTCTTGGTGGGCTGCATGATCCAGTCACACAGGAATGTCGGCCAAATGTCAGTAGTATGTGAAAGAAGGACAATATGTGAGGTTATGTGTGGACTGGGATAGGGGATGTAATTAGATATGGAAGCTATGGAAGGTTATGTGGGCAGTCCTGGAATCTGAAGAGGTGAGTTTTCAGGGAACGCTTGAAGAATTGGAGACTAGAGGAAAGTCTTATTGTGCATGGAAAGGCATTCCATAGAGTGTGTGCAACTCGAAGAAAGTCCTGTAACCGTGATTGGGA
This sequence comes from Taudactylus pleione, assembly GCA_031769625.1. NCBI lineage: Eukaryota > Metazoa > Chordata > Amphibia > Anura > Myobatrachidae > Taudactylus > Taudactylus pleione. Next base: position 166,486 of record JAUIMM010001093.1, read on the forward strand.
GCAAGTAATGCGTGGGGATGAGAGACGCAGATCTTGTGCTGAGCAGAGAGGTCGGGTTGGGAGATATTTTGAGATGAGTGAAGAGATGTATGTTGGTGTGGTTTGGTTAATAGCCTTATGTGTAAGGAAAAGTATTTTATATTGAATACGGTAGAAACCAGCAACCAATGGAGGGACTGACAGAGCGGGGCAGCAGACTATGGGCCTGATTCAGACCCACTCGTGAGCGGCTGTCCGCTCGCAAGTGGGTCGATGTTCTACACTGAGCATGCGCACGACGGAGGGAGCTCCGTCGTGCGCATGTGCCAGACGCGACGAGCGAAGGATTTTCCTTCGCTTGTAGTGTCTCTTCAAAGGGGGCATGCTGTCGATGTTGACTGACAGCACGCCCCCTTTGGTGGGCGTGCCGGGGGCGTGCCTCCCTGATGGGGGCATTCCCACGGGAACGCCTTCCATCAGAAGCCGGCCCACTGACATCACTAGTGATGTCAGTGGGAGTGATTTTGGCTCTGATAGAGCCAAAATCACTCCTGAGCTTGCGGTTGAAAACCTCAACCGCAGGCTCCGGCTCGCAGTTTCGACTGTCGCGATGGTCGTGACCATCGCGGCCATCAAAATGCACGCTCGTATAGGCTGTGGGTGGTGACCCACAGCTATACGAGCGTCCAGGAGGACGCTCCATTTTTATGGAGGGCGGCCCTCATTCAGAGTGTGCGCTCTGCTCAGAGCGTACGGCTCTGAATGAGGGCCTATGAACGTTTGGTAAGGAAGATAAGCCTTGCAGCTGCATCCCTAATGGATTGTAATGGCGATAGCCTGTTTTTGGGAAGACCAGTAAGGAGACTATTGCAATAGTCAATGTGGGAAATAATGAGTGCATGTATTAGAGTTTTTGCAGTGTCTTGTGTGAGATATGGTCGAATTTTGTATATGTTTTTTAGATGTATGTAATAGGATTTTGAGACAGATTGTGTATATATACTGTGTGTGTGTAAATATATGTGTATATATATATATATATACACAAATACACAGGTTCATTCCTTTCTTCCTCCATTAACTTTACATCAGCCACATATTTCACTACTTCACTCATAGGAGCCCATTTATCAATATATATTTACTGCTTATTCCCCCAAAACACCCGTTTTCACAATATTTAGTATCCCCTGAATGAATGAGAGGTACCGCAGCAGATCCCCCCATTCCCTCCATGCAGATCCCCCCATTCCCTCCATGCAGATCCCCCCATTCCTTCCATGCAGATCCCCCCATTCTTTCCATGCAGATGCCTCCATGCAGATCCCCCATTCCTTCCATGCAGATCCCCCATTCCTTCCATGCAGATCCTCCATTCCCTCCATGCAGATCCCCCCATTCCCTCCATGCAGATCCCCCCATTCCCTCCATGCAGATCCCCCCATTCCCTCCTTGCAGATCCCCCCATTCCCTCCATGCAGATCCCTCCATTCCCTCCATGCAGATCACTCCATTCCCCCCATGCAGATCCCCCCATTCCCTCCATGTAGATCACTCCATGCAGATCCCTCCATTCCCTCCATGCAGATCCCCCATTCCTTCCATGCAGATCCCCCATACCTTCCATGCAGATCCCCCCATTCCCTCCATGCAGATCCCCCCATTACCTCCATGCAGATCCCCCCATTCCCTCCATGCAGATCCCCCCATTCCCTCCATGCAGATCCCTCCATGCAGATCCCCCCATTCCCTCCATGCAGATCCCCCCATTCCCTCCATGCAGATCCCTCCATGCAGATCCCCCCATTCCCTCCATGCAGAGCCCCCCATTCCCTCCATGCAGAGCCCTCCATACCCTCCATGCAGATTCCTCCATTCCCTCCATGCAGATCCCTCCATTCCCTCCATGCAGATCCCTCCATTCCCTCCATGCAGATCCCCCCATTCCCTCCATGCAGATCCCCCCATTCCCTCCATGCAGATCCCCCCATTCCCTCCATGAAGATCCCTCAATTCCCTCCATGCAGATCCGTCAATTCCCTCCATGCAGATCCCTCCATTCCCTCCATGCAGATCCCTCCATTCCCTCCATGCATATCCCTCCCTTCCCTCCATGCAGATCCCCCCATTCCCTCCATGCAGATCCCCCCATTCTCTCCATGCAGATCCCTCCATTCCCTCCATGCAGATCCCTCAATTCCCTCCATGCAGATCCCTCAATTCCCTCCATGCAGATCCCTCCATTCCCTCCATGCAGATCCCCCATTCCCTCCATGCAGATCCCTCCATGCAGATCCCCCCATTCCCTCCATGCAGATCCCTCCATGCAGATCCATCCATTCCCTCCATGCAGATACCTCCATGCAGATCCCCCTATTCCCTCCATGCAGATCCCCCCCATTCTCTCCATGCAGATCCCCCCATTCCCTCCATGCAGCTCCCTCCATTCCCTCCATACATCTCCCTCCATTCCCTCCATGCAGCTCCCTCCATTCCCTCCATGCAGATCCCCCCATTCCCTCCATGCAGATCCCCCCATTCCCTCCATGCATATCCCCCCATTCCCTCCATGCAGAGCCCCCCATTCCCTCCATGCAGATCCCTCCATGCAGATCCCTCCATGCAGATCCGTCCATTCCCTCCAAGCAGATCCCCCCATTCCCTCCATGCAGATCCCTCCATGCAGATCCCCCCATTCCCTCCATGCAGATCCCTCCATTCCCTCCATGTAGATCACTCCATGCAGATCCCTCCATTCCCTCCATGCAGATCCGTCCATTCCCTCCATGCAGATCCCTCCATGCAGATCCCTCCATTCCCTCCATGCAGATCCCTCCATGCAGATCCCCCCATTCCCTCCATGCAGATCCCTCCATGCAGATCCCCCCATTCCCTCCATGCAGATCCCCCCATTCCCTCCATGCAGATCCCTCCATGCAGATCCCCCCATTCTTTCCATGCAGATCCCTCCATGCAGATCCCCCATTCCTTCCATGCAGATCCCCCATTCCTTCCATGCAGATCCTCCATTCCCTCCATGCAGATCCCCCCATTCCCTCCATGCAGATCCCCCATTCCCTCCATGCAGATCCCCCCATTCCCTCCTTGCAGATCCCCCCATTCCCTCCATGCAGATACCTCCATTCCCTCCATGCAGATCACTCCATTCCCCCCATGCAGATCCCCCCATTCCCTCCATGTAGATCACTCCATGCAGATCCCTCCATTCCCTCCATGCAGATCCCCCATTCCTTCCATGCAGATCCCCCATACCTTCCATGCAGATCCCCCCATTCCCTCCATGCAGATCCCCCCATTACCTCCATGCAGATCCCCCCATTCCCTCCATGCAGATCCCCCCATTCCCTCCATGCAAATCCCTCCATGCAGATCCCCCCATTCCCTCCATGCAGATCCCCCCATTCCCTCCATGCAGATCCCTCCATGCAGATCCCCCCATTCCCTCCATGCAGATCCCTCCATTCCCTCCATGCAGATCCCCCCATTCCCTCCATGTAGATCACTCCATGCAGATCCCTCCATTCCCTCCATGCAGATCCCCCCATTCCCTCCATGCAGATCCCCCCATTCCCTCCATGCAGATCCCTCCATGCAGATCCCCCCATTCCCTCCATGCAGATTCCTCCATTCCCTCCATGCAGATCCCCCCATTCCCTCCATGTAGATCACTCCATGCAGATCCCTCCATTCCCTCCATGGAGATCCGTCCATTCCCTCCATGCAGATCCCTCCATGCAGATCTCTCCATTCCCTCCATGCAGATCCCTCCATGCAGATCCCCCCCATTCCCTCCATGCAGATCCCCCCATTCCCTCCATGCAGAACCCTCCATTCCTTCCATGCAGATCCCTCCATGCAGATCCCTCCATTCCCTCCATGCAGATCACCCATTCCCTCCATGCAGATCCCTCCATGCAGATCCCCCCATTCCCTCCATGCAGATCCCTCCATGCAGATCCATCCATTCCCTCCATGCAGATACCTCCATGCAGATCCCCCATTCCCTCCATGCAGATCCCCCATTCCCTCCATGCAGATCCCCCTATTCCCTCCATGCAGATCCCCCCCATTCTCTCCATGCAGATCCCCCCATTCCCTCCATGCAGCTCCCTCCATTCCCTCCATACATCTCCCTCCATTCCCTCCATGCAGCTCCCTCCGTTCCCTCCATGCAGATCCCCCCATTCCCTCCATGCATATCCCCCCATTCCCTCCATGCAGAGCCCCCCCATTCCCTCCATGCAGATCCCTCCATGCAGATCCCTCCATGCAGATCCGTCCATTCCCTCCAAGCAGATCCCCCCATTCCCTCCATGCAGATCCCTCCATGCAGATCCCCCCATTCCCTCCATGCAGATCCCTCCATTCCCTCCATGTAGATCACTCCATGCAGATCCCTCCATTCCCTCCATACAGATCCGTCCATTCTCTCCATGCAGATCCCTCCATGCAGATCCCTCCATTCCCTCCATGCAGATCCCTCCATGCAGTTCCCCCCATTCCCTCCATGCAGATCCCTCCATGCAGATCCCCCCATTCCCTCCATGCAGAACCCTCCATTCCCTCCATGCCGATCCCTCCATGCAGATCCCCCCATTCCCTCCATGCAGATCCCTCCATTCCCTCCATGCAGATCCCCCCATTCCCTCAATGTAGATCCCCCCATTCCCTCCATGCAGATCCCTCCATGCAGATCCCCCCATTCTTTCCATGCAGATCCCTCCATGCAGATCCCCCATTCCCTCCATGCAGATCCCTCCATGCAGATCCCTCCATTCCCTCCATGCAGATCCCTCCATTCCCTCCATGCAGATCCCCCCATTAACTCCATGCAGATCCCTCCATGCAGATCCCCCCATTCCCTCCATGCAGATCCCTCCATTCCCTCCATGCAGATCCCCCCATTCCCTCCATGTAGATCACTCCATGCAGATCCCTCCATTCCCTCCATGCAGATCCGTCCATTCCCTCCATGCAGATCCCTCCATGCAGATCCCTCCATTCCCTCCATGCAGATCCCCCCATTCCCTCCATGCAGATCCCTCCATGCAGATCCCCCATTCCCTCCATGCAGAACCCTCCATTCCCTCCATGCAGATCCCTCCATGCAGATCCCCCCATTCCCTCCATGCAGATCCCTCCATTCCCTCCATGCAGATCCCCCCATTCCCTCCATGCAGATCCCTCCATGCAGATCCCCCATTCCCTCCATGCAGATCCCTCCATGCAGATCCCTCCATTCCCTCCATGCAGATCCCTCCATTCCCTCCATGCAGATCCCCCCATTAACTCCATGCAGATCCCTCCATGCAGATCCCCCCATTCCCTCCATGCAGATCCCTCCATTCCCTCCATGCAGATCCCCCCATTCCCTCCATGTAGATCACTCCATGCAGATCCCTCCATTCCCTCCATGCAGATCCGTCCATTCCCTCCATGCAGATCCCTCCATGCAGATCCCTCCATTCCCTCCATGCAGATCCCCCCATTCCCTCCATGCAGATCCCTCCATGCAGATCCCCCATTCCCTCCATGCAGAACCCTCCATTCCCTCCATGCAGATCCCTCCATGCAGATCCCCCCATTCCCTCCATGCAGATCCCTCCATTCCCTCCATGCAGATCCCCCCATTCCCTCCATGCAGATCCCTCCATGCAGATCCCCCCAATCCCTCCATGCAGATCCCTCCATGCAGATCCCCCATTCCTTCCATGCAGATCCCCCCATTCCCTCCATGCAGATCCCCCCATTCCCTCCATGCAGATCCCCCCATTCCCTCCATGCAGATCCCTCCATGCAGATCCCCCCATTCCCTCCATGCAGATCCCTCCATTCCCTCCATGCAGATCCCCCCATTCCCTCCATGTAGATCACTCCATGCAGATCCCTCCATTCCCTCCATGGAGATCCGTCCATTCCCTCCATGCAGATCCCTCCATGCAGATCTCTCCATTCCCTCCATGCAGATCCCTCCATGCAGATCCCCCCCATTCCCTCCATGCAGATCCCCCCATTCCCTCCATGCAGAACCCTCCATTCCTTCCATGCAGATCCCTCCATGCAGATCCCTCCATTCCCTCCATGCAGATCCCCCATTCCCTCCATGCAGATCCCTCCATGCAGATCCCCCCATTCCCTCCATGCAGATCCCTCCATGCAGATCCATCCATTCCCTCCATGCAGATACCTCCATGCAGATCCCCCATTCCCTCCATGCAGATCCCCCATTCCCTCCATGCAGATCCCCCTATTCCCTCCATGCAGATCCCCCCCATTCTCTCCATGTAGATCCCCCCATTCCCTCCATGCAGCTCCCTCCATTCCCTCCATACATCTCCCTCCATTCCCTCCATGCAGCTCCCTCCGTTCCCTCCATGCAGATCCCCCCATTCCCTCCATGCATATCCCCCCATTCCCTCCATGCAGAGCCCCCCCATTCCCTCCATGCAGATCCCTCCATGCAGATCCCTCCATGCAGATCCGTCCATTCCCTCCAAGCAGATCCCCCCATTCCCTCCATGCAGATCCCTCCATGCAGATCCCCCCATTCCCTCCATGCAGATCCCTCCATTCCCTCCATGTAGATCACTCCATGCAGATCCCTCCATTCCCTCCATACAGATCCGTCCATTCCCTCCATGCAGATCCCTCCATGCAGATCCCTCCATTCCCTCCATGCAGATCCCTCCATGCAGTTCCCCCCATTCCCTCCATGCAGATCCCTCCATGCAGATCCCCCCTTTCCTTCCATGCAGAACCCTCCATTCCCTCCATGCCGATCCCTCCATGCAGATCCCCCCATTCCCTCCATGCAGATCCCTCCATTCCCTCCATGCAGATCCCCCCATTCCCTCCATGCAGATCCCCCCATTCCCTCCATGCAGATCCCTCCATGTAGATCCCCCCATTCTTTCCATGCAGATCCCTCCATGCAGATCCCCCATTCCCTCCATGCAGATCCCTCCATGCAGATCCCTCCATTCCCTCCATGCAGATCCCTCCATTCCCTCCATGCAGATCCCCCCATTAACTCCATGCAGATCCCTCCATGCAGATCCCCCCCTTCCCTCCATGGAGATCCCTCCATTCCCTCCATGCAGATCCCCCCATTCCCTCCATGTAGATCACTCCATGCAGATCCCTCCATTCCCTCCATGCAGATCCGTCCATTCCCTCCATGCAGATCCCTCCATGAAGATCCCTCCATTCCCTCCATGCAGATCCCTCCATGCAGATCCGTCCATTCCCTCCATGCAGATCCCTCCATGCAGATCCCCCCATTCCCTCCATGCAGAACCCTCCATTCCCTCCATGCAGATCCCTCCATGCAGATCCCCCCATTCCCTCCATGCAGATCCCTCCATTCCCTCCATGCAGATCCGCCCATTCCCTCCATGCAGATCCCCCCATTCCCTCCATGCAGATCCCTCCATGCAGATCCCCCCATTCCCTCCATGCAGATCCCTCCATGCAGATCCCCCATTCCTTCCATGCAGATCCCCCCATTCCCTCCATGCAGATCCCCCCATTCCCTCTATGCGGATCCCCCCATTCCCTCCATGCAGATCCCTCCATGCAGATTCCTCCATTCCCTCCATGCAGATCCGTCCATTCCCTCCATGCAGATCCCCCCATTCCCTCCATGTAGATCACTCCATGCAGATCCCTCCATTCCCTCCATGCAGATCCCCCCATTCCCTCCATGCAGATCCCCCCATTCCCTCCATGCAGATCCCCCCATTCCCTCCATGAAGATCCCTCAATTCCCTCCATGCAGATCCGTCCATTCCCTCCATGCAGATCCCTCCATTCCCTCCATGCAGATCCGTCCATTCCCTCCATGCATATCCCTCCATTCCCTCCATGCAGATCCCCCCATTCCCTCCATGCAGATCCCCCCATTCTCTCCATGCAGATCCCTCCATTCCCTCCATGCAAATCCCTCCATGCAGATCCCTCAATTCCCTCCATGCAGATCCCTCAATTCCCTCCATGCAGATCCCTCCATTCCCTCCATGCAGATCCCCCATTCCCTCCATGCAGATCCCTCCATGCAGATCCCCCATTCCCTCCATGCAGATCCCTCCATGCAGATCCATCCATTCCCTCCATGCAGATACCTCCATGCAGATCCCCCATTCCCTCCATGCAGATCCCCCATTCCCTCCATGCAGATCCCCCTATTCCCTCCATGCAGATCCCCCCCATTCTCTCCATGCAGATCCCCCCATTCCCTCCATGCAGATCCCCCCATTCCCTCCATGCATATCCCCCCATTCCCTCCATGCAGAGCCCCCCCATTCCCTCCATGCAGATCCCTCCATGCAGATCCCTCCATGCAGATCCGTCCATTCCCTCCAAGCAGATCCCCCCATTCCCTCCATGCAGATCCCTCCATGCAGATCCCCCCATTCCCTCCATGCAGATCCCTCCATTCCCTCCATGTAGATCACTCCATGCAGATCCCTCCATTCCCTCCATGCAGATCCATCCATTCCCTCCATGCAGATCCCTCCATTCCCTCCATGCAGATCGCTCCATGCAGATCCCCCCATTCCCTCCATGCAGATCCCTCCATGCAGATCCCCCCATTCCCTCCATGCAGAACCCTCCATTCCCTCCATGCAGATCCCTCCATGCAGATCCCCCCATTCCCTCCATGCAGATCCCTCCATTCCCTCCATGCAGATCCCCCCATTCCCTCCATGCAGGTCCCCCCATTCCCTCCATGCAGATCCCTCCATGCAGATCCCCCCATTCTTTCCATGCAGATCCCTCCATGCAGACCCCCATTCCCTCCATGCAGATCCCTCCATTCCCTCCATGCAGATCCCTCCATTCCCTCCATGCAGATCCCCCCATTAACTCCATGCAGATCCCTCCATGCAGATCCCCCCATTCCCTCCATGCAGATCCCTCCATTCCCTCCATGCAGATCCCCCCATTCCCTCCATGTAGATCACTCCATGCAGATCCCTCCATTCCCTCCATGCAGATCCCTCCATTCCCTCCATGCAGATCCCTCCATGCAGATCCCTCCATTCCCTCCATGCAGATCCCCCCATTCCCTCCATGCAGATCCCTCCATGCAGATCCCCCCATTCCCTCCATGCAGAACCCTCCATTCCCTCCATGCAGATCCCTCCATGCAGATCCCCCATTCCCTCCATGCAGATCCCTCCATTCCCTCCATGCAGATCCCCCCATTCCCTCCATGCAGATCCCCCCATTCCCTCCATGCAGATCCCTCCATGCAGATCCCCCATTCCTTCCATGCAGATCCCCCCATTCCCTCCATGCAGATTCCCCCATTCCCTCCATGCAGATCCCCCCATTCCCTCCATGCAGATCCCTCCATGCAGATTCCCCCATTCCCTCCATGCAGATCCGTCCATTCCCTCCATGCAGATCCCCCCATTCCCTCCATGTAGATCACTCCATGCAGATCCCTCCATTCCCTCCATGCAGATCCCCCCATTCCCTCCATGCAGATCCCTCCATGCAGATCCCCCCATTCCCTCCATGCAGATCCCTCCATTCCCTCCATGCAGATCCCCCCATTCCCTCCATGTAGATCACTCCATGCAGATCCCTCCATTCCCTCCATGCAGATCCCCCATTCCTTCCATGCAGATCCCCCATTCCTTCCATGCAGATCCCCCCATTCCCTCCATGCAGATCCCTCCATTACCTCCATGCAGATCCCCCCATTCCCTCCATGCAGATCCCTCCATGCAGATCCCCCCATTCCCTCCATGCAGATCCCTCCATTCCCTCCATGCAGATCCCCCCATTCCCTCCATGTAGATCACTCCATGCAGATCCCTCCATTCCCTCCATGCAGATCCCCCCATTCCCTCCATGCAGATCCCCCCATTCCCTCCATGCAGATCCCTCCATGCAGATCCCTCCATTCCCTCCATGCAGATCCCCCCATTCCCTCCATGTAAATCACTCCATGCAGATCCCTCCATTCCACCCATGCAGATCCGTCCATTCCCTCCATGCAGATCCCTCCATGCAGATCCCTCCATTCCCTCCATGCAGATCCCTCCATGCAGATCCCCCCCATTCCCTCCATGCAGATCCCCCCATTCCCTCCATGCAGAACCCTCCATTCCCTCCATGCAGATCCCTCCATGCAGATCCCCCCATTCCCTCCATGCAGATCCCTCCATTCCCTCCATGCAGATCCCCCCATTCCCTCCATGCAGATCCCTCCATGCAGATCCCCCCTTTCTTTCCATGCAGATCCCTCCATGCAGATCCCCCATTCCTTCCATGCAGATCCCCCATTCCTTCCATGCAGATCCTCCATTCCCTCCATGCAGATCCCCCCATTCCCTCCATGCAGATCCCCCATTCCCTCCATGCAGATCCCCCCATGCAGATCCCCCCATTCCCTCCATGCAGATCCCTCCATTCCCTCCATGCAGATCCCCCCATTCCCTCCATGTAAATCACTCCATGCAGATCCCTCCATTCCACCCATGCAGATCCGTCCATTCCCTCCATGCAGATCCCTCCATGCAGATCCCTCCATTCCCTCCATGCAGATCCCTCCATGCAGATCCCTCCATGCAGATCCCCCCCATTCCCTCCATGCAGATCCCCCCATTCCCTCCATGCAGAACCCTCCATTCCCTCCATGCAGATCCCTCCATGCAGATCCCCCCATTCCCTCCATGCAGATCCCTCCATTCCCTCCATGCAGATCCCCCCATTCCCTCCATGCAGATCCCTCCATGCAGATCCCCCCATTCTTTCCATGCAGATCCCTCCATGCAGATCCCCCATTCCTTCCATGCAGATCCCCCATTCCTTCCATGCAGATCCTCCATTCCCTCCATGCAGATCCCCCCATTCCCTCCATGCAGATCCCCCATTCCCTCCATGCAGATCCCCCCATTCCCTCCTTGCAGATCCCCCCATTCCCTCCATGCAGATACCTCCATTCCCTCCATGCAGATCACTCCATTCCCCCCATGCAGATCCCCCCATTCCCTCCATGTAGATCACTCCATGCAGATCCCTCCATTCCCTCCATGCAGATCCCCCATTCCTTCCATGCAGATCCCCCATACCTTCCATGCAGATCCCCCCATTCCCTCCATGCAGATCCCCCCATTACCTCCATGCAGATCCCCCCATTCCCTCCATGCAGATCCCCCCATTCCCTCCATGCAAATCCCTCCATGCAGATCCCCCCATTCCCTCCATGCAGATCCCCCCATTCCCTCCATGCAGATCCCTCCATGCAGATCCCCCCATTCCCTCCATGCAGATCCCTCCATTCCCTCCATGCAGATCCCCCCATTCCCTCCATGTAGATCACTCCATGCAGATCCCTCCATTCCCTCCATGCAGATCCCCCCATTCCCTCCATGCAGATCCCCCCATTCCCTCCATGCAGATCCCTCCATGCAGATCCCCCCATTCCCTCCATGCAGATTCCTCCATTCCCTCCATGCAGATCCCCCCATTCCCTCCATGTAGATCACTCCATGCAGATCCCTCCATTCCCTCCATGGAGATCCGTCCATTCCCTCCATGCAGATCCCTCCATGCAGATCTCTCCATTCCCTCCATGCAGATCCCTCCATGCAGATCCCCCCCATTCCCTCCATGCAGATCCCCCCATTCCCTCCATGCAGAACCCTCCATTCCTTCCATGCAGATCCCTCCATGCAGATCCCTCCATTCCCTCCATGCAGATCCCCCATTCCCTCCATGCAGATCCCTCCATGCAGATCCCCCCATTCCCTCCATGCAGATCCCTCCATGCAGATCCATCCATTCCCTCCATGCAGATACCTCCATGCAGATCCCCCATTCCCTCCATGCAGATCCCCCATTCCCTCCATGCAGATCCCCCTATTCCCTCCATGCAGATCCCCCCCATTCTCTCCATGCAGATCCCCCCATTCCCTCCATGCAGCTCCCTCCATTCCCTCCATACATCTCCCTCCATTCCCTCCATGCAGCTCCCTCCGTTCCCTCCATGCAGATCCCCCCATTCCCTCCATGCATATCCCCCCATTCCCTCCATGCAGAGCCCCCCCATTCCCTCCATGCAGATCCCTCCATGCAGATCCCTCCATGCAGATCCGTCCATTCCCTCCAAGCAGATCCCCCCATTCCCTCCATGCAGATCCCTCCATGCAGATCCCCCCATTCCCTCCATGCAGATCCCTCCATTCCCTCCATGTAGATCACTCCATGCAGATCCCTCCATTCCCTCCATACAGATCCGTCCATTCCCTCCATGCAGATCCCTCCATGCAGATCCCTCCATTCCCTCCATGCAGATCCCTCCATGCAGTTCCCCCCATTCCCTCCATGCAGATCCCTCCATGCAGATCCCCCCATTCCCTCCATGCAGAACCCTCCATTCCCTCCATGCCGATCCCTCCATGCAGATCCCCCCATTCCCTCCATGCAGATCCCTCCATTCCCTCCATGCAGATCCCCCCATTCCCTCAATGTAGATCCCCCCATTCCCTCCATGCAGATCCCTCCATGCAGATCCCCCCATTCTTTCCATGCAGATCCCTCCATGCAGATCCCCCATTCCCTCCATGCAGATCCCTCCATGCAGATCCCTCCATTCCCTCCATGCAGATCCCTCCATTCCCTCCATGCAGATCCCCCCATTAACTCCATGCAGATCCCTCCATGCAGATCCCCCCATTCCCTCCATGCAGATCCCTCCATTCCCTCCATGCAGATCCCCCCATTCCCTCCATGTAGATCACTCCATGCAGATCCCTCCATTCCCTCCATGCAGATCCGTCCATTCCCTCCATGCAGATCCCTCCATGCAGATCCCTCCATTCCCTCCATGCAGATCCCCCCATTCCCTCCATGCAGATCCCTCCATGCAGATCCCCCATTCCCTCCATGCAGAACCCTCCATTCCCTCCATGCAGATCCCTCCATGCAGATCCCCCCATTCCCTCCATGCAGATCCCTCCATTCCCTCCATGCAGATCCCCCCATTCCCTCCATGCAGATCCCTCCATGCAGATCCCCCATTCCCTCCATGCAGATCCCTCCATGCAGATCCCTCCATTCCCTCCATGCAGATCCCTCCATTCCCTCCATGCAGATCCCCCCATTAACTCCATGCAGATCCCTCCATGCAGATCCCCCCATTCCCTCCATGCAGATCCCTCCATTCCCTCCATGCAGATCCCCCCATTCCCTCCATGTAGATCACTCCATGCAGATCCCTCCATTCCCTCCATGCAGATCCGTCCATTCCCTCCATGCAGATCCCTCCATGCAGATCCCTCCATTCCCTCCATGCAGATCCCCCCATTCCCTCCATGCAGATCCCTCCATGCAGATCCCCCATTCCCTCCATGCAGAACCCTCCATTCCCTCCATGCAGATCCCTCCATGCAGATCCCCCCATTCCCTCCATGCAGATCCCTCCATTCCCTCCATGCAGATCCCCCCATTCCCTCCATGCAGATCCCTCCATGCAGATCCCCCCAATCCCTCCATGCAGATCCCTCCATGCAGATCCCCCATTCCTTCCATGCAGATCCCCCCATTCCCTCCATGCAGATCCCCCCATTCCCTCCATGCAGATCCCCCCATTCCCTCCATGCAGATCCCTCCATGCAGATCCCCCCATTCCCTCCATGCAGATCCCTCCATTCCCTCCATGTAGATCACTCCATGCAGATCCCTCCATTCCCTCCATGGAGATCCGTCCATTCCCTCCATGCAGATCCCTCCATGCAGATCTCTCCATTCCCTCCATGCAGATCCCTCCATGCAGATCCCCCCCATTCCCTCCATGCAGATCCCCCCATTCCCTCCATGCAGAACCCTCCATTCCTTCCATGCAGATCCCTCCATGCAGATCCCTCCATTCCCTCCATGCAGATCCCCCATTCCCTCCATGCAGATCCCTCCATGCAGATCCCCCCATTCCCTCCATGCAGATCCCTCCATGCAGATCCATCCATTCCCTCCATGCAGATACCTCCATGCAGATCCCCCATTCCCTCCATGCAGATCCCCCATTCCCTCCATGCAGATCCCCCTATTCCCTCCATGCAGATCCCCCCCATTCTCTCCATGTAGATCCCCCCATTCCCTCCATGCAGCTCCCTCCATTCCCTCCATACATCTCCCTCCATTCCCTCCATGCAGCTCCCTCCGTTCCCTCCATGCAGATCCCCCCATTCCCTCCATGCATATCCCCCCATTCCCTCCATGCAGAGCCCCCCCATTCCCTCCATGCAGATCCCTCCATGCAGATCCCTCCATGCAGATCCGTCCATTCCCTCCAAGCAGATCCCCCCATTCCCTCCATGCAGATCCCTCCATGCAGATCCCCCCATTCCCTCCATGCAGATCCCTCCATTCCCTCCATGTAGATCACTCCATGCAGATCCCTCCATTCCCTCCATACAGATCCGTCCATTCCCTCCATGCAGATCCCTCCATGCAGATCCCTCCATTCCCTCCATGCAGATCCCTCCATGCAGTTCCCCCCATTCCCTCCATGCAGATCCCTCCATGCAGATCCCCCCTTTCCCTCCATGCAGAACCCTCCATTCCCTCCATGCCGATCCCTCCATGCAGATCCCCCCATTCCCTCCATGCAGATCCCTCCATTCCCTCCATGCAGATCCCCCCATTCCCTCAATGTAGATCCCCCCATTCCCTCCATGCAGATCCCTCCATGCAGATCCCCCCATTCTTTCCATGCAGATCCCTCCATGCAGATCCCCCATTCCCTCCATGCAGATCCCTCCATGCAGATCCCTCCATTCCCTCCATGCAGATCCCTCCATTCCCTCCATGCAGATCCCCCCATTAACTCCATGCAGATCCCTCCATGCAGATCCCCCCATTCCCTCCATGCAGATCCCTCCATTCCCTCCATGCAGATCCCCCCATTCCCTCCATGTAGATCACTCCATGCAGATCCCTCCATTCCCTCCATGCAGATCCGTCCATTCCCTCCATGCAGATCCCTCCATGCAGATCCCTCCATTCCCTCCATGCAGATCCCCCCATTCCCTCCATGCAGATCCCCCATTCCCTCCATGCAGAACCCTCCATTCCCTCCATGCAGATCCCTCCATGCAGATCCCCCCATTCCCTCCATGCAGATCCCTCCATTCCCTCCATGCAGATCCCCCCATTCCCTCCATGCAGATCCCTCCATGCAGATCCCCCATTCCCTCCATGCAGATCCCTCCATGCAGATCCCTCCATTCCCTCCATGCAGATCCCTCCATTCCCTCCATGCAGATCCCCCCATTAACTCCATGCAGATCCCTCCATGCAGATCCCCCCATTCCCTCCATGCAGATCCCTCCATTCCCTCCATGCAGATCCCCCCATTCCCTCCATGTAGATCACTCCATGCAGATCCCTCCATTCCCTCCATGCAGATCCGTCCATTCCCTCCATGCAGATCCCTCCATGCAGATCCCTCCATTCCCTCCATGCAGATCCCCCCATTCCCTCCATGCAGATCCCTCCATGCAGATCCCCCATTCCCTCCATGCAGAACCCTCCATTCCCTCCATGCAGATCCCTCCATGCAGATCCCCCCATTCCCTCCATGCAGATCCCTCCATTCCCTCCATGCAGATCCCCCCATTCCCTCCATGCAGATCCCTCCATGCAGATCCCCCCAATCCCTCCATGCAGATCCCTCCATGCAGATCCCCCATTCCTTCCATGCAGATCCCCCCATTCCCTCCATGCAGATCCCCCCATTCCCTCCATGCAGATCCCCCCATTCCCTCCATGCAGATCCCTCCATGCAGATTCCCCCATTCCCTCCATGCAGATCCGTCCATTCCCTCCATGCAGATCCCCCCATTCCCTCCATGTAGATCACTCCATGCAGATCCCTCCATTCCCTCCATGCAGATCCCCCCATTCCCTCCATGCAGATCCCTCCATGCAGATCCCCCCATTCCCTCCATGCAGATCCCTCCATTCCCTCCATGCAGATCCCCCCATTCCCTCCATGTAGATCACTCCATGCAGATCCCTCCATTCCCTCCATGCAGATCCCCCATTCCTTCCATGCAGATCCCCCATTCCTTCCATGCAGATCCCCCCATTCCCTCCATGCAGATCCCCCCATTACCTCCATGCAGATCCCCCCATTCCCTCCATGCAGATCCCTCCATGCAGATATCCCCATTCCCTCCATGCAGATCCCTCCATTCCCTCCATGCAGATCCCCCCATTCCCTCCATGTAGATCACTCCATGCAGATCCCTCCATTCCCTCCATGCAGATCCCCCCATTCCCTCCATGCAGATCCCCCCATTCCCTCCATGCAGATCCCTCCATGCAGATCCCCCCATTCCCTCTATGCAGATCCCTCCATTCCCTCCATGCAGATCCCCCCATTCCCTCCATGTAGATCACTCCATGCAGATCCCTCCATTCCACCCATGCAGATCCGTCCATTCCCTCCATGCAGATCCCTCCATGCAGATCCCTCCATTCCCTCCATGCAGATCCCTCCATGCAGATCCCCCCCATTCCCTCCATGCAGATCCCCCCATTCCCTCCATGCAGAACCCTCCATTCCCTCCATGCAGATCCCTCCATGCAGATCCCCCCATTCCCTCCATGCAGATCCCTCCATTCCCTCCATGCAGATCCCCCCATTCCCTCCATGCAGATCCCTCTATGCAGATCCCCCCATTCTTTCCATGCAGATCCCTCCATGCAGATCCCCCATTCCTTCCATGCAGATCCCCCATTCCATGCAGATCCTCCATTCCCTCCATGCAGATCCCCCCATTCCCTCCATGCAGATCCCCCCATTCCCTCCTTGCAGATCCCCCGATTCCCTCCATGCAGATCCCTCCATTCCCTCCATGCAGATCCCTCCATTCCCCCCATGCAGATCCCCCCATTCCCTCCATGTAGATCACTCCATGCAGATCCCTCCATTCCCTCCATGCAGATCCCCCATTCCTTCCATGCAGATTCCCCATACCTTCCATGCAGATCCCCCCATTCCCTCCATGCAGATCCCCCCATTACCTCCATGCAGATCCCCCCATTCCCTCCATGCAGATCCCCCCATTCCCTCCATGCAGATCCCTCCATGCAGATCCCCCCATTCCCTCCATGCAGATCCCCCCATTCCCTCCATGCAGATCCCTCCATGCAGATCCCCCCATTCCCTCCATGCAGATCCCTCCATTCCCTCCATGCAGATCCCCCCATTCCCTCCATGTAGATCACTCCATGCAGATCCCTCCATTCCCTCCATGCAGATTCCTCCATTCCCTCCATGTAGATCACTCCATGCAGATCCCTCCATTCCCTCCATGGAGATCCGTCCATTCCCTCCATGCAGATCCCTCCATGCAGATCCCTCCATTCCCTCCATGCAGATCCCTCCATGCAGATCCCCCCCATTCCCTCCATGCAGATCCCCCCATTCCCTCCATGCAGAACCCTCCATTCCTTCCATGCAGATCCCTCCATGCAGATCCCCCCATTCCCTCCATGCAGATCCCTCTATGCAGATCCCCCCATTCTTTCCATGCAGATCCCTCCATGCAGATCCCCCATTCCTTCCATGCAGATCCCCCATTCCTTCCATGCAGATCCCCCATTCCCTCCATGCAGATCCCCCCATTCCCTCCATGCAGATCCCACCATTCCCTCCATGCAGATCCCCCATTCCCTCCTTGCAGATCCCCCCATTCTCTCCATGCAGATCCCTCCATTCCCTCCATGTAGATCCCTCCATTCCCCCCATGCAGATCCCCCCATTCTCTCCATGCAGATCCCCCATTCCCTCCATGCAGATCCCTCCATTCCCTCCATGCAGATCCCCCCCATTCCCTCCATGCAGATCCCCCCATTCCCTCCATGCAGATCCCTCCATGCAGATCCCCCATTCCCTCCATGCAGAACCCTCCATTCCCTCCATGCAGATCCCTCCATGCAGATCCCCCCATTCCCTCCATGCAGATCCCTCCATTCCCTCCATGCAGATCCCCCCATTCCCTCCATGCAGATCCCTCCATACAGATCCCCCCATTCCCTCCATGCAGATCCCTCCATGCAGATCCCCCATTCCTTCCATGCAGATCCCCCCATTCCCTCCATGCAGATCCCCCCATTCCCTCCATGCAGATCCCCCCATTCCCTCCATGCAGATCCCTCCATGCAGATTCCCCCATTCCCTCCATGCAGATCCGTCCATTCCCTCCATGCAGATCCCCCCATTCCCTCCATGTAGATCACTCCATGCAGATCCCTCCATTCCCTCCATGCAGATCCCCCCATTCACTCCATGCAGATCCCTCCATGCAGATCCCCCCATTCCCTCCATGCAGATCCCTCCATTCCCTCCATGCAGATCCCCCCATTCCCTCCATGTAGATCACTCCATGCAGATCCCTCCATTCCCTCCATGCAGATCCCCCATTCCTTCCATGCAGATCCCCCATTCCTTCCATGCAGATCCCCCCATTCCCTCCATGCAGATCCCCCCATTACCTCCATGCAGATCCCCCCATTCCCTCCATGCAGATCCCTCCATGCAGATCTCCCCATTCCCTCCATGCAGATCCCTCCATTCCCTCCATGCAGATCCCCCCATTCCCTCCATGTAGATCACTCCATGCAGATCCCTCCATTCCCTCCATGCAGATCCCCCCATTCCCTCCATGCAGATCCCCCCATTCCCTCCATGCAGATCCCTCCATGCAGATCCCCCCATTCCCTCTATGCAGATCCCTCCATTCCCTCCATGCAGATCCCCCCATTCCCTCCATGTAGATCACTCCATGCAGATCCCTCCATTCCACCCATGCAGATCCGTCCATTCCCTCCATGCAGATCCCTCCATGCAGATCCCTCCATTCCCTCCATGCAGATCCCTCCATGCAGATCCCCCCCATTCCCTCCATGCAGATCCCCCCATTCCCTCCATGCAGAACCCTCCATTCCCTCCATGCAGATCCCTCCATGCAGATCCCCCCATTCCCTCCATGCAGATCCCTCCATTCCCTCCATGCAGATCCCCCCATTCCCTCCATGCAGATCCCTCTATGCAGATCCCCCCATTCTTTCCATGCAGATCCCTCCATGCAGATCCCCCATTCCTTCCATGCAGATCCCCCATTCCATGCAGATCCTCCATTCCCTCCATGCAGATCCCCCCATTCCCTCCATGCAGATCCCCCCATTCCCTCCATGCAGATCCCCCCATTCCCTCCTTGCAGATCCCCCGATTCCCTCCATGCAGATCCCTCCATTCCCTCCATGCAGATCCCTCCATTCCCCCCATGCAGATCCCCCCATTCCCTCCATGTAGATCACTCCATGCAGATCCCTCCATTCCCTCCATGCAGATCCCCCATTCCTTCCATGCAGATTCCCCATACCTTCCATGCAGATCCCCCCATTCCCTCCATGCAGATCCCCCCATTACCTCCATGCAGATCCCCCCATTCCCTCCATGCAGATCCCCCCATTCCCTCCATGCAGATCCCTCCATGCAGATCCCCCCATTCCCTCCATGCAGATCCCCCCATTCCCTCCATGCAGATCCCTCCATGCAGATCCCCCCATTCCCTCCATGCAGATCCCTCCATTCCCTCCATGCAGATCCCCCCATTCCCTCCATGTAGATCACTCCATGCAGATCCCTTCATTCCCTCCATACAGATCCCCCCATTCCCTCCATGCAGATCCCCCCATTCCCTCCATGCAGATCCCTCCATGCAGATCCCCCCATTCCCTCCATGCAGATTCCTCCATTCCCTCCATGTAGATCACTCCATGCAGATCCCTCCATTCCCTCCATGGAGATCCTTCCATTCCCTCCATGCAGATCCCTCCATGCAGATCCCTCCATTCCCTCCATGCAGATCCCTCCATGCAGATCCCCCCCATTCCCTCCATGCAGATCCCCCCATTCCCTCCATGCAGAACCCTCCATTCCTTCCATGCAGATCCCTCCATGCAGATCCCCCCATTCCCTCCATGCAGATCCCTCTATGCAGATCCCCCCATTCTTTCCATGCAGATCCCTCCATGCAGATCCCCCATTCCTTCCATGCAGATCCCCCATTCCTTCCATGCAGATCCCCCATTCCCTCCATGCAGATCCCCCCATTCCCTCCATGCAGATCCCACCATTCCCTCCATGCAGATCCCCCCATTCCCTCCTTGCAGATCCCTCCATTCCCTCCATGTAGATCCCTCCATTCCCCCCATGCAGATCCCTCCATTCTCTCCATGCAGATCCCCCATTCCCTCCATGCAGATCCCTCCATTCCCTCCATGCAGATCCCCCCCATTCCCTCCATGCAGATCCCCCCATTCCCTCCATGCAGATCCCCCCATTCCCTCCATGCAGATCCCTCCATTCACTCCATGCAGATCCCCCCATTCCCTCCATGCAGATCCCTCCATGCAGATCCCCCCATTCTTTCCATGCAGATCCCTCCATGCAGATCCCCCATTCCTTCCATGCAGATCCCCCATTCCTTCCATGCAGATCCCCCATTCCCTCCATGCAGATCCCCCCATTCCCTCCATGCAGATCCCCCCATTCCCTCCTTGCAGATCCCCCCATTCCCTCCATGCAGATCCCTCCATTCCCTCCATGCAGATCCCTCCATTCCCTCCATGCAGATCCCCCCATTCCCTCCATGCAGATCCCCCCATTCCCTCCATGCAGATCCCCCCATTCCCTCCATGCAGATCCCCCTATTCTCTCCTTGCAGATCCGTCCATTCCCGTCGACAGCTGCAGCCCCCATAGGTACCTATGGGGGATGCGATGCTGCCGTACATATATATATATATATATATATATATGAATATATGGGTATGTATGTACAGAGCCGTAAGTAGACTTTTTGGTGCTCTGGGCATCCAGTGCGTAGTTCAAACAGGGACATACGGCACGCTTCCAAAAATCTGATTCATTCCATATGATGATGAAGGGGTTCCGACCCCATTGTACCACTGTTATCCAGGTGTCACTGCCAGTGGCGTAAGTTCATCCCAGATGCCCGAAGGCAAGTTATAATTTGGTGCCCCCTAAAACAAAAGGGAAATTAAATATGGTGCATATCTATCTATTTGTCTATCTGTCTGTCTGTCTGTCTATTTATCACATATGCACAAAAACACTAATATAGAATAGCCTCAAGTGGGGTGAATATATTGTGGATAATGGAGGAGGTGTCCCTTGAGTGCTGGAGCCCGGCGGCAGGTGCCTCCATTGTTTCCCATAGTTCTGCCCCTGGTCACTGCCAAATACAGCGTACAGTGTACTTTGAAATATGTGCAGTAAAATAAGGGAGGATGTGACTGAAAGTACTTAGGGATGTGGCCAGGGAGGAGATGGGGGCGACCAGGAGACGCCGGGGACATCAACGCAAGGAAAGCTGCAGTGAAAATGATAATAAAAAGAAAATTGACGCCGCTGAACAGCGATCCCCGCACTGTGGCGACCTGTGTAAGGGCCTGATTCTAAAGATATAAATATACACACAGACACAGTGATATTTCCGGTGGTTCTTAACGGTATCATTATTAATACTAATCTAGTTCCCGAAACAGGAAGAAATCTGTTAGCTACATAAATGAATAACGTGGGCACCTGAAGCATAGGCGAAGCTAGAGATTTGATAATGGGTGGTCCCAGTTTTAGCACCATGTCAGATATTGTGTTCCTGTTTCTTGGAGAAAAAAATTGTATCACACACACACGCCAGTGTCATCTGTCCCCATGGTGTCACCAATGCGGTGAGGGATGTTGAAAAAGGGGGCATGGCCTCGTGGGCATGGGCTTGGTCACTTGGGAAGGGTTTATGGCCTCGCGGCCTAAACCCCAGTGGTCCAGTGTGTGGGGGTGCCAGAGGTGCGGGTGAGCACTGTGCAGTGCCGGCTTCCCCACACTGCCAGGAGCTGAGTGCTACACTTAATGCTACAGTGCAGCACTCGGCTCATGTCACCTTGGTGTCACCCCGCGGCAGGTTTTTGGGGCCCCAGTCAGTTTGAAAGTCTCTTCTTTCTCGGTTTCTCTGCAATGGGGAACCTCTGAGGAATTTGAGCCTCACTGGGCAGTGTCTTTAGCCGATATATACTATTCATGTAGGAGATCACATTGTCTGGAAGATGCCTGTTTACGTAGAAATATAACCCCGGTCACCATCATAACCAGATAATATACACTTTAGTAACAGAAGCTTTTGTGCAGGAAAAATTTGAATTTCCCTGATCAAACTTCTGTGTCTCTCCAGGCTCCCCTGTGTTACTCCAGACCCCCCAATGTCTCCATCCCCAGGATCCCCTGTAGATTCCCCCAGCCCCAGTGTGCGTCTCTCAGCCTCATTCCCCCTGCCCTAGTGTGCATCTCTCTGCCCCATTCCCCCAGCCCCAGTGTGCATCTCTCTGCCCCATTCCCCCTGCCCCAGTGTGTGTCTCTCATCCCCATTCCCCCAGCCCCAGTGTGCGTCTCTCAGCCCCATTCCCCCTGCCCCAGTGTGCATCTCTCTGCCCCATTCCCCCAGCCCCAGTGTGCATCTCTCAGCCCCATTCCCCCTGCCCCAGTGTGCATCTCTCAGCCCCATTCCCCCGGCCCCAGTGTGCGTCTCTCAGCCCCATTCCCCCGGCCCTAGTGTGCATCTCTCTGCCCCATTTCCCTGGCTCCAGTATGCGTCTCTCAGCCCCATTCCCCCGGCCCTAGTGTGCATCTCTCTGCCCCATTTTCCCGGCCCCAGTGTGCGTCTCTCAGCCCCATTCCCCCAGCCCAGTGTGCGTCTCTCAGCCCCATTCCCCCAGCCCTAGTGTGCGTCTCTCTGCCCCATTCCCCCAGCCCCAGTGTGCATCTCTCTTCCCCATTCCCCCGGCCCAGTGTGCATCTCTCAGCCCCATTCCCTTGGCCCCAGTGTGCGTCTCTCAGCCCCAGTCCCCCGGCCCCAGTGTGCATCTTTCAGCCCCAGTCCCCCGGCCTCAGTGTGCATTCCTTTGCTCCATTCCCCCGGCCCTGTGTACTGTAGTCAGCTACAACCTTCTCCCCAAGCCCCCTGTGCAGTCATCTCCAATCCCCCCTCCCAGCCCCCTGTGCAGTCAGCCCCAATCCCCCCTCCCCCTCCCTGCAGTCATCACCACCACCAACACTTACATGCTGATCCTCTGTTTGGCTGCTTGTGGAAAGAACTGTTACTGTGCATGCGCAGCAGCTCCCCCGGTGGCCATTTTTTTTTAAGGTAAACTTGAGCGTGCAGAAGTCGCGGCAGCGGGTGTGGGAGAGTGCAGGGTGGCTGCTGGCCACTGTAGGGACCGGCCCTGGATGGTGGTAGGTGGGCAGTGTGAGGCCGGTGGTCGGGCAAGCCGGGTGGAGGCAGATCGGTGAACTGGGCTAATGGGTGGTTCTGTGCACCCCCGGACCACCCCCCAGTTTCGCCTATGGCCTGAAGGTTTGTCCAGAGTATGGAAGGTTCTATAAATCATGTAACTGTACCGGCACATTTATTCACAGGAAAAAGAAACACTGTATATTTTCTGCATGAGCCATTCTGACTGCACATATGAGTGTGTTTGGCGGAATGCTGGGGATCCTGTAGGGGGCACACTTCTCATGGTGGTGGTTATGAGTGTTCTTTGTTGTGTCACATAGGAACCTTGGCTGGACCATCCATTCGGACCGACAATATCACAGCCATGGCCGGAAGCGATGTCACCCTGAGTTGTGAGCTCCTCCTTGAGGATACCAAAGTCACACAGGTGAACTGGAACTTCTGCAACGACATACACATTGCCATTCATGTGCGGAACTATCAAGTTGAAGGCCAAGTGTTGAAGGAATTCTCTGACCGGGTGTCCTTGGCAAAGGATTACGGGATTACAATATCAAACGTGAATGGGAACGACACCGGACTGTACTGCTGTGTCTACAACACCTTCCCGCGTGGTAAATTCATTGGGAAGATTTATCTTCAGGTCTTAGGTAAGTACAAAAATACATTTCATTCTAATATGTAGTGTTCCATTCTCCAACCGGCGGAGCGGCTGCATTTTCCTGTATCCTCTGGAAGGGAGAGTGGATGCTGATTTGTATGGACTGTCCCAGGGATGTGAACATATATTCTCAGTACTGCCCGGTTGATGCCCCTCAATGTAAGTGATGAACTGTGAGTGTAGCGCTGGGTTATGATGTCATAGGCCAGCACCTCATTGGGGTATATGTTCAAAGCACAATGGAGAGAGTGTCACCTCTGGCAAGGTGAACTGGACCTTTCTCATGGCATCACCACTTAATTCACATAGAATACTTTTATCACTTCTCTATTTGTTTGTATATTATTTATGTAATTTTAATTCTTTCTCATTAACACTTATTGATTTATCCTGGCTGGAATTTTTTTGGGGTGCCTTGCTTCTCGGACGTGTTAGGGATGCCAGTATAGAGGAGCCTTGACGATTGGCCTGGCGCTTATTCATATATTTGCAAATGTATGTAACTAATACCTCTGAATCTCTAAGTAAGTATTAAGTATTGTTTTTGCTGCAGTGTGCTGGGGGGCAAATCTCTTTTTTCTATGTCATGGATAACATAAATAAATAAAGCCCCTCTGCCCCCCACCACTTACTGGCCAAGCGCATGGTGCTGCACCTATTTGTTTGATGATGTCAATAAATTCTGTTTTTGTTATTATTCAGCTTTACCTGGAGATGACACAAAGTGCAGGTTATTTCTAGGAGTTTCCACTACACAATAATGCAGGTTTCATGAAAACCGGTTCAGTAGTTTTTAGAAAAAACAGACAGACACAACATTCTTATATTAGTGATTTTATATATATATATATATATATATATATATATATATACACACACACACACACACACACACACACAAGTCCAAAATTATCCGCACTCCAGTTATATTAAAACTTCTGTTGGTCTTATCAACGCTTTCCGTACTAGATCGCCGTCTCCCCAATCACTGCTGTGCCGGGTTGAACGTGTTACGTCAGTTCATTTGTGACTGCAGTGCAATAAAAAATGGCTGCCCCACTTGTGATTTGCATGAAAGAAGATCAGCGAGCAGTGATTCATTCTTTGTGGTCTGAGGGCCTGATTCAGACCCGCTCACGAGCGATGAGCGCTCGCATGCGGGTCGATGTTGCTCTAGTGCGCATGCGCTCGACGGAGGGAGCTCCGTCGTGCGCATGCGTGAGACCCGAATAGCGACGGCCAAGCCGTCGCTATGGGTCTCGCACCAAAGGGGGCGTGCTGTCGATGGTGAGTGACAGCACGCCCCCTTTGGTGGGCGTGCTGGGGGCGTTGCTGCCCAGACGGAGGCGTTCCCATGGGAACGCCTATCGTCTGGGGCCGGCCCCACTGAGATCACTAGTGATGTCAGTGGGAGTGCTTTTGGCTCTGATAGAGCCAAAAGCACTCCGGGCTTGCGGCAGACGAGACCCTACCGCAAGGGTCTCGTCGCAAGCCCGATGGTCATGATGGTCTTGACCATCGCAACCATCTTTTTGGCCGCTCGCATAAGCTGTGGGTGGTCACCCACAGCTATGCGAGCGGCCAGGAGACTGCTCCAATAATAAGTAGGACGGCCCTGATTCAGAGCGAGCGCTCTTGTCAGAGCGTCCGGCTCTGAATCAGGCCCTGAGTGTGAGTCTGGTGCTGATATTTACAGTATGGAGAAAGTGTTTTGTTGTGAAGAAGTGTGTATGAAGTATGAATGGATAGAGACGATCAAAGAAGGTCTGATGAGAGCATTGAGCTTGCACTTGAACTGATCTTGCCCCATCGGACACTTACCTGTTTGGTCCCCTGAAAGAAGCCCTAAGGACAAAGATTCACATCTGATGAAGAGGTGAAGACAGCGGTGCATCCGTGTCTCACAGCTCAGCCTAAAACATTTTTTAATGAGGGAATACGAAAGCTTGTTGCCAGATGGACAAAGTGTATTGAAAAACAGGAAGATTATGTACTTTGTTCGTGGCATGATACACTTCCACAAACATGTGTTGTGAACATCAGACTTTAATAGATCCCGGTTCTTTTAAAAAGACAGGTTGTCCACTCAAACCGGATTGTCATCCCATAGATTGAAAATACCGGACTCTAATTTCACCTTCAAAATATCTGCTGTGCCAAAAGGTTCACATACTTTTGGCGATCACAGATATGTGATATTGGATCATTTTCCCCCCCCCAAAAAATGAGCATGTCTAATTTTTTTGTTTCATTTGTTTGATTTGGTCCTTTATCTACTTTTAGGACTTGTGTGAAAATCTGAGATAGTTTTAGGCCAAATTTCAGCAGAAATATAGAAAATTCTGAAGGGTTCACAAACTTAAAAGCACCACTGTATGTCGAATAATAATGTATTTGTCTTTTCTGAAAGTTGATTAAAATAAATTCTACAGCCAGAGTGCGGATAATTTTTGACTCACCCTCGTGTGCACATGTCACACCGTCCCAGTTGCGTTCCTGGATATGTACATTGGATATAAATATATTTACATAAAAATACAGTGATTTTTTCTGAGGGTGCTCAACCATATCATTATTGATACTAAACTAGTTCCAGAACAGGAAGAAATCTGTTAGATAGTTGCATAAATGAATAACGTAGGCACCTGAAGACTTGTCCAGAGCATGGAAGTTACTATAAATCCTGTATAAACTTGTAACTGTACCGGCACATTTGTTCATAGGAAAAAAAAAACACTGAGTATTTTCTGCATGAACTATTCTTACTGCATATATGACTTATTATGGGCTGACATTATAAGTACTTGCACACAGGGATTATATACAAATTATGTCACCAGAATAAAATCATAGGGCTGATTTATATGTCCACCATCACCAAACAATAACCAAAAGCAGGAAGACCATTCGGCTGATGGTTATAAAGACAGTGCATTGAAACGCCGGACCAGTGAAACACAAAATACAAAAGAGCATATATATATATATGTATATATATATATTGTGTGACTACTATTGCCAAGTGACCACAAACACAAGCAGTGCACCCAGGGAAGCTACAAAGACCTGGCCATACTATAGACATCAAAGTGACAATAAAAGTAAACACAAGCAGTGCATGAATGGAGAGATGGAATATCACACATTAGGGCAGATGTATTAAGCTCGGGAAAGTGATAAAGTGGAGAGTGATAAATGACCAGCCACTCAGCTCCTAACTGTCATGTTACAGGCTGTGTTTGAAAAATGCTAGGAGCTGATTGGTTGGTCATTTATCACGCACCACTTTATCACTTTCCAGAGATTAATACATCTGCCCCATTGCGATGTGTAAGTATACAAGTATCCGATAAACAGACTGAGCACACTTACAGAAAGCAATGCTGAGCCACATCTAAAAATCGTGGATGTGATATTAAAAAGCGAAAAACAAATGTTTAGTGTATAGAGAAAAAATAAACCATGAGAAAAGGGTCAGTCCAAATATGCTTACGCTCATAGTATTTGATATTACAGTTAGTATTTGACCCCATTGCGGTGCCCTGTAACTGCAAATAATAAACTGTTCTCAAATGAAATAAAGTTCTTGTAAAGAATAACAACAATTAACAAAATGAAATAGTCAGCAGGTGGAGCAGAATGGAGTGCACTGGTGAGAACTGTCCCTCTGCATCGATACCATCTGCATAGGGAATGCCAGTGTACAGCACACACATGATGGAGTATGTTGGACAATAAGGCTGCAGCATGGCACAAAGATCCACGTCCTGTATACAGACATCGATAGAACCAACATGGATAATACAATCAATCTTTTCTTTTAAGTTTACAGTTTTTGTTGGGTTAACCCGAAGAGATTTGTAACAGCTGATAAAGTTCTCTCCTAATGTAATTTACATAATCCTCGTGGAGAACCAGAACAGCTCCACCCCCCACGTCTTCCATATGAGTAACAATATGAGAAAGTATTGTGAACGGCCATTAAAGCCTAATTTTCACATGGTGTAAGGTTATTAAAAGAAAGTAACTATTTATTAGTAATATTTTATTGATCTGGCACCTCCACTTGTCCACAGTGATGTTCAGGAATAATACACACAGGTAATGCAAAATAAAAAGGTTCAAAAATGAGAGTTAAAGGGGAAATATCAAACAGTAAATAAACTAGGTGACGGGTACAGTATAAAAACAGCAATCGATGATTTAGGGGACCATGTATCATTCTATATTTGTAACTATATCCCCCGAAAAGACCCCTTTTTGTGGGTTAACCGCAAATATTAAGTTTCCCCTGGATGTATGAAGGAGGGACGGCAGCAAATATCTCCGATACCTTCTGCTATCCCTCCATTCCTGCAGTGATCCCTCCATTCCTGCTGTGATCCCTCCATTCCTGCTGTGATCCCTCCATTCCTGCTGTGATCCCTTCACTCCTGCTGTGATCCCTCCATTCCTGCTGTGATCCCTCCACTCCTGCTGTGATCCCTCCATTCCTGCTGTGATCCCTCCATTCCTGCTGGCAGCCGCATCCCCCAAAGGTTTGTATAGGGGATGCCATGCTGACACATTTACCAACATCCGGAATGCGATACATTCCAGACATTGGCCCCCGCAGCTAACGCCATCTGAAGGTGCCGTTAGCCGCTGTAGTGTATGGGCTACACCGCGCATAATTAGCCCATGGAGGGTTCCTCTGGATTTCTCCCCGATAATGTTGGCTGTGTATGTACAGTAACCCTGGCAGCTCTCCGGGCACATCGCAGGAATGAGCTCAGAGCCCGTCCCTGCGTGTGCCAGATGGTACGTTCAGGCGATAGGATCGCATCTTGCAATGCGGTCGTAGGCGGTAGTGACATGCCATTAATAAATTGGGGCCTTAGTGCTCTGGGAAGGGCGGACAGAGGGTACCGGAGTCACTGGAGACGAGGATAATGCAGGCTGAGAACCGAGGGGTGAGAGGGTTATGTACAATAGTGTCTCGGTGATCTGTAAGAAGTAAAGTGATCATATACTGCATGCAATCATCTTACTGCTGACTCCTGCATCCCCTCTGCGGTACTGTGTATGCGCCATCTGTCAGCTCCTGTGCAAGCAGATATGAACAGGAAGGGGGCCCTTTATGTCTAACGACATAATTTTACAACAAAGGGGGCAGGATTTGTGCCCGGTGCCTTATGTCTAATGACATCATTTTACAACAAAAGGGGCAGGATTTGTGACCGATGCCTTGTGTCTAACGACATCATTTTACAACAAAAGGAGCAGGATTTGTGCCCGGTGCCTTATGTCTAACGACATCATTTTACAACAAAAGGGGCAGGATTTGTGCCCGGTGCCTTATGTCTAACGACATCATTTTACAACAAAAGGGGCAGGATTTGTGCCCGGTGCCTTATGTCTAATGACATCATTTTACAACAAAAGGGGCAGGATTTGTGCCAGGTGCCTTATGTCTAACTACATAATTTTACAACAAAAGGGGCAGGATTTGTGCCCGGTGCCTTATGTCTGACGACATCATTTTACAACAAGTGGGGCAGGATTTGTGCCCGGTGCCTGACGACATCATTTTACAACAAGAGGGGCAGGATTTGTGCCCAGTGCCTTATGTCTAACGACATCATTTTACAACAAGAGGGGCAGGATTTGTGCCCGGTGCCTTATGTCTAACGACATCATTTTACAACAAAAGGGGCAGGATTTGTGCCCGATGCCTTATGTCTAACGACATCATTTTACAACAAAAGGGGCAGGATTTGTGCCCGATGCCTTATGTCTAACGACATCATTTTACAACAAAAGGGGCAGCATTTGTGCCCGGTGCCTTATTTATAACAACATCATTTTACAACAAAAGGGGCAGGATTTGTGACCGATGCCTTGTGTCTAACGACATCATTTTACAACAAAAGGAGCAGGATTTGTGTCCGGTGCCTTATGTCTAACGACATCATTTTACAACAAAAGGGGCAGGATTTGTGCCCGGTGCCTTACAGCGTGTCTAATAACATCATTTTACAACTAAAGGGGCAGGATTTGTGCCCGGTGCCTTATGTCTAATAACAAAATCTTTCAACTTTAACTATGAATATTTTTTTCCAAACAAAAACTCTCTGGCAATAGGTTTGTATAGCGGAGCCCCTTACTCATCTCTGAGTGGGAGTATAGTTACAGCGTTGTGTCGGCCGCCTATGTCCCTTCAAGTTAATGTTCTTATTTTCCTTCTTGTCTTCTTGCTTGATTTGAGTCAGCACATTGCTAGATATATGGGATCATGCAGTAAATAGGCCTATGACTTGGGGACAACTGACCAATCCCCTAATGGCTGTAATGAGCTGTTGAATCTGATTTGTTGAGTTTTCACAATAACAACTAATCTGATTCTTTCAGAGGGATTTTGCGTATAGTAGATCATTATTGTGCATCTCCCATTTCCAGTGTTTGAGCCAGATAAGAAGCCGCCATTTCAGCCGGAAGATTTGTGATTTTAAAAAAAGGAAAGAAAAAAACAAGATTAGTTCTTCAACCTGTTAATAAAGTGTCATTAGAAACAACTAGATCTAAAGTAAATTCCAAAGGAGAGACTGATATTTACCCCACAGCTCTGCTATAGTGTTTATATCGCATTGTAATCTAAAAATATTCCTTAGAAATTCCCAATAGATCATGAAAATTAAAGAGATCAACTTTTGAAAATAAGAATTAACCCGCCAATATAATATAATACCATGTGACCCTGTATTTACTAAAAGGGGGTTATTCAGAGACGGACGCATCTTTTGGCACAGCCGTTACTGCCTTTTTATGTTAATGCCACAGCTATGAAGACCCCTGCCAGCTGCAGTGCATATCTGCCAATGTGAGTGCAAATATGCACTATAGACAGACCATCGGTCACACTATCAGATATTGCAACTTCCCATGGCAGGTGAAGAACTTCTGAGGCACCATGGCCGCCGTGTCAGTGGAACTACATGTTCAAATGCAATTGCTGACACCGAAACGCCTGTGACGCGCCTGCGACTGCTGCCCCCCCAGTTACCACCTAGGAACGCCAACTGAAACTTGCATGGAATACCATTCAATTCTAAATGGCGTCCCACCGGGATGCATGTACAGTGCAGCTCGGACACATACATCACTAGCATCTACATCTGCATCGCCCGGCAAGCGTTATTACTCCATATAGTATAAACATTTCATACACTTATAAAGAAAATGTCAGTTCCCTGGATCTGTACAAGAATTAATCTTATAAATGTTAAATAATTGTTAAAAACAAAAACAATACTCTTGTGTGAATGAAGGGATGTGTGGGTGCTGCTAGCGAATGAGGGGGTGCTGCTGGGGTGTTGGCAGTAAAAAAGAGGAGTATGGGTGTTTCTAGTGAAAGAGGGGGAGGTGCTGCTGGCCGGTTGGGTGCTGGCAGTTAATGCGGTGTTGGGATGTAGACACTGCTTGGGTGGTGAAATAACGGGATGTCTGAGAGTTGCTAGGTGTTGGTAGTGAATTAGGGAGGTGTCTGTGTACTACTAGGTGATGGTGAATGAGTGGATGGGGTCTCTTGGTGCTGCTGGGGTGTTGGTAGTGAATGAGTGGGTGGGATGTCTGGGTGCTGTTGAGGTGTTGGTAGTGAATGAGTGGGTGGGTGTCTGGGTGCTGCTGAGGTGCTGGTAGTGAATTAGTGGGTGGGGTGTCTGGGTACTCCTGAAGTGTTGGTAGTGAATGAGTGGGTGGGATGTCAGGGTGCTGCTGAGGTGTTGGCAGTGAATGAGTGGGTGGGTGTCTGGGTGCTGCTGAGGTGCTGGTAGTGAATGAGTGGGTGGGTGTCTGGGTGCTGCTGGGGTGTTGGTAATCAATGAGTGGGTGGGGTGTCTGAGTGCTTCTGAGGTTTTAGCAGTGAATGAATGGGTCAGATATCTGGGTGCTGCTGGGGAGTTGGTAGTGATTGGGTGGGGGTCTGGGTGCTGCTGAGGTGTTGGTAGTGAATCATTGGAATGTGTGTCTGAGTACTGCTGAGGTGTTGGTAGTGAATGAGTGGGTGGGGTGTCTGGGTGCTGCTGGGGTGTTGGTAGTGAATGATTGGATTGGTTGTCTGGGTACTGCTGAGGTGTTGCTAGTGAATGCGTCGGTGGGGTTTCTGGGTACTGTTGGGCTGTTGGTGAATAGGTGGAGTGTCTGGGTGCTGCTGAGGTGCTGGTAGTGAATGAGTGGGTAGTGTGTACGGGTGCTGCTGAGGTGTAGTGAATGAGTGAGTGGGGTGTCTGGGTATTGCTGAGGTGCTGGCAGTGAATGAATGGGTGGGGTATCTGGGTACTGCTGAAGTGTTGGTAGTGAATGAGTGGGTGGGGTGTCTGCATTCTGCTGGGGTGATGGTAGTGATTGGGTGGGGTGTCTGGGTGCTGCTGAGGTGTTGATAATGAATGAGTGGGTGGGGTTTCTGGGTGCTTCTGAGGTTTTAGTAGTGAATGAGTGGGTGGGGTGTCTGGGTGCTACCGGGGTATTGGTAGTGAATGATTGGAACGTGTGTCTGAGTACTGCTGGGGTGTTGGTAATGAATGAGTGGGTGGGGTATCTGGGTGCTGCTGGGGTGTTGGCAGCAAAAAAGAGGAGTATGGGTGTTGCTAGTGAAAGAGGGGGAGGTGCTGCTGGCTGGTGGGGTTCTGGCAGTTAATGCAGTGTTGGGATGTAGACACTGCTTGGGTAGTGAATCAGGGGGATGTCTGACAGTTGCTGGGTGTTGGTAGAGAATTAGGGAGGAGTCTGTGTGCTGCTAGGTGATGGTGAATGAGTGGGCGGGGTGTCTGGGTGCTGTTGAGGTGATGGTAGTGAATGAGTGGGTGGGGTGTCTGGGTGTTTCTGAGGTTTTAGCAGTGAATGAGTGGGTCAGATATCTGGGTGCTGCTGGGAAGTTGGTAGTCCATGAGTGTGTGAGGTGTCTAGGTACTGCTGGGGTGTTGGTAGTGAATGATTGGATCGGGTGTCTGGGTGCTGCTGAGGTGCTGGTAGTGAATGAGTGGGTGGGATGTCTATGTAATGTTGGGGTGTTGGTGAATGGGTGATGTGTGTGGGTGCTGCTGAGGTGTTGGTAGTGAATGAGTGGGTGGGGTATCTGGGTACTGCTGAAGTGTTGGTAGCGAATGAGTGGGTTGGGTGTCTGGGTGTTGCTGGGGTGTTGGTAGTGAATGATTGGATCGGGTGTCTGAATACTGCTGAGGTGCTGGTAGTGAATGAGTGGGTGGTGTGTATGGGTGCTGCTGAGGTGTAGTGAATGAGTGAGTGGCATGTCTGGGTATTGCTGAGGTGCTTGTAGTGAATGATTGGATTGGATGTCTGAGTACTGCTGAGGTGTTGGTAGCGAATGAGTGGGTGGGGTGTCTGGGTGTTGCTGGGGTGTTGGTAGTGAATGGGAGGGGTGGCTGGGTGCTGCTGAGGTGGTGGTAGTGAATGAGTGGGTTGGGCATTTGGGTGCTGCTGAGGTGTTGGTAATGAATGAGTTAGTGGGGTTTCTGGGTACTTCTGAGGTTTTAGTAGTGATTGAGTGGGTTAGATGATTGAGTACTGCTGAGGTGCTGGTAGTGAATGAGTGGGTGGGGTGTCAGGGTGCTACTGGGGTGTTGGTTGTGAATAATTGAATTGGATATCTGAGTACTGCTGAGGTGTTGGTAGTGAATGAGTGGTTGGGGTATCTGGGTGCTGCTGGGGTGTTGGTAGTGAATGATTGGATCGGGTGTCTAAGAACTGCTGAGGTGTTGGTAGTGAATGAGTGGGTGGGGTTTCCGGGTACTGTTGGGTTATTGGTGAATGGATGGGGTGTCTGGGTGCTGCTGAGGTGCTGGTAGTGAATGAGTGGGTGGGGTGTCTGGGTGCCTCTGAGGTGTTGGTAGAAAATGAGTGGGTGGGGTATCTGGGTACTGCTGAAGTGTTGGTAGTGAATGAGTGGGTGGGGTGTCTGTGTGCTTCTGAGGTGCTGGTAGTGAATAATTGAATTGGATATCTGAGTACTGCTGAGGTGTTGGTAGTGAATGAGAGGTTGGGGTATCTGTGTGCTGCTGGGGTGTTGGTAGTGAATGATTGGATCGGGTGTCTAAGAACTGCTGAGGTGTTGGTAGTGAATGAGTGGGTGGGGTTTCTGGGTACTGTTGGGTTGTTGGTGAATGGATGGGGTGTCTGGGTGCTGCTGAGGTGCTGGTAGTGAATGAGTGGGTGGGGTGTCTGGGTGCTTCTGAGGTGTTGGTAGAAAATGAGTGGGTGGGGTATCTGGGTACTGCTGAAGTGTTGGTAGTGAATGAGTGGGTGGGGTATCTGTGTGCTGCTGAGGTGTTGGTAGTGAATGAGTGGGTGGGGTGTCTGGGTGCTGCTGGGGTGTTGGTAGTGAATGATTGGATTGGATGTCTGAGTACTGCTGAGGTGTTGGTAGTGAATGAGTGGGTGGGGTGTCTGGGTGTTGCTGGGGTGTTGGTAGTGAATGATTGGATCGGGTGTCTGAATACTGCTGAGGTGCTGGTAGTGAATGAGTGGGTGGTGTGTATGGGTGCTGCTGAGGTGTAGTGAATGAGTGAGTGAGTGGCGTGTCTGGGTACTGCTGAGGTGCTTGTAGTGAATGAGTGGGTGGGGTGTTTGGGTACTGCTGGGGTGTTGGTAATGAATGAGTGGGTGGGGAGTCTGGGTACTGCTGGGGTGTTGGTAGTGTACGAGTGGGTGGGGTGTCTGGGTGCAGCTGGGGTGTTGGTAGTAAATTAGTGGGTGGGGTGTTTGGGTACCGCTGGGGTGTTGGTAGTGAGTGACTGGGGTGTCTGGGTGATTCTGAGGTTTTAGTAGTGAAAGAGTGGGTTAGATGTCTATGTGCTGCTGAGGTGTTGGTAGTGAATGATTGGATCGGGTGTCTGAGTACTGCTGAGGTGTTGGTAGTGAATGAGTGGGTGGGGTGTCTGGGTGCTGCTGGGGTGTTGGTAGTAAATGAGTGGTTTGGGTATCTGGGTGCTGCTGAGGAGTTGGTAGTGAATGAGTGGGTGGGGTTTCTGGGTGCTTCTGAGGTTTTAGTAGTGAATGAGTGGGTTAGATGTCCGGATGCTGCTGAGGTGTTGAGAATGAGTGAGTGGGTGGGGTGTCTGGGTAGTGCTGGGGAGTTGGAATCGGTGGGTTGGGTGTCTAGGTGCTTCTGAGGTTTTAATAGTCAATTAGTGGGTTAGATGTCTGGATGCTGCTGAGGTGTTGAGAATGAGTGAGTGGGTGGGGTTTCTCGGTACTGCTGGGGTGTTCGTAGTGAGTGAGTGGGTGGGGTGTCTGGGTGCTGCTGGGGTGTTGGTAGTGAATGGGTGGGGTGTGTGGGGTGCTCCTGGGGTGTTGGTAGTAAATGATTGGATTGGGTGTCTGGGTGCTGCTGAGGTGCTGGTAGTGAATGAGTGGGTGGAGTGTCTGGGTTCTGTTGTGGTGTTGGGGAATGGGTGAGGTATCTAGGTGTTGCAGAGGTGTTGGTAGTGAATGAGTGTGTGGGGTGTCTTGGTGCTTCTGATGTTTTAGTAGTGAATGAGTGGGTTAGATGTCTCGATGCTGCTGAGGTATTGGTAATCAGTGAGTGGGTGGGGTGTCTGGGTACTGCTGGGGTGTTGGTAGTGAATGAGTGGGTGGGGTGTCTGGGTGCTGCTGGGGTGTTGGTAGTGAATGATTGGATCGGGTGTCTGGGTGCTGCTGAGCTGCTGGTAGTGAATGAGTGGGTGGGATGTCTATGTACTGTTGGGGTGTTGGTGAATGGGTGATGAGTGTGGGTACTGGTGAAGTGTGGGTAGTGAATGAGTGGGTGGGGTGTCTGGGTACTGTTGGGGTGTTGGTGAATGGGTGGGGTGTCCGGGAGCTGCTGGGATGTTGGTAGTGAATTAGTGGGTGGGGTGTCTGGGTGCTTCTGAGGTTTTAGTACTGAATGAGTGGGTTAGATGTCTGGGTGCTGCTGGGGTGTTGGTAGTGAATGACTGGATCTGGTGTCTGTGTACTGCTGAGGTGTTGGTAGTGATGAGCGGTTGTGGTGTCTGGGTGCTGCTGAGCTGTTGGTAGTGAATGAGTGGGTGGGGTGTCTGGGTGCTGCTGGGGTGTTGGTAGTGAATGATTGAATCGGGTGTCTGAGTACTGCTGAGGTGTTGGTAGTGATGAGCGGTTGGGGTGTCTGGGTGCTGCTGAGGAGTTGGTAGTGAATGAGTGGGTGGGGTGTCTGGGTGCTGCTGGGGTGTTGGTAGTGAATGATTGTATCGGGTGTCTGGGTGCTGCTGAGGTGCTGGTAGTGAGTGAGTTGGTGGGGTGTCTGGGTGCTGTTGAGGTGTTGGTAGTAAGTGAGCTGGTGGGGTATCTGGGTGCTGCTGGGGTGTTGGTAGTAAATGAGTGGGTGGGGTGTCTGGGTGCTTCTGAGGTTTTATTAGTGAATGAGTGGGTTAGATGTCTGGATGCTGCAGAGGTGTTGGTAATGAGTGAGTGGGTGTGGTTTCTGGGTACTCCTGGGGTGGTGTTTGTGAATGAGTGGTTAGGGTTTCTGGGTGCTGCTGAGCTGCTGGTAGTGAATGAGTGGGTGGGGTGGATTTGTGCCCAGTGCCTTATGTCTAACGACATCATTTTACAACAAATGGGGCAGGATTTGTGCCCGGTGCCTTATGTCTAACGACATCATTTTACAACAAAAGGGGCAGGATTTGAGCCCGGTGCCTTACAGTATGTCTAATAACATCATTTTACAACAAAAGGGGCAGGATTTGTACCAGGTGCCTTATGTCTAATAACAAAATCTTTCAACTTTAACTATGAATATTTTTTCCCAAACAAAAACTCTCTGGCAATAGGTTTGTACAGCGGAGTCCCTTACTCATCTCAGTCTGAGTTGTAGTATAGTTACTGTACAGTATCTGCACAGCATTGTGTCGGCCGCCTATGTCCCTTCAAGTTAATGTTCTTATTTTCCTTCTTGTCTTTTTGCTTGATTTGAGTCAGCACATTGCTAGATATATGGGATCATGCAGTAAATAGGCCTCGTACTGCCCCTTCATCTCCTGGACGTTGTCGGATGTCACTGTGTACGGCTGTGTCCTGTATGACTTGGGGACAACTGACCAATCCCCTAATGGCTGCAATGAGCTGTTGAATCTGATTTGTTGAGTTTTCACAATAACAACTAATCTGATTCTTTCAGAGGGTTTTTGCGTATAGTAGATCATTATTGTACATCTCCCATTTCCAGTGTTTGAGCCAGATAAGAAGCCGACATTTCAGCCGGAAGATTTGTGATTTTAAAAAAAGGAAAGAAAAAAACAAGATTAGTTCTTCAACCTGTTAATAAAGTGTCATTAGAAACAACTAGATCTAAAGTAAATTCCAAAGGAGAGACTGATATTTACCCCACAGCTCTGCTATAGTGTTTATATCGCATTGTAATCTAAAAATGTTCCTTAGAAATTACCAATATACCATGAAAATTAAAGGGATCAACTTTTGAAAATAAGAATTAACCCGCCAATATAATCTAATACTATGTGACCCTATATTTACTAAAAGGGGGTTATTCAGAGATGGACGCATCCTTTGGCACAGCCGTTACTGCCTTTTTATGTTAATGCCATGGCTATAAAAACCCCCACCAGCTGTAGTGCATATCTGCCAATGTGAGTGCAAATATGCACTATAGACAGACCATCGGTCACACTATCAGATATTGCAACTTCCCATGGCAGGTGAAGAACTTCTGAGGCACCATGGCCGCCGGTGTCAGTGGAACTACATGTTCAAATGCAATTGCTGACACCGAATTGCCCATTACTAGCATCTACCTCTGAATCGCCCCTCCAGCATTATTATTCCATATAGTATTAACATTTCATACACTTATAAAGAAAATGTCAGTTCCCTGGATCTGTACAAGAATTAATCTTATAAATGTAAAATAATTGTTAAAAACAAAAACAATACTCTTGTGTGAATGAAGGGATGTGTGGGTGCTGCTAGCGAATGAGGGGGTGCTGCTGGGGTGTTGCCAGCAAAAAAGAGGAGTATGGGTGTTTCTAGTGAAAGAGGGGGAGGTGCTGCTGGCCGGTTGGGTGCTGGCAGTTAATGCGGTGTTGGGATGTAGACACTGCTTGGGTGGTGAATTAGAGGGATGTCTGAGAGTTGCTGGGTGTTGGTAGTGAATTAGGGAGGAGTCTGTGTACTACTAGGTGATGGTGAATGAGTGGATGGGGTCTCTCGGTGCTGCTGGGGTGTTGGTAGTGAATGAGTGGGTGGGATTTCTGGGTGCTGTTGAGGTGTTGATAGTGAATGGGTGGGTGCCTGGGTGCTGCTGAGGTGCTGGTAGTGAATTAGTGGGTGGAGTGTCTGGGTACTCCTGAAGTGTTGGTAGTAAATGAGTGGGTGGGATGTCAGGGTGCTGCTGAGGTGTTGGTAGTGAATGAGTGGGAGGGTGTCTGGGTGCTGCTGAATTGTTGGTGATGAATGAGTGGGTGGGGTTTCTGGGTGCTTCTGAGGTTTTAGTAGTGAATGAGTGGGTTAGATGTCTGAGTGCTGCTGAGGTGTTGGTAGTGAATGATTGGAACGTGTGTCTGAGTACTGCTGAGGTGTTGGTAGTGAATGAGTGGGTGAGGTGTCTGGGTTCTGCTGGGTTGTTGGTAGTGATTGGGTGGGTGTCTGGGTGCTGCTAAGGTGTTGGTAGTGAATGAGTGGGTGGGTGTCTGGGTGCTGCTGAGGTGGTAATGAATGAGTGGGTGGGGTTTCTGGGTGCTTCTGAGGTTTTAGTAGTGAATGAGTGGGTTAGATGTCTGAGTGCTGCTGAGGTGTTGGTAGTGAATGATTGGAACGTGTGTCTGAGTACTGCTGAGGTGTTGGTAGTGAATGAGTGGGTGTGGTGTCTGGGTGCTGCTGGGGTGTTGGTAGTGAATGATTGGATCGGGTGTCTGGGTGCTGCTGAGGTGTTGCTAGTGAATGAGTCGGTGGGGGTACTGTTTGGGTGTTGGTGAATAGGTGGGGTGTCTGAGTACTTCTGAGGTGTTGGTAGTGAATAAGTGGGTGGGGTTTCTGGGTACTGTTGGGTTGTTGGTGAATGGATGGGGTGTCTGGGTGCTGCTGAGGTGCTGGTAGTGAAAGAGTAGGTGGGGTGTCTGGGTGCTACCGGGGTGTTGGTAGTGAATGATTGGATCAGGTGTCTGGGTACTGCTGAAGTGTTGGTAGTGAATTAGTGGGTGGGGTGTCTGCGTTCTGCTGAGGTGCTGGTAGTGAATGAGTGGGTGGGGTGTCTGGGTGCTGCTGAGGTATTGGTAATGAATGAGTGGGTGGGGTTTCTGGGTGCTTCTGAGGTTTTAGTAGTGAATGAGTGGGTTAGATGTCTGGGTGCTGCTGAGGTGTTGGTAGTGAACAATTGGAACGTGTGTCTGAGTACTGCTGGGGTGTTGGTAGTGAATGAATGGGTGGGTTGTTTGGGTACTGCTGGGGTGTTGGTAATGAATGAGTGGGTGGCGTGTCTGTGTGCTGCTGTGGTGTTGGCAGCAAAAAAGAGGAGTATGGGTGTTGTTAGTGAAAGAGGGGGAGGTGCTGCTGGCTGGTGGGGTGCTGGCAGTTAATGCAGTGTTGGGATGTAGACACTGCTTGGGTAGTGAATCAGGGGGATGTCTGACAGTTGCTGGGTGTTGGTAGTGAATTAGAGAGGAGTCTGTGTGCTGCTAGGTGATGGTGAATGAGTGGGCGGGGTGTCTGGGTGCTGTTGAGGTGTTGGTAGTGAATGAGTGGGAGGGTGTCTGGGTGCTGCTGAGGTGCTAGTAGTGAATGAGTGGGTGGGGTGTCTGGGTGCTGCTGGGGTGTTGGTAATAAATGAGTGGGTGGGGTGTCTGGGTGTTTCTGAGGTTTTAGCAGTGAATGAGTGGGTCAGATATCTGGGTGCTGCTGGGAAGTTGGTCGTCAATGAATGTGTGAGGTATCTGGGTACTGCTGGGGTGTTGGTAGTGATTGGGTGGGGTGGCTGGGTGCTGCTGAGCTCGTGGAAGTGAATGAGTGGGTTGGGCATTTGGGTGCTGCTGAGGTGTTGGTAATGAATGAGTTGGTGGGGTTTCTGGGTGCTTCTGAGGTTTTAGTAGTGAATGAGTGGGTTAGATGTCTGGGTGCTGCTGAGCTGTTGGTAGTGAATGATTGGAACATGTGTCTGAGTACTTCTGAGGTGTTGGTAGTGAATAAGTGGGTGGGGTTTCTGGGTACTGTTGGGTTGTTGGTGAATGGATGGGGTGTCTGGGTGCTGCTGAGGTGCTGGTAGTGAATGAGTAGGTGGGGTGTCTGGGTGCTACCGGGGTGTTGGTAGTGAATGATTGGATTGGGTGTCTGAGTACTGCTGAGGTGTTGGTAGAGAATGAGTGGGTGGGGTGTCTGGGTGCTGCTGGGGTGTTGGTAGTGAACAATTGATTTGGATATCTGAGTACTGCTGAGGTGTTGGTAGTGAATGAGTGGTTGGGGTATCTGGGTGCTGCTGGGGTGTTGGTAGTGAATGATTGGATCGGGTGTCTAAGAACTGCTGAGGTGTTGGTAGTGAATGAGTGGGGGGGGGTTTCTGGATACTGTTGGTTTTTTGGTGAATGGATGGGTTGTCTTGGTGCTGCTGAGGTGCTGGTAGTGAATGAGTGGGTGGGGTGTCTGGGTGCTTCTCAGGTGTTGGAAGAAAATGAGTGGGTGGGGTATCTGGGTACTGCTGAAGTGTTGGTAGTGAATGAGTGGGTGGGCTGCCTGTGTGCTGCTGAGGTGTTGGTAGTGAATGAGTGGGTGGGGTGTCTGGGTGCTGCTGGGGTGTTGGTAGTGAATGATTGGATCGGGTGTCTGAATACTGCTGAGGTGCTGGTAGTGAATGAGTGGGTGGTGGGTATGGGTGCTGCTGAGGTGTAGTGAATGAGTGAGTGGTGTGTCTGGGTATTGCTGAGGTGTTTGTAGTGAATGAGTGGGTGGGGTGTTTGGGTGCTGCTGGGGTGTTGGTAGTGAATGATTGAATCGGGTGTCTGGGTACTGCTGGGGTGTTGGTAATGAATGAGTGGGTGGGGAGTCTGGGTACTGCTGGGGTGTTGGTAGTGTATAAGTGGGTGGGGTGTCTGGGTGCAGCTGGGGTGTTGGTAGTGAGTGGATGGGGAGTCTGGGTACTGCTGGGGTGTTGGTAGTGAGTGAGTGGGGTGTCTGGGTGCTTCTGAGGTTTTACTAGTGAAAGAGTGGGTTAGATGTCTATGTGCTGCTGAGGTATTGGTAGTGATTGATTGGATCGGGTGTCTGAGTACTGCTGAGGTGTTGAGAATGAGTGAGTGGGTGGGGTTTCTCGGTACTGCTGGGGTGTTGGTAGTGAATGAGTGGGTGGGGTGTCTGGGTGCTGCTGGGGTGTTGATAGTAAATGATTGGATCGGGTGTCTGGGTGCTGCTGAGGTGCTGATAATGAATGAGTGGGTGGGGTGTCTGGGTTCTGTTGTGGTGTTGGGGAATGGGTGAGGTATCTAGGTGCTGCAGAGGTGTTGGTAGTGAATGAGTGTGTGGGGTGTCTGGGTGCTTCTGAGGTTTTAGTAGTGAATGAGTAGGTTAGATATCTGGATGCTGCTGAGGTGTTGGTAATCAGTGAGTGGGTGGGGTGTCTGGGTACTGCTGGGGTGTTGGTAGTGAATGGGTGGGGTGTATGGGTGCTCCTGGGGTTTTAGTAGTGAATCAGTGGGTTAGATGTCCGGATGCTGCTGAGGTGTTGGTAATGAGTGAGTGGGTTGGGTGTCTGGGTAGTGCTGGGGTGTTGGAAGTGAATGGGTGGGTTGGGTGTCTGGGTGCTTCTGAGGTTTTAGTTGTCAATGAGTAGGTTAGATATCTGGATGCTGCTGTGGTGTTGGTAATCAGTGAGTGGGTGGGGTGTCTGGGTACTGCTGGGGTGTTGGTAGTGAATGGGTGGGGTGTATGGGTGCTCCTGGGGTGTTGGTAGTAAATGATTGGATAGGGTGTCTGGGTGCTGCTGAGGTGCTGCTAGTGAATGAGTGGGTGGAGTGTCTGGGTTCTGTTGTGGTGTTGGGGAATGGGTGAGGTATCTAGGTGCTGCTGAGGTGTTGGTAGTTAATGAGTGTGTGGGGTGTCTGGGTGCTTCTGAGGTTTTAGTAGTGAATGAGTGGGTTAGATGTCTGGATGCTGCTGAGGTATTGGTAATCAGTGAGTGGGTGGGGTGTCTGGGTACTGCTGGGGTGTTGGTAGTGAATGAGTGTGTGG
Source organism: Taudactylus pleione (assembly GCA_031769625.1). Taxonomy (NCBI): domain Eukaryota; kingdom Metazoa; phylum Chordata; class Amphibia; order Anura; family Myobatrachidae; genus Taudactylus; species Taudactylus pleione. Next base: position 208,707 of record JAUIMM010001093.1, read on the forward strand.
GGTGTCTGGGAGCTGCTGGGGTGTTGGTAGTGAATGATTGGATCGGGTGTCTGGGTGCTGCTGAGGTGCTGGTAGTGAATGAGTGGGTGGGATGTCTATGTAATGTTGGGGTGTTGGTGAATGGGTGATGTGTGTGGGTGCTGCTGAGGTGTTGGTAGTGAATGAGTGGGAGGGGTGTCTGGGAACTGGTGAAGTGTTGGTAGTGAATGAGTGGGTGGGGTGTCTGGGTACTGTTGGGGTGTTGGTGAATGGGTGGGGTGTCCGGGAGCTGCTGGGATGTTGGTAGTGAATTAGTGGGTGGGGTGTCTGGGTGCTTCTGAGGTTTTAGTAGTGAATGAGTGGGTTAGATGTCTGGGTGCTGCTGGGGTGTTTGTAGTGAATGACTGGATCTGGTGTCTGAGTACTGCTGAGGTGTTGGTAGTGATGAGCGGTTGGGGTGTCTGGGTGCTGCTGAGGTGTTGGTAGTGAATGAGTGGGTGGGGTGTCTGGATGCTGCTGGGGTGTTGGTAGTGAATGATTGGATCAGGTATCTGGCTGCTACTGGGGTGTTGGTAGTGAATGAGTGGGTGGGGTGTCTGGGTGCTTCTGAGGTTTTATTAGTGAATGAGTGGGTTAGATGTCTGGATGCTGCAGAGGTGTTGGTAATGAGTGAGTGAGTGTGGTTTCTGGGTACTCCTGGGGTGGTGTTTGTGAATGAGTGGGTAGGGTTTCTGGGTGCTGCTGATCAGCTGGTAGTGAATGAGTGGGTAGGGTGGATTTGTGCCCAGTGTCTTATGTCTAACAACATCATTTTACAACAAAAGGGGCAGGATTTGTGCCCGGTGCCTTACAGTATGTCTAATAACATCATTTTACAACAAAAGGGGCAGGATTTGTACCAGGTGCCTTATGTCTAATAACAAAATCTTTCAACTTTAACCATGAATATTTTTTTCCAAACAAAAACTCTCTGGCAATAGGTTTGTACAGCGGAGCCCCTTACTCATCTCAGTCTGAGTGGGAGTGTAGTTACTGTACAGTATCTGCACAGCGTTGTGTCGGCCGCCTATGTCCCTTCAAGTTAATGTTCTTATTTTCCTTCTTGTCTTTTTGCTTGATTTGAGTCAGCACATTGCTAGATATATGGGATCATGCAGTAAATAGGCCTCGTACTGCCCCTTCATCTCCTGGACGTTGTCAGACGTCACTGTGTACGGCTGTGTCCTGTATGACTTGGGGACAACTGACCAATCCCCTAATGGCTGCAATGAGCTGTTGAATCTGATTTGTTGAGTTTTCACAATAACAACTAATCTCATTCTTTCAGAGGGTTTTTGCGTATAGTAGATCATTATTGTACATCTCCCATTTCCAGTGTTTGAGCCAGATAAGAAGCCGCCATTTCAGCCGGAAGATTTGTGATTTTAAAAAAAGAAAAAAACAAGATTAGTTCTTCAACCTGTTAATAAAGTGTCATTAGAAACAACTAGATCTAAAGTAAATTCCAAAGGACAGACTGATATTTACCCCACAGCTCTGCTATAGTGTTTTTATCGCATTGTAATATAAAAATATTCCTTAGAAATTCCCAATAGATCATGAAAATTAAAGGGATCAACTTTTGAAAATAAAAATTAACCCGCCAATATAATATAATACCATGTGACCCTGTATTTACTAAAAGGGGGTTATTCAGAGATGGACGCATCCTTTGGCACAGCCGTTACTGCCTTTTTATGTTAATGCCATGGCTATGAAGACCCCCACCAGCTGTAGTGCATATCTGCCAATGTGATTGCAAATATGCACTATAGACAGACCATCGGTCACACTATCAGATATTGCAACTTCCCATGGCAGGTGAAGAACTTCTGAGGCACCATGACCGCCGGTGTCAGTGGAACTACATGTTCAAATGCAATTGCTGACACCGAAATGCCCATTACTAGCATCTACCTCTGCATCGCCCGGCAAGCATTATTATTCCATAGAGTATTGACATTTCATACACTTATAAAGAAAATGTCAGTTCCCTGGATCTGTACAAGAATTAATCTTATAAATGTAAAATAATTGTTAAAAACAAAAACAATACTCTTGTGTGAATGAAGGGATGTGTGGGTGCTGCTAGTGAATGAGGGGGTGCTGCTGGGGTGTTGGCAGTAAAAAAGAGTATGGGTGTTTCTAGTGAAAGAGGGGGAGGTGCTGCTGGCCGGTTGGGTGCTGGCAGTTAATGCGGTGTTGGGATGTAGACACTGCTTGGGTGGTAAAATAGAGGGATGTCTGAGAGTTGCTAGGTGTTGGTAGTGAATTAGGGAGGTGTCTGTGTACTACTAGGTGATGGTGAATGAGTGGATGGGGTCTATTGGTGCTGCTGGGGTGTTGGTAGTGAATGAGTGGGTGGGATGTCTGGGTACTCCTGAAGTGTTGGTAGTGAATGAGTGGGTGGGATGTCAGGGTGCTGCTGAGGTGTTGGTAGTGAATGAGTTGGTGTCTGGGTGCTGCTGAGGTGCTGGTAGTGAATGAGTGGGAGGGGTGCCTGGGTGCTGCTGGGGTGTTGGTAATCAATGAGTGGGTGGGGTGTCTGGGTGCTTCTGAGGTTTTAGCAGTGAATGAATGGGTCAGATATCTGGGTGCTGCTGGAGAGTTGGTAGTCAATAAGTGGGTGAGGTGTCTGGGTTCTGCTGGGGTGTTGGTAGTGATTGGGTGGGTGTCTGGGTGCTGCTGAGGTGCTGGTAGTGAATGAGTGGGTGGGGTGTCTGGGTGCTGCTGAGGTGTTGGTAATGAATGAGTGGGTGGGGTTTCTGGGTGCTTCTGAGGTTTTAGTAGTGAGTGAGTGGGTTAGATGTCTGAGTGCTGCTGAGGAGTTGGTAGTGAATGATTGGAACGTGTGTCTGAGTACTGCTGAGGTGTTGGTAGTGAATGAGTGGGTGGGGTGTCTGGGTGCTGCTGGGGTGTTGGTAGTGAATGATTGGATCGGGGGTCTGGGTACTGCTGAGGTGTTGCTAGTGAATGAGTCGGTGGGGTTTCTGGGTACTGTTGGGGTGTTGGTGAATAGGTGGGGTGTCTGGGTGCTGCTGAGGTGCTGGTAGTGAATGAGTGGGTAGTGTGTATGGGTGCTGCTGAGGTGTAGTGAATGAGTGAGTGGGGTGTCTGGGTATTGCTGAGGTGCTGGCAGTGAATGAGTGGGTGGGGTGTCTGGGTGCTGCTGGGGTGTTGGTAGTGAAAGATTGTGTCAGGTGTCTGGGTACTGCTGAAGTGTTGGTAGTGAATGAGTGGGTGGGGTGTCTGCGTTCTGCTGGGGTGTTGGTAGTGATTGGGTTAGATGTCTGAGTGCTGCTGAGGTGTTGGTAGTGAATGATTGGAACATGTTTCTGAGTACTGCTGGGGTGTTGGTAGTGAATGAGTGGGTGGGTTGTTTGGGTACTGCTGGGGTGTTGGTAATGAATGAGTGGGTGGGGTGTCTGGGTGCTGCTGGGGTGTTGGCAGCAAAAAAGAGGAGTATGGGTGTTGCTAGTGAAAGAGGGGGAGGTGCTGCTGGCTGGTGGGGTGCTGGCAGTTAATGCAGTGTTGGGATGTAGACACTGCTTGGGTAGTGAATCAGGGGGATGTCTGTCAGTTGCTGGGTGTTGGTAGTGAATTAGGGAGGAGTCTGTGTGCTGCTAGGTGATGGTGAATGAGTGGGAGGGGTGTCTGGGTGCTGTTGAGGTGTTGGTAGAGAATGAGTGGGTGGGTGTCTGGGTGCTGCTGGGGTGTTGGTAATAAATGAGTGGGTGGGGTATCTGGGTGTTTCTGAGGTTTTAGCAGTGAATGAGTGGGTCAGATATCTGGGTGCTGCTGGGAAGTTGGTAGTCAATGAGTGTGTGAGGTGTCTGGGTACTGCTGGGGTATTGGTAGTGATTGGGTGGGGTGGCTGGGTGCTGCTGAGGTGGTGGTAGTGAATGAGTGGGTTGGGCATTTGGGTGCTGCTGAGCTGTTGGTAATGAATGAGTTGGTGGGGTTTCTGGGTGCTTCTGAGGTTTTAGTAGTGAATGAGTGGGTTAGATGTCTGGGTGCTGCTGAGGTGTTGGTAGTGAATGATTGGAACATGTGTCTGAGTACTGCTGAGGTGTTGGTAGTGAATGAGTGGGAGGGGTTTCTGGGTACTGTTGGGCTGTTGGTGAATGGATGGGGTGTCTGGGTGCTGCTGAGGTGCTGGTAGTGAATGAGTGGGTGGGGTGTCTGGGTGCTACCAGGGTATAGGTAGTGAATGATTGGATCGGGTGTCTTAGTACTGCTGAGGTGTTGGTAGAGAAAGAGTTGGTGGGGTGTCTGGGTGCTGCTGGGGTGCTGGTAGTGAATAATTGAATTGGATATCTGAGTACTGCTGAGGTGTTGGTAGTGAATGAGTGGTTGGGGTATCTGGGTGCTGCTGGGGTGTTGGTAGTGAATGATTGGATCGGTGTCTAAGAACTGCTGAGGTGTTGGTAGTGAATGAGTGGGTGGGGTTTCTGGATACTGTTGGGTTGTTGGTGAATGGATGGGGTGTCTGGGTGCTGCTGAGGTCCTGGTAGTGAATGAGTGGGTGGGGTGTCTGGGTGCTTCTGAGGTGTTGGTAGAAAATTAGTGGGTGGGGTATCTGGGTACTGCTGAAGTGTTGGTAGTGAATGAGTGGGTGGGGTGTCTGTGTGTTGCTGAGGTGTTGGTAGCGAATGAGTGGGTGGGGTGTCTGGGTGCTGCTGGGGTGTTCGTAGTGAATGATTGGATTGGGTGTCTGAATACTGCTGAGGTGCTGGTAGTGAATGAGTTTGTGGTGTGTATGGGTGCTGCTGAGGTGTAGTGAATGAGTGAGTGGCGTGTCTGGGTATTGCTGGGGTGTTCATAGTGAATTAGTGGGTGGGGTGTTTGGGTGCTGCTGGGGTGTTGGTAGTGAATGATTGGATCGGGTGTCTGGGTGCTGCTGACGTGCTGGTAGTGAATGAGTGGATGGGGTGTCTGGGTGCTTCTGAGGTTTTAGTAGTGAATGAATAGGTTAGATATCTGGATGCTGCTGAGGTGTTGGTAATCAGTGAGTGGGTGGGGTGTCTGGGTACTGCTGGGGTGTTGGTAGTAAATGGGTGGGGTGTATGCGTGCTCCTGGGGTGTTGGTAGTAAATGATTGGATCGGGTGTCTGGGTGCTGCTGAGGTGTTGGTAGTGAATGAGTGTGTGGGGTGTCTGGGTGCTTCTGAGGTTTTAGTAGTGTATGAGTGGGTTAGATGTCTGGATGCTGCTGAGGTATTGGTAATCAGTGAGTGGTTGGGGTGTCTGGGTACTGCTGGGGTGCTGGTAGTGAATGAGTGGGTGGGGTGTCTGGGTGCTGCTGGGGTGTTGGTAGTGAATGATTGGATCGGGTGTCTGGGTGCTGCTGAGGTGCTGGTAGTGGATGAGTGGGTGGGATGTCTATGTACTGTTGGGGTGTCAGTGAATGGGTGATGTGTGTGGGTGCTGCTGAAGTGTTGGTAGTGAATGAGTGGGAGGGGTGTCTGGGTACTGGTGAAGTGTTGGTAGTGAATGAGTGGGTGGGGTGTCTGGGTACTGTTGGGGTGTTGGTGAATGGGTGGGGTGTCCGGGAGCTGCTGGGATGTTGGTAGTGATTTAGTGGGTGGGGTGTCTGGGTGCTTCTGAGGTTTTAGTAGTGAATGAGTGGGTTAGATGTCTGGGTGCTGCTGGGGTGTTGGTAGTGAATGACTGGATCTGGTGTCTGAGTACTGCTGAGGTGTTGGTAGTGATGAGCGGTTGGGGTGTCTGGGTGCTGCTGAGGTGTTGGTAGTGAATGAGTGGGTGGGGTGTCTGGGTGCTGCTTGGGTGTTGGTAGTGAATGATTGGATCGGGTGTCTGGGTGCTGCTGGGGTGTTGGTAGTGAATGAGTGGGTGGTGTGTCTGGGTGATTCTGAGGTTTTATTAGTGAATGAGTGGGTTAGATGTCTGGATGCTGCAGAGGGGTTGGTAATGAGTGAGTGGGTGTGGTTTCTGGGTACTCCTGGGGTGGTGTTTGTGAATGAGTGGGTAGGGTTTCTGGGTGCTGCTGAGCTGCTGGTAGTGAATAAGTGGGTGGGGTGGATTTGTGCCCAGTGCCTTATGTCTAACGACATCATTTTACAAAAAAAGGGGCAGGATTTGTACCAGGTGCCTTATGTCTAATAACAAAATCTTTCAACTTTAACCATGAATATGTTTTTCCAAACAAAAACTCTCTGGCAATAGGTTTGTACAGCGGAGCCCTTTACTCATCTCAGTCTGAGTGGGAGTATACTTACTGTACAGTATCTGCACAGCGTTGTGTCGGCCGCCTATGTCCCTTCAAGTTAATGTTATTTTCCTTCTTGTCTTTTTGCTTGATTTGAGTCAGCACATTGCTAGATATATGGGATCATGCAGTAAATAGGCTTTATACTGCCCCTTCATCTCCTGGACGTTGTCAGACGTCACTGTGTACGGCTGTGTCCTGTATGACTTGGGGACAACTGACCAATCCCCTAATGGCTGCAATGAGCTGTTGAATCTGATTTGTTGAGTTTTCACAATAACAACTAATCTCATTCTTTCAGAGGGTTTTTGCGTATAGTAGATCATTATTGTACATCTCCCATTTCCAGTGTATGAGCCAGATAAGAAGCCGCCATTTCAGCCGGAAGATTTGTGATTTTAAAAAAAGAAAAAAACAAGATTAGTTCTTCAACCTGTTAATAAAGTGTCATTAGAAACAACTAGATCTAAAGTAAATTCCAAAGGAGAGACTGATATTTACCCCACAGCTCTGCTATAGTGTTTATATCGCATTGTAATATAAAAATATTCCTTAGAAATTCCCAATAGATCATGAAAATTAAAGGGATCAACTTTTGAAAATAAAAATTAACCCGCCAATATAATATAATACCATGTGACCCTGTATTTACTAAAAGGGGGTTATTCAGAGATGGACGCATCCTTTGGCACAGCCGTTACTGCCTTTTTATGTTAATGCCATGGCTATGAAGACCCCTGCCAGCTGCAGTGCATATCTGCCAATGTGAGTGCAAATATGCACTATAGACAGACCATCGGTCACACTATCAGATATTGCAACTTCCCATGGCAGGTGAAGAACTTCTGAAGCACCATGACCGCCGGTGTCAGTGGAACTACGTGTTCAAATGCAATTGCTGACACCGAAATGCCCATTACTAGCATCTACCTCTGAATCGCCCCTCCAGCGTTATTATTCCATATAGTATTAACATTTCATACACTTATAAAGAAAATGTCAGTTCCCTGGATCTGTACAAGAATTAATCTTATAAATGTAAAATAAAAGTTAAAACCAAAAACAATACACTTGTGTGAATGAAGGGATGTGTGAGTGCTGCTAGCGAATGAGGGGGTGCTGCTGGGGTGTTGGCAACAAAAAAGAGGAGTATGGGTGTTGCTAGTGAAAGATGGGGAGGTGCTGCTGGCCGGTGGGGTGCTGGCAGTTAATGCGGTGTTGGGATGTAGACACTGCTTGGGTGGTGAATTAGAGGGATGTCTGAGAGTTGCTGGGCGTTGGTAGTGAATTAGGGAGGTGTCTGTGTACTACTAGATGATGGTGAATGAGTGGATGGGGTCTCTCGGTGCTGCTGGGGTGTTGGTAGTGAATGAGTGGGTGGGATGTCTGGGTGCTGCTGAGGTGTTGGTAGTGAATGATTGGAACGTTTGTCTGAGAACTGCTGAGGTGTTGGTAGTGAATGAGTGTGTGGGGTGTCTGGGTGCTGCTGAGGTTTTAGTAGTGAAAGAGTGGGTTAGATGTCTGAGTACTGCAGAGGTGTTGGTAGTGAATGATTAGATCGGGTGTCTGAGTACTGCTGAGGTGTTGGTAGTGAATGAGTGTGTGGGGTGTCTGGGTGCTGCTGAGGTTTTAGTAGTGAAAGAGTGGGTTAGATGTCTGAGTACTGCAGAGGTGTTGGTAGTGAATGATTAGATCGGGTGTCTGAGTACTGCTGAGGTGTTTGTAGTGAATGATCAGGTGGGTTGTCTCGGTGCTGCTGAGGTGTTGGTAGTAAATGAGTGGGTGGGGTATCTGGGTGCTGCTGGGGTGTTGGTAGTGAATGAGTGGGTGGGGTATCTGGGTGCTGCTGGGGTGTTGGTAGTGAATGAGTGGGTGGGGTATCTGGGTGCTGCTAAGGTGTTGGTAGTGAATGAGTGGGTGGGGTATCTGGGTGCTGCTGAGGTGTTGGTAATGAATGAGTGGGTGGGGTGTCTGGGTGCTTCTGAGGTTTTAGTAGTGAATGAGTTGGTTAGATGTCTGGATGCTGCTGAGGTGTTGGTAATGAGTGAGTGAGTGGGTGGGGTGTCTGGGTAGTGCTGGGGTGTTGGTAGTAAATTATTGGATCAGGTGTCTGGGTGCTGCTGAGGTGCTGGTAGTTATTGAGTGTGTGGGGTGTCTGGGTTCTGTTGGGGTGTTGGTTAATGGGTGCGGTATCTGGGTGCTGCTGAGGTGTTGGTAGTGAATGAGTGGCTGGGGTGTCTGGGTGCTTCTGAGGTTCTAGTAGTGAATGAGTGGGTTAGATGTCTGGATGCTGCTGAATTGTTGGGAATGAGTGAGTGGGTGGGGTTTCTGGTTACTGCTGGGGTGTTGGTAGTGAATGAGTGGGTGGGATGTCTAGGTACTTTTGGGGTGTTGGTGAATGGGTGGTGTGTGTGGGTGCTACTGAGGTGTTGGTAGTGAATGAGTGGGTGGGGTGTCTGGGTACTGGTGAAGTGTTGGTCGTGAATGAGTGGGTGGGGTGTTTGGGTACTCTTGGGGTGTTGGTGAATGGGTGGGGTGTCGGTGCTGCTAAGGTGTTGGTAGTGAATGAGTTGCTGGGGTGTCTGGGTGCTGCTGGGGTGTTGGTAGTAAATTAGTGGATGAGGTGTTTGGGAACTGCAGGGGTGTTGGGAGTGAGTGGGTGGGGTGTCTGGGTGCTTCTGAGGTTTTAGTAGTGAATGAGTGGGTTAGATGTCTGGGTGCTGCTGAGGTGTTGGTAGTGAATCATTGGATCGGGTGTCTGATTACTGCTGAGGTGTTGGTAGTGAATGAGTGGGTGGGGTGTCTGGGTGTTGCTGGAGTGTTGGTAGTGAATGACTGGATCGGGTTTCTGAGTACTGCTGAGGTGTTGGTAGTGATGAGCGGGTGGGGTATCTGGGTGCTGCTAAGGTGTTGGTAGTGAATGAGTGGGTGGGGTGTCTGGGTGCTGCTGAGGTTTTAGTAGTGAATGAGTGGATAAATGTCTGGATGCTTCTGAGGTGTTGGTAATGAGTTAGTGAGTGGGTGGGGTGTCTGGGTGCTGCTGAGTTGCTGTTAGTGAATGAGTGGGTGGGGTGTCTGGGTTCTGTTGGGGTGTTGGGGAATGGGTGACTTATCTGGGTGCTGCTGAGGTGTTGGTAGTGAATGAGTGGGTGGGGTGTCTGGGTGCTTCTGAGGTTTTAGTAGTGAATGAGTGGGTTAGATGTGTGGATGCTACTGAGGTGTTGGTAATCAGTGAGTGGGTGGGGTGTCTGGGTACTGCTGGGGTGTTGGTAGTGAATGAGTGGGTGGGGTGTCTGGGTGCTGCTGGAGTGTTGGTAGTGAATGATTGGATTGGGTGTCTGGGTGCTGCGGAGGTGCTGGTAGTGAGTGAGTGGGTGGGGTGTCTGGGTGCTGTTGAGGTGTTGGTAGTAAATGAGTTGGTGGGGTATCTGGGTCTGGGTGCTGCTGGGGCATTGGTAGTGAATGAGAGGGTGTGGTGTCTGGGTGCTTCTGAGGTTTTATTGGTGAATGAGTGGGTTAGAGGTCTGGATGCTGCTGAGGTGTTGGTAATGAGTGAGTGGATGTGGTTTCTGGGTACTGCTGGGGTGTTGTTAGTGAATAAGTGGGTGGGGTGTCTGGGTGCTGCTAGGGTGTTGGTAGTGAATGAGTGGGTGGGGTGTCTGGGATTTTTGTAGAGGTGTTGATGAATGAGTGGTGTGTCTGGATGCTGCTGAGGTGTTGGTGATGAATGAGTGGGTGGGGTGTCTGGGTACTGGTGAAGTGTTGGTAGTGAATGAGTGGGTGGGGTGTCTGGATACAGCTGAAGTGTTGGTAGTGTATGATTGGATCGGGTGTCTGGGTGCTGCTGAGGTGTTGGTAGTGAATAAGTGGGTGGGGTGTCTGGGTACTGCTGAAGTGTTGGTAGTGAATTAGTGGGTGGGGTGTCTGGGTACTGCTAAAGTGTTGGTAGTAAATGAGTGGGTGGTGTATCTGGGTGCTGCTGAGGTGTCTGTAGTAAATGAGTGGGTGGGGTATCTGGGTGCTGCTAAGGTGTTGGTAGTAAATGAGTGGGTGGGGTTTCTGGGTACTGCTGAAGTGTTGGTAGTGAATGAGTGGGTGGGGTGTCTGGGTGCTGCTGAGGTGTTGGTAGTAAATGAGTGGGTGGGGTGTCTGGGTACTGCTGGGGTATTGATAGTGAATGAGTGGGTGGGAGGGTATCTGGGTGCTGCTGGGGTGTTGGTAGTGAATGAGTGAGTGGGTGGGGTGTCTGGGTGCTGCTGGGGTGTTGGTAGTGAACGAGTGGGTGGGGTGTCTGGGTGCTGCTGGGGTTTTAGTAGTGAATGAGTGAGTGGGAGGGGTATCTGGGTGCTGCTGGAGTGTTGGTAGTGAATGTGCAGGGGAAGGAAAGGGGGCACCATCCACTATTTTGCCTGGCACCTGAGATGAAATTATGCTACTGACACTGCTGATATGTTGAATAAGGCTTTGAGGTCAAATGAGAGAAAAATGGAGCTATTGGTCACAATTGAAATCTCTGTGTGTGACACAAATCTAACACTGCCCATTCCTCAGCAAACACAGGGCCAAATTCTGACCCATTCGCAAAGCTGCATTTGCACGCAGCCATCCCCAGTCAAAGTATGCAAATTCCGCAATCGCAAGCAAGACATTAGCACGCCCACTATGTTTTGCCGTGCGATTGCGGTATGTATTAGATGCCCACTTTCCCTTAGAAACACATGTAATCTCCAGGAAGTGTATCAAGCACTGCGAGTGCCGCTGTGTGTATTTCAGCCGTGTGACGTGTATGCTGATGCTGCATCTTAATTATGCACGCCCCGGAAATGGCGTTTTGATGCTCAGACACGCCTGTGTTCGCATGGCACCACACCCCCGTTACCATTGAGCACCCCGTCACGACCCACAAACGGCTCGTCCTGTCACTTATGCTTGTGAAGCATGTATGTACTGGCTGTGATCGCTTCCCAATCGCAGCATCTGGTTCGCGCACTGCGTCTTATACGCATGCGCATATTGCGAACATCGGCCGGCTGCATGCGAACGGGTCTGAATCGGGCCCACAATCCCAACAGTGAAGAATGATGGTGGCAGCATCACGAGTGGGGTCTGGACATCTTGTTATTGAGGGACGGATGGTGTAAAATACAGGGAGATGCTGGACAACCTGCATCAGTCTGCTGGACCACTAAAGCCTGGGGGGGGGAGTTTCCCTGCCAGCAGGACAATAGGCCTCCATCAGACAGGGGCGCCGAGAGGGGGGGGAGTGGGTACAGATTACCGGGGCACGGGCTTCCTGAGGGGCCTGGCAGGGGCCCGGGTCCGGCGCCGCTCCCCCTCCCTCACAGCAGCCCAGCACACAGCGTGCGCTGAACTGCAGTGGGAGACTGCTTGTGGGAACGCCTCCGTCTATGCAGCCACAACCCCCGGCATGCCCCCATCAAAGGGGGCGTGCTATCAATCACCATCGACAGCACGCCCCCTTTGGTGCAAGACCCTTAACGACGGCTTGGCCGTCGTTGTTCGGGTCTCGCGCATGCGCACGACGGAGCCGTCTCGCGAGCGGGTCAGAATCAGGCCCACAGTTCATTGTGGTGAGGTTTCCGAAAGGATTATTAAAAAGCTTGCTGTGCGATTGATGTACAATACATTATTTAGATATTGCCATATTATTTAATCTGAAATGGCGCCGAGCGCCCAGTCACAGAGTAGCGTGGTGTGCCATTCACAAAATGGCGTGGGGCAGCTGTATGGGGTGCGTGCACAACTGGATGATTGCATGCGCATTGGGATCGCGATCACGCACGGGTGCGTGTGCAAATGTGCGTCGGGAGCGTAAATGATTTTAAGAAGTGACTGCGGACGATCAAATCGTCCGATGAATATCGTGAAGCGGGTTATGCGCAATTATGCGATTGCTTACAATCTATTTGGCTTCGACAAGAGTCGCAGGCACCCAGATTCTTTAAAGTTAGAAATTCATCTTTAGACAAGTTAGGATACACAGGTAATTCCACACATGATAGTGTATGGTGTGCGTATAAATCATGTACGAGGTATGATGGAAAACAATCGTTTTAGGCTACAGGGGACCGGTGTGTGGTGTCCATTAAAACATTGAAGAGCAACATCATCTAAGCCTAGAACAATAGGGCAATAATTCATAGCAGCAATCATTACATACAATGGGCTCTATGTATTATTTATTTATTTACAATAGTGACCCTTATATTTCTGCGTCTTCTACCATGGTCTTAGCAGGAAGATCATTTTGGTTTAGAATGGTAAGCACACCCATATCGGATAAGTGAGAGCAGGGTGCCAGTACTTGTCACAAGGTTTATATACTGTATTAAGTGTTACCAGGTTGATTCTATAGGTGCCATTAGGTTTATCAGGGTATCAGTCACCCTGATAATTTGTGCCAACCGCTGGCTAAGACATGTAGGGACCTCCTCTGCTAGCAGTTCGCTATGTTGGGTCTGAAGTGTCGGTCAGCTATAAAATGACTTTTGGCTAAAAAGACACTCAGGGGTTAACTAATGGTTAGGAGAGAAACCTAATGGAGTTACATGTTATTACCTAACAAAGTGATGTCCAATGTCCTCCTATGTACAAGGCTAGACTTCCTGGAGTCACTCTCCACATGGTGTCTTCTACAATTTGAGGACTTGAGGAAGGCACAGTGGCTACACTCCACTATGCAGGTGCCCATTCCAAGCAGGATAATTGTTATCACAGACCTGTCCCTCCAACCCACCCATTAATAAAACCTTGCTTTGCAACAAAGGTCTCAAAGCTAAATGGTATAAAGTGGTAATCACACCCATATTGTGTTTTTTTTTTAGCTAATTTTATGGCGTGTTTACAACTTAAGTATTATTGGATAACATGATCCCTCATACTCTGCTCATCTTCCATGGTCACACGATCAGGATGATTCTAACAGGGATCAACTGACACAACATCTTCCTCCTTTATAATGCTATGTGATCATGCACATGCTCTCTGTGCTGTTATCAAACATGGCACAGAGAGGAATTATTTCAGTACATACATGGGAACTTTCCCAGATTGATTAGGTCAACAAAAACGGCCTCTGATCAAGCCAAAGGTTCTGTCTTTGACCAATCTGGAGGAGGTATGCACTGAATTGTATGTCAACGAGGAGCTAGAATCCATGGTGACAGAGGGTACGAGCTGTCTCCTGCAAATAGAATACATATAAGTTGAGAGAAAAAAAACAATGTGTGGTTATGGGCTAACTTGTCAACAAGGATGTCTGGCAAGCCTCACACAATATGCTGTTTTTTAGACATATTTGTACATGATCCGAATATATTGTGTCCAAGGTGGGAAATTGTTGGCACTTAAACATGTTTTTGAAATAAATACTGGTTGAAGTGGGCTGCAATATAAATGAAAATGGTTTAAAACCACAAATGCTGATATCACTGTATTTGTGTGCAGCATGCAAGAGCAAAGCCTTTGCTTGGTACACTGACATTTAGTAAACTACCCTAATGCAGCACAACAATCTTAAGGTAAAACTCTGGTGTCATCCCTGGAGCAATGGGGCAATATATGCATTAACACATAATGGTCCTAATTAGAGCAAAAAAAAATATGATACAGGCACACACTTATCTACTAGCCACTCATGGTCGTCTGATCCCGTCTGATGTTTGTCGAATTGCTATTTGCCTCATTGTAAAGAAGTCATGGATGCGACAACCAGGCTACGAATGAGCAGTGATGCATCTCATATAACCTGCACAGTGATAGGATGGTAATGCTTCAGGTTACTCAACATTGATTCATTTTGCACCAGTGGAATAATGGCCGCACATGGCATGCAGGAATTGAGCAATGTCATGAAGTCTGTCTGTTATCCGATTGGATGGAATTTCCAAATCACCTGTTTTAGCGCACGAAGAAAAGCAGTTTGTGACATCGCTCCCGCCACATCTATAAAGATCCAATGCACAGAAATGTAACACATGCTTAAATAATCTGTACTGCTGTGAAAGTCTCAATTAGCTTTTCTGCTAATATGCAGAGTAAATATTAGGCGTGTATGAGATGGAGATTCCATGCAATAAGGTTCTCAGGTCCCGCTCAATATTCCTCTCCTGTTTGTCTATATGTGCCCGGTTCTTTACCCAATCAGATCATTGGGATGTTGCCAAAAATAAATCATTATTGGACAGATATTGGGGATGAGATGTAGTTGGCATCCTGGCACTCAGAATCCTGCCACCAGAAACCCGACAGGAGTCAGAATCCCTGTTACTATCCCAATGGTATTAGGGTTAGGTTTAGGCACTAGGGGGAGAGTTAGGCAGTGGGAGGGAAGGGTTAGGGTTAAATTACTTACCTGTATCCTTCCGGATTTCCACGATCAGCATTCCGGCGCCGGCATTGTGTGTACCCAACCCACTGAGGATATGCGTGCTGCTGTAAGGGGCTATTTATTTATTTATTAACAGTTTCTTATATAGCGCAGCATATTCCGCTGCGCTTTACAATTGGAAACATTTATAGAACAAAACAGGGTAATAACAGACAGACATAGAGGTAAGAGATTACTGACATTATCACTGACAGTTCATTGTGTGTGCCCAAATCTTTCTTTATCTTATTCATTAACTGTCTGTACGCTCCCCGGCTCCTCCTCGTAGAACCTTATGATCATTTTCTCTATTCTGGCTCATTTTTATAAAAAATATTATTCTATATTTCACCAGCCAAAGGCTTCCTATGGACACCTGGACATTATCTTGTGATTTTCATGGCTTTTGGAATTCTCCTTCTGGTCAGTGGGAGCGTTGGAATTTTCTGCCACAAGGTAAGAGTGTAAACTATTAAATATGACAGAGTCAGGTTCTGTGTAGACTGACGGAGCAGACGCATGATAAATTGTTGTTATGGAATGACAAAGAAGACAATGTTTATTATATTACTTTCAGAATTTAAAGCCGTAAACCTTACCTGAGTGCCTGACCTCTGTGTACCAAAAACCTGCAACGTCTATGGAAATACAGTAATTATCCATTAAGCTGTATCATCTATATACATCTGTGCTGTTGTCTCTGAAGATATAAAGCATGCAAAACTGTTGAAACTCAAGTCAGTAGATTTCAGCTAATAAACTTAAAGGATAGAATTGATACAAAAATGACAAATTACTCAACAATTTGTAAAAAAAAATAGTAAGTTCTTCTGTACCTTCAAAAGTCATATTTTAGCCTTGTGTCTGGGTAGGAAACTGGTAAAAAAATATTCAAAGCATATTCACTTATATTCAATTACCCACCAGACATTGGCGCTTGTGTGGCCACCAACAGTTTCCATTATAGCACTGTCATTGTAACCATACAACCATACATTTACTGATGCAATATTTATAAATGACAGAAGTTGTTCACTTTGGACAAACCCACCTCTTATGTAAGTTACTCCCATGTTACACTTTGGTGTGGAATCCCCCCCAGAATTGCACTTATTAACTGAGACACCAGACAATAGCTGCTAAGAGGCCGCATCCTTACAAAGAGGGGACCTCCAGTACTTCAACTGTGGTGCAAGTTTACAGGTGCAACTATGGGTTTGAGAGGGCACGTAACGCCTTCCTGCCCACATACAGAAAATGTAAAGTTGTCCTGGAATTGGAAATGGAAGCCAGGTTGAGAGACCCTTCCCTTGGATGAAGTTGTTTTTTGTCTGATTATCACATGGATAACCCAATATTCGCTTTTATGAGGGCACCCAGTTTAAAAGATAGGACTCCCCTCTGTTAAATGAGCTCCTCCATCTTTTTAGGTGCCAGGGTGGGAAAAATATAGACACTCAAACTCCCTCCAGCTGCACACAGTCCCCACTGAACCTCTGTAGTGGTGAGGAAGAGATTAATTTGTTTGTTTTTGCAGGTGTCAGTTGATGTAGAACAAATAAGATTTGATCTCCACAGTCTTAATGCCTAGCACCGCTCATCCACTGCAATAAAAAGATTAAAATATGTTGAGAAAGAGAGTGTTTTATTTGCATGTATGCTGTTCCTGCAATGCTCAAAATGCTTATTTAGTATTTTAGTCATCCGACGTATATGCTGGACTCCACAGTATAGTGATAATAATGAGTAATTATTTTTAATAATTTTACATAAAGAATTTGTGTAGGTATTATATTGACATACAAAAATATTTCTTTAACATATTTTTTTAAATTTAGGTAATTTCTATTGCTGTCCAATCCTATCAGTTGCTAGAGACTCAGAATGTTCATTCTCTGCTACATGTCACTTCACTATTCTCTTAAAATGACAGCTCATATTTTGACACTTATTAAATCAGTGCTGTGGTAAGAGGGTTATTGTCACAAGCAGTCTGAGGTAATTAAATTGTATTTAAATTGGGAATTCACACTTTCAAATGTCCAGAGAGGAATTATTTTATATTCTATTTCTTTTATTCTACTTTATATTTTTTCTAGTTTGAGTCTCAATAGTGTCTTTATATTCTTGGTACCGCCATGGGCTCCAGGTTTGCCCCAAGTTATGCCAACCTTTATACAAGCAATTTTGAGGACTAATTTACCTGGCACAGCCCTTTTGTGGCATATTTAGTACTTCCTCTTCTATTTCTTACTTTGTCACTCATTTGAATTGTAATTGTGTAAGAGATCATAAACTTCTCTGGCTACTGCAGAAACCGGTCAGGTTTTCCTATTCTGATTGCAATTAATTTATTATCAGAAAAGTTTACTAAAATAAAAATATTTTCAATAATTCATGTAGAGCCCTTTCTGATGAAAGATTTCATTAGTTGCATTTTAACATGTCTAATATGCTATTCACTGTAGTGTGGTGTTGAGTACAGTATACAGGCTGAAAGACTAGGACACAATTATAAGGTTTTATGAGCATGGCAAGAACATCTTAAATGCGACTAAAATAGATTATTTATCCCAGCATATTTCAAACTGTCACAAGGGAAATATTAACAGTATTTGATACAGGATCTTGAATTAGTGAAAAGTATGCCTTAGTAAGCAGAGAAATATGTTTGAGGCTCTGATGTTCATTGGTTTAGAAATTGCTGTTTAAGTTTGTGTCTTCCTCTCTAAACCCTGAATTATACTTCTATGCCTTCCACATGTGGGGACAGGATGTGGCTGTCAATTCAGTGAATTACAAGCACACTTTGGACACACTTAAACAAAGCACAGCTATTAATGCTGGGAGACTGCCCTGCTTTCATCCACTAGTGGGTAATTATTTGGCTCCCTTTCAGCTGGAACTTTTCTAGCTGTGTTTATGGAGTGTCCTATTTGAACTATATAGGCTGTCTTTATTGTGTATGCACCAATATCCTTCTGCAGAGTAGGTGCTTACGGCCTCTAAAACATTTGCCGCATTAAATTCCACAGCTAAACCACCGAAAAAAGGGCAAACAGTGTTTTTAAAAACCAGCATTTAGTAAATAAACCCCTAGTAGCATATGTGGATTCGTATATTGGATATCTGAGACAGCAGTCCTGTACAAGGCCTTACATATAGATCATACTGATATATAAACATTTATCAGAACTGCTTGTTTAGGAAACATTGCAGCCACAATCCAAATCTGGTCACTGAGAGCCCTCAGCCAAAGTCGTTTCATAGGAGGAGGAACAATCTAGCTGAACTGACCAAAATGTATTGATGCATCTGTAATTGATATACAAGGCTTTCTATAGGTATATTTTAATTTACTACATTACACATATCTAACTTTGTACAGTGAAGAATTACATCATAGTACATAAAATGTAGAGATTCAACAAGTAAGCAAAACAGAACAAGCAAAGGTAACATGCAGAGCATGCAAGTAGCATAAATGCAATAGTACTTAACAATGAAGCATTATATTTAAGATGAAATAGATAATACAGGACACTTCTCTCTCCTCCCTTTTGTCTCCAGACTTCTTGAGCATACTGTTTACAACCCCCTTACCACTTTACTTTCCTCCTACTCCCTCCTTGACCCATTTCAGTCTAGCTTCCGTTCTCTCCACCCCACTGAAACTGCCCTCATGAAAGTCAGCAATGACCTCCCTACTGCCAAACCCAAAGGCCACTACTCTCTGCTCATTCTCCTCGAATTCCCTTCTGCCTTTGACACTGTGGACCACCCTCTCCTCCTGAAAATCCTTCACTCCCTTCACCACCCTCTCCAGGCTGGCCTACTACCTCTCTGTCTCCTCTCATGACTCTTCTTCCCCCCCATTTCCACTTACAGTAGGTGTTCCCCAAGATTCTGTTCTTGGACCATTCCTATTCTCCCTCTATATGTGCTCTCTATGACCTCTAATATCATTTCTATGCTGATGATCCTCAGATCAACCTTTCCTCCCCAGGCCTCTCCCCCTCTCTCCTCACTTGTATCTTCAACTATTTCTCTGCTATCTCTTCCTGGATGCCCCAGCACTTTCTTAAACTTAATATGTCGAAGACTGGGCTGATCATCTTCCAACCCTCCCGAATAACCTCAGTTTCCACATTTTCTTTTTAATTGACAGCACAACTATCTCCTTTAGTCCCAAAGTGCACTGTCTTGGAGTTATCCTGGACTCCTCCCTCTCCTTGAAACTACACATTCAGCACCTCTCACAGTCCTGCTGTTTCCAACTAAAATTCACCCAGGATGTTACCACAGTCCTCATCCACTCAATGGTCATCTCCAGATTGGACTACCGTAACCCCCTCCTATCTGGCCTCCCTGATTCCCACCTCTCTCAACTCCAATCTGACCTCAATGCTGCTGTTCAGTCTTATTTTCCTCTCAAAATGTTCTACATCTGCCTCCCCTTTCATACAAGCCCTCCACTGGCTCCCCCTTCCCCTTCAAAAACCTAATGTAATATTCTTACACTCACTTACAAAGCCCGCTACCATTCCTCTCCCATTTACATCTCTGACCTCATCTCCCTTCAAACTCATGTCCACCCTCTTCAAAAAATCCAAAATGCATGCTGTCTCTCTTGCCAACTGCTTCCTCCCACTTCCAAGATTTTGCCCATGCTGCGCCCTACCTCTGTAACTCTCTCCCTCTCCCCATTACACTCTCCACCTCTCTACAAATCTTCAAATGGGCTCTGAAGATCCATTACTTTATCAAATCCTTCCAGCTCTCATCCTAACCCACTGGTTCATGCTCCTTCCTCCATCTACCCCATTTGTGTCACGCCTGTTTGTCTGCACCTCCCCATTAGAATGTAAGCTCCCACGAGCAGGGCCCTCTACCATCTTGAGCTTCTCCTTACTTATACTTTCATCTACTCCTTACTCCCCACTAGGGCACCTAACACTTGGCTGGTTACGCCCTGTTGCTTATTTGAGTGTTATGATTGCTAATGCAGCAATATATACAAACCTTGTCCTTGTCTTGCATTGTGCTGTACTGTAAGTCAGTGGTTTCTTGTTCACTTATTTATGTACTTTGTAAGGCGTTGCCAAATGGGATCGGTATGAAATACCACTGTCCCTCTGGCCGGCAGTTCGAATCCCGGGCACGGCAGGCCGACAGAAGCAGAGATCCCGGCAGCAGAAGCCCGACAGCGCTGGAAATCCCGATCGTCCCTAGGTAAGTGAAAACTAACCTAACCCCCTAACCCTCCTTAGGGGTGCCTAAACCTAGCCTCCCCCCCAAGTGAATAAACCTAATCCCCCCTGTAAGTGCCTAACCCTAACCCCCCCTTCCCCACTGCCTAAACCTAAGTCCCCGGGGGGGTGCCTAACCCTAAGTCCCCCCCGGGGGTGCCTAACCCTAACCCTCCTCCCCCTAGCCTAACCCTAACTCTCCCGGGGGGGTGCCTAACCCTAAGTCCCCCCGGGTGCCCTAAACCTAACCCTCCCCTCCCCGCGGCGCCCGGTATCCCTTCGATCGGGATGCGGGTGCCTGTCTCCCGGCATCGGGAAAATGACAGGCATCTACATATAGACGCCTTCATTTAACCCTCGCCGCGGGATAAAGCAGTCAGGAAGCCGGCTGTTGGGATTAAGACAGCCGGTTTCCCGATTGCAGCCCTTGCCAAACACTTCTGGCGCCACATAAATAAAGGATAATAATAAAGCAAACTAGAATACAGAAAATGCAAGCACACATGGGGGATGAGATGGTAATGAGACAAGAGAGATTAGATGGAAAGCTAGTAGGCTTTGATAAATAGGTGAGTTTTAAAGGAATGTTTAACATTTTGGAGGCTGGTGGAGAGTCTAATTGGGTGTGGAAAGTACAGAAGTCCTAGAGGAAGAAGTGAGATGTGAATATCATTGGGGAGAGGAGGCACCAGTGATTTCATGGGGAGGAAAGGGTGCAAATAGAGACAAGCAGGGTTGCTGGCTGCGAGTGTGAGTTTTAGGTGTTGTGCACACAGATCTTATTGTGCAAATAATAAATACTCCTATATTCATTAAAAAAAAAGATTTACCTTGCATCCAGTGGGATTTATGTTACAAAAAATTACTTTAATGGAAAGCCATATTATATAATGATTTACTAAATTGAAACTTAATTTACCTTTAACAACTTGAAGGTTTACATGAATGCTTGGGTTGGGTTATAAAATTGGCACACAAAATTTTCATAGAGTTTGAGCACAGTACACATAAAAAAAATACAGAAAATATGCCAGAAACACCATTTCAAAATTAAATTGGCCTCAACAGATGAAAATGTTGCTAAAAATAAATTTTTATAGTATGGAAAAAAATTGAAAAATGTATATTGTATTAAACAGAGTTTCTCAAATCACTTATGTCATGTCTCTCATCCAAAAGTTTTTATTGTGGTTTAACACTTGAACAACACAAATTATAAGTGACATCTTGCCTATAGTTGTTGTAATATAATTTTATAGAATTTAACAGCAATGACATTTATCTAACATACAAAATAAAAAATTTCTTACTTAGATAAAAATGACTTAAATACTTTTGTTTTGAAACAATGGCATAATGATCTGAACATTTTTTTCACACTTTCTAATTCTTGCTTAAAGCCAGTTTATAGAATAGACACTATGATCAATTACTTTTCGAAAACTAGTACATTTCATTCATTGAACCAGGATGAAGTGGCGCTTTTTTGATGAATATGACACAAACACTGTCACAATTAATATAAAATTACAAAGACCCTATAGGTCACTTTAATAAAATATTGCATAAAATGAATATGGTGAAGAAAAAGCCAGTGTATACATATGATACAGACCACATCAACACACTTCCTGTTTATAATGCCAAATATTAGGGGAAAAAAATAGCACAGAAATGTCACTTGGATGGTTAAGACATGGTCTTCTAACGCGTTTCGCTGTATCAGCTAAGCTTTTTTGAAAAAGCTGTTAGCTGATACAGCGAAACGCGTTAGGGGACCACCAAGGAGACTATTGAACTATCTCCATACTGCCAAGTGTTTATACACACACAACGACCGGATTGAACGATTTGGATCCATCTTCCTGGAATATTTTTTTATGCCTGGGGATATTTTTCATCTTATTGCCCTACTTCAAAGACCGGGACTTCCCAAACAGACCCTGCCGTATACTTTGGAGGACTCCAAGTGCAGCATACTTTTGTATGTAAATAGGAACATCCTCCTATCGGCAATAGGATCTGGTAACTATACCCTGGACTTTTGAATATACACTAGTTTGGTGTGGCACGATTCCATCTAGTGTCCTTGTTCTGGACTATATATGTCTTAACCATCCAAGTGACATTTCTGTGCTATTTTTTTCCCCTAATATTTGGCATTATAAACAGGAAGTGTGTTGATGTGGTCTGTATCATATGTATACACTGGCTTTTTCTTCACCATATTAATTTTATGCAATATTTTATTAAAGTGACCTATAGGGTCTTTGTAATTTTATATTAATTGTGACAGTGTTTGTGTCATATTCATCAAAAAAGCGCCACTTCATCCTGGTTCATTGTTTGTTTTATATTGGGCCTGACTAGCCCTCTTTTCAGTGGCAGCTAGGAATAACCACTCATTACAGCGCCTGTATCCAATTTTTTGGTATTCCTTTTACATTTCATTCATTGGTCTTGTACAATTTTGCAGTGATGTATAAAGCACTAGAGTATCTCAAATACTAAACAGCAGCTCATAATTGAATATTTGTGGTTTTTTTTAGAGGAAACGAAAAGCAGTCCAGTCTGGTGTAAGACCAATATCAGCACCAGCTGCAGGTTCAGCAACACCAAACTCAGTGCCAGCCATACAAACAGCTGAGGAGGAAGAGGATGACAGTCAGTCACAAGATTACTTTAATGTCATTCTCTATAAAAACATCTATACTATATAAAAGTTTGGAAATGAGGGGTGGCTTCTGTACAAACTTCAAACTGTCTATAGGAATCTATTTAGTTTAAAGTCTAAATATAAACTATATTCCTATTCATTTATAGATTGGCCAGTATTTAAAACTAGTAAATTACCATTTATACCCATATGTCTTTGTAAAGAAATAATCAGCAAGGTTATTGGTTGTTTTTGTATGTTTTTTTTTTAATTTGTGTCCCAACTGTACAGATCTAATTTAGATAAGATTAACATTTAAAATCAAAATATTAAATGTTGACCCTGTGCATCAATCCATTAATCTGCAGCCTGTACAGAGCATTCATGTTACCTAGGAGACTGCAAGGCAAACATAAAAGATCCCCTTTGTACTCTGCTTCATGGTGATGCAAGATTGAGAAATTTTAGTCTCCTAAGAAATGTGCATTTCACTAAATGATAAAAGCAAGGCGTATGCTGGAAATATTTAGTGAAGTATAAATATGTCAGTTATTTAAGGTATATTACTTAGCTCAGTAATATGCTAACTTAGACATAATAATGTCTAAAATGGCTTCACTTTCTCTTTAAAGAAGATGCTCCTAGCCATATCTTCCGGCAGTCTTGAGTTTCATAGGGCAGACAAGAATTTTGGCAAATTAAAGAGAAATGGCAGCCAGAAATGAGGTGAGGTCTTGATTTAAATGACATTGTTTGAGTAGATGAGACTGGTCTGGGCAAATTGTGTGTAGCCTATTTTTGCCCTTATATTAAAGAAGTGTTGGCCAATTTGAAATATAGTTGTTCTAAAATACATTTAGCATCATCAGAACTTGCCATCCAACTCTAGGTTAAGTCCCATAGCTAGACATTTAATATGGTCTGTAGACTTCTTTATGAAATGTTTTAGCATTTTGCTTTTATTCTGTAAAATGCAACAAAGATGTAAATATGCCACGCCAAATAAATTAACATAACCACAGAAAAGAGTTTTCATTTCTTTTTCTTTTATTATTCCTTCATATTCAAACTTCACAAACAGTGTGAATTTTACAATACCTCAGAAAGTGAAACTTACAAAAAAGTGCTGGTAACATTTAAAAAAAATAAAATAAAAATAAACAAAAAACATCATCCTTTAGCAACATCGATAACTCTTCCACACAGAACAGAAAAACTTGTAAAAGTTTTTTTTAAATCGTATTTAAGGCGTAATACTTCTGTATAAAGTATATGCAAGAGATAAACTTTCACAGTATTCAAAAAATGTCACAATAGTAATATAATAGAATATTGAAGCGCTACAATTATGTTCTTTTTTTGTTTTTTTTATAAGTTTTTGTCCTGTTTAAATAACAAATACAAATCACAGGTAAATATAGGTGTCAAAGATAAGAGGCTATTTAGTAGATGGCCTTAAGGGTTCTGCCACTGTTTGAAAAAAAAGCTGTCAAGATGTGTGTAGTAATTCTATATTTTAAAGCACTTGATGAAAAAGGCGTATGCATTTTTAAAAAATCTTAAGTCTTATATTATTCTGTTTGATTATTTTCCATAATTGACAAATGTTACTGTAAAAAAAGATAAGAAACTCAAAAACAATGAAGTGACAATTAATGTTTCACCCAAACTCTAGACTGTTGGCCTGCCTTCCGACAAAGACGCAATACATTGGGATGTTCATTTGGGGGGCTAGCAAG
This sequence comes from Taudactylus pleione, assembly GCA_031769625.1. Lineage (NCBI taxonomy): Eukaryota > Metazoa > Chordata > Amphibia > Anura > Myobatrachidae > Taudactylus > Taudactylus pleione. Next base: position 232,986 of record JAUIMM010001093.1, read on the forward strand.
CCCACAGACAAGCAAACAAATAGGGTGCTGATCCATAATGACATGTTAATGGCTGATTTAACTATGGTAATGGACATTACTTAGTGTGGAAAGGAAAGATGGAAAATATTACAATTTGTTTTTGTTTATGCTGTTTTATTTTGTTTTTCCATTTCTATCTGCTGTAAATTGTAATATCGCCTATCTAGGCTATATTTTCAAAATGTCTAATAAAAATCTTCAAATTAAAAAAGAAAGGTGGAAAAGATATCACTATGCTGTTTCTTGTATTTTGTCTAGGTTACCATTTTAGAGATGTCTATGCAGTAAAAAAATATTAATGGATGCGCTTTAATAAGCGAATGTGCAGTGCACACATTTATTGATGGGAAAATTTGCAGGAAAAGATGCAGTAATGTTGACATGAAGGTTTGTGTATGTGGATTATGGCTCAGTGGGAAAAAAAAGACAAAATGGGCATTAAATTAAGTTTTTAAAAAATGCTCTGGTCATGGAATGAATGAGCATAAAACAAAAAGCAGACAGGGACTCATTCTACAGAACATGAGTGCGCCAATCTGGCACTCCTACGTGTATAAGGTGCTCAGTGTGACAACAATGGCATGTAATGTGCCATACTAAGGTGCTTTGAGAATATTAAAAAAAAAATTTACGCTCACTTTCACACATTCTCCCCCAAACCCTGATTAAAAAACCAAGGACAAAATCAATGTTTGAAAGGCAGGCCAAGAGCAACTGGCATTCCTTGTATGAGCCACTTACACAAGGGATATGGTACTGCTACCAGTAGATAAATTATCTTCAATTTTCTGTTTATTTTTACCCAATTGTTTTTTTTTCTGATAAATACATATATATACATGTCTAATCACACATACAGAATACATGAATGTATATATAAAGACATACAAACAGTATATACGTATATACATATGTATATATACATATATGCTGCAGAAAAACACTTGTAAAGCGGAAGAAAATTGAACAGTACCAAAAACAATTAATGAAAAGATGCGGCTGTCTTGATTCACAATGCTTTGCCCATTTTATTTTGCTCCTTAAAAACACAATTTCTTATTTTACTCCTCAATTCTTCTTTAAACTGAAATATTAACACAACAGCTGGAAATGGCAGCTGTTAACTGTGTGTGGATGACTAGTTAAATTCTGCTTGTTGCTCAGTTATGGTGCAATTGGTTTACTGAGTGCGTGATCCGGTGTTGGAGGTCATGACCTCTGTCTGGACTATCTGTGAGGGATAGTTTGGGTTTATTTCAATAGTTTTTTTTTTTAAAGGAACTGAGTAAGCGGAGTTTGCACCCTGGTCTGTCTGACCTTTAGTCCTCACCTGGTAATTTTCTCTCGGTTGAGTATCATTCATTAATCCCATCACCACCAATCGTGTGATGCGTATAGCGCAAACTGCTTGCTTTGATTTAGTGCTTCTTCACTTGCTAAACAGGAGGCTTGGTTTAGCAGGGCACTGGCTTGTTTTAATAAGTGTATTATGATTAATCAACAGTAGAAAAAAATATTAGAAGGTCAGCTCTAGGTCACTTGACCGCTACTGTAAAATGCTGAGAGGGTTTGTGCATACAGCATTGGATATTGGACCACTTTGGGTTATGAAATTACATATCTCAGGTGAGGATCATACACCTACAGACCAGAGAGTCGCAACCTGTCCAGTTTACTACACTTTTTCCATCCTGCATTTGGTTTTCAGTCGTAAAAGTCATTTAGGAGGAAACCAAAAGTGGGTAAAATTTAAAAGATAAATAAAGTAAAAGAAATAATATATTCAAGCTTTTAAGGAGGCAGTTTTCACAGTGAAATATAGACATCAATCTGGCAGTGATGAAGTCTCTAAATCCTTAAGAACTGGGGAACATTTCAGAGTACAGCGATGGGTTTGCCAGCACCCCCTAGGGTATTTGGAGGCCACATCTGTGATAGGAAGCACTAAATGGGTCTATGGATCTAACTTTATCTGCAACAGCCGACTACTACAAAAACATTTACACCCTGGGTCCGATATCATTGAATGAGAAGTAAAATATACATAAGTGCAATATATGTTTAATAGGTACAGTATGAGCTGGGAAAGTGAACAAATGAGTTTAAGGCCACAATCTATGTTTCTAATAAAAAGAAGTACAGTACCATGATCAGGACTAATGTATTATCAAGGTAGTGAAGGCTCCTTATATCTTGCTAAGGAATGAAAGGAAATTCAAGACAAAACTGTAATAATGCACAATAATCTTGTGCCAGCCATTTCTGGGCTTGATTATGGTGGCTTTGTGCTAATTTCAATGAGAAGACAGAGAGACAGCATTAGGTGGTGGTGGTGGTGGGCAGTGGTTTTCCAGCTGGATTACTTTTAAAAGCAGAAACGAAGGCACATACTAGAAACTGTATGATTACAAGTTACATGGGAAGAAAGAATGGAACCCCAATTCAACATGCACTTAAAGTGCTTTTTTGTGCTCTGTCTAATCTCACACTGAACAGGGAATGAGGGGGAGACAACCCTCTTGGTTTCGCTCCCAAGTGACTGTAGATTTGGTTGCATTTAATGCTCAGGATGGAGAAAGTACCAGGATGGTGCATGGATTTCCGCAAGTCAGCTCATTTAGTATATTGCCATTTTGTGTTTGAATGTTTCTGTGCCCCCAACCTCATCTCCTTGCACCAAGAGATTTGTCAGTCACAGCTTTTACAATCCATACTGGTTTAGGAGAAAAGTTTTTTTTATTATAAATAGTGTCATAGTTACAATTGGGAGAAATAATTATGTCTAAATAACTATGTAATTTTTTTTTTGTTCAACAATCTCCTCCTATTCCAAATGGACCGTTTGATGTGAACTTTGGACCGTTTGATGTGAACTTTAAGCAGAGGTGATTGTAAGTTTCTTTATCAAGGATAAAAAAATAGAAAAGCTTAATGTGACTCATTATATATTAGGATGTAAAGGAGATTGGAGAGTGGGGGCGCCATTTATCAATATATTGTATAACTGGAAAATGTTTTTTATTTTTATTTTTTTACACTAAAACTCCAAGTCCAGTGTTTGACATCTCATAAATAATATTTTTCTTAATTAAAAAAAAAATTAAACTCGAAAATACAACAATCCCTTTTCTACGTCCTTTTCAACACAAAATTAACAGCAGTGGATACAAATATTATCTTAACAAGTACAAAAAAAATGTTATCCCATCTTTAACACTCATTGACAAATCAGCTTTAATATTTCTGAACTGCAGCATATCCATAAGGGCAAACATAGATTGTTTCAAATTGTCTTTCCATTTATTTGTATTTTTTTATTATTTTTTTTTATTAATGCCTTCACCAAAGAGAATTAAAACAAACAAAAAAACAAACAGTCTTATACCAATAAAATGCATTAAAAAAAATAGAAATTATTACACAAAAAAATAGGTTTCCTTCGTTTAAAAAAAAAAAAAAAAATCGGACATTTCTCATTTCTAGACAATTTCAGTTAAGGGAACACAATGTAGGAACATTTTAGTGTGGTTAGTGATCCCCCCAATTTGTCGCATTGCAGGCCCCAGCCCATAAGAAGGGTTTCTTTGTAGAGTTTCCATGGAAGATGTTAAAATGTATGCACAGCTGAAACCATAGCTATAGACCACAACTTACAGGCAATGAAAAATATTGATTACACAATAAATTATAATTTAGCTTTTCAAATGTAAGTACTTTTCTTGAGAATTACTAAAGGCAGTATATAAGCAAATACAAAACAGGTTTGGCCTTGAAATAATTTTTAGTGTACTGCAGCCCTGTTTTCTTTATAAAAGTATTTAAAAAAAAACATTTTGGCCACAACAAAACATTTCATTTGTTTTAAATAAATGATTCTGTCTCTGGGACCGGTCAGTAGCACTTCTAGGGACTGGGCATAATAAATGATTTAGCACCATTAAATGAGTAACTTTTAATACTGAACTGCTGATAATTTATATTTACATCAAGAAAATATACCCAGGGAACTTATTATATTTTTAGCTTCAAATAGGGTTCAATCGGTCAGCAATAAGGGTGGCATTTAATAAAGTTTCTTAGTAAAGCACAGGTCAGCAATGGAATTTCCAACTGAAATGATGACCTTTATATACTGGATTATATTCTATTGTTAGACTGTAGTGACCAAATACAAATATTTCTGGGCATTACACTGTATGAAACAACAGTGTCACTGGTCCATCTCAGTAAATAACTTGCATTTCTTAAAAATTAGTGTGAGGGACCTGTACAGTGTCTTATTAGTGCTAATGTTTCTATTTAATAATACAAAACTGACTATACACTTAGAATATACTAGGAAAACTAAAACAGAGTAACGTTGGGTGCATGATCATATTTTGCATTTACCAAAGGCTGAACTACAGTACAAGGCATTTGGTGCCTGCAGTCTAGTAGCTGTACTAGAATTGGGTGCATATGGATTTAGAATCTTGGGATGGTGGAAGAATCATTGTAAGCACATTTTAAAACATTTTGACTGTGTAATATAGATAATTTTTCATAGCCTGGAGCTGTCTCCACCATCTATAGTTTAAATGTAGTAAAACAGTAAAAGAGTAAAAGGTGTACCCACAGCAAGGTACCTGGCTCACCCCCTGGACATAACTACGTCATGGTACCAGGGACATCCTCTAGACATAACCGTGGTATGGTACCAATTACACTCTCTAGACATTAGCACACAATTTACACATACAGTATGGTACCAGATACAGGCCCTAGATGTAGCCATGATATGATACCAGACACAGCCTCTAGATGTAGCCATGGTATGGCACTAGGTACTAGGTACAGCCTCTAGACATAGTCATGGTATGGTAGCAGGCACAGCCTCTAGACGCAGCCATAGTAATGTACCAGGCACAGCCTATAGATGCAGCCATAGTATGGTACCAGGTACAGCCTCTAGGCGCAGCCATGGTATGGTAGCAGACACAGCCTCTAGGCGCAGCCATGGTATGGTACCAGACACAGCCTCTAGAGGTGGCCATGGTATGGTATCAGACACAGCCTCTAGAGGTAGACATGGTATGGCACGAGACATAGCCTCTAGACTCAGCCATGGTATGGTACGATATAACACAGCCTCCAGAGGTAGCCATGGTATGATACCAGACGCAGCCTCTAAACATAGCAACAGTATGGTACTAGAAACAGCCCCTAGACGCAGCCATGGTATGGTACCAGACACAACCCTGTAGTGCATTCTTATTACAAAGAGCTTCTGACATAACAGTTTCTTCCTTCCTACTAGAATTATATAAAAAGCTAGAATATATACTGTAATATATACAATAACATAACTCAATGCATTGTCTAAACACAAAGGCCCCTCAATATTTCCAACCCCTCAATTCACCACAACCCGCAATGCGCTTCTGTCTTGGTACTGAAGGAATATACAATAACATAATAAAATGGTTATATGATTAAAAAACAACAAAAAAAACAAACAAGAAATAGTGTTGTTTTGAAGAAGCTCCCTATAACTGTATTGCGCTGTGTTATCTCTTTGGCTGCCAGATGGGAGAGCGATACATAAGTCCCCTGACAGCTCAGAGCGAAGCTAATTGATAAGGCGTCTTACGATACATTAAGCATATAAACGCTCGCCGCGTTTGCTCACGGCACCTTACCAAGCTGTCTGCCTGAAATGAAGCCTCCACCCTAATATTTGGTCTACAGTAGAATTACATATCAACAACGTGAAAAATGAAAAACGACAAAAAAAAAATATATGAATATCTAATAATAATAAACAATTATTTTTTTTTTTTTTAAGTCATTGCTTTTCACATGAACGGTCGATACTGCTTGTAAAGATTAAATACAAGGAACGGTGTTAGTAATTTAAAAAAATGTTAATTAAAAAATAATCTGCTCTATAGATAACTAACGTTTTAGTGAAATAAGTGCTGCTGTGTGGACAGTGATTGACATGGACATGGGGGAGGGGGTGTCCTAGTCAAGTTGTTTCAGATGTATTCAAAATATCTTACTGGAAATGTACAATATAGAAAGAGAAACGTTAATTGAGACCAGTTAGTGTTTTGGTCTTTCTGGCTGAGCCAAACTCGCTGGCCGGTGTGGCTAAACCAGTGGATTTAAAATGTCTGACGACCAATACAAGGCAGTATGGTGTTTTCTTTTTCTGTAAACTTGTACTCGATTGGTGCAAGCAGATTCCCGTTTCAAACGCAATAAATAAATCCGCTAATTCGCCCAAACTAATGACTGCCTGGGGTAAATAGCTAGTGACGCTCCACCCCTCCCCCACCTCTTCACCAACGCCAGACTTTAGTTGCCAAAGTACTTTACGCAGGATGACAATTTGGTCAACTTTCCCAAACTCATGAATTTTATTTATTTATTTTGTTACGACTCTTGATATTCCTTGCAAGAAAAAAAAAACAATTATATATTATTCCCCATATTTTACACGGGGAAAAAGTGCAATACTTCATTTTTAGCACACAAACAAACCTGTCAAAAAAGCAGACGCCAACAAGCCAATGACTCAAGAAAGACATCCCCGCGCTCTACGGCGAGTCGGGGGTGAATGTAAACGACGACAAGCAGTGGACTGTAGCCGAATGGGTATGTTAGTTATCATGATCCGAGTTCTATTCAGATACTGGCCAGTCGTAAAGAGACACGACGCTGTGTGTGAAATGAAACATGAATGTCGGGCACGTGGCTTACGTGGGACCCAGTATGTACAGAGTGTATGCTCATAGGACAAATGAAGAATGTGACGTCAGAGTGTGCGTGTAACCTCTAGTTGTGCAGCTCCAGCTGATAGTACTTGTCTAGTGCAAATATCATCTAATCACAGCATTGCGGGCGAAGGGTCCCACCTCTCCAGGCCAGCGTCTCTTTGCCTGATTTCAGTAGGATATTGCAGCAAGCAGCCATTAAATACAAGAGCTTAACGTTTCCCAGGAAAAGCATAAGGCTGAGACCTAAACACATTTTCCTAATACTTGTAGTACAAGTCTGGATTTGTCATCATTTGTCTGGTCTAGTAGTTCAGACACAAGTCTAAGCAAGATTATGGCTGTTCAGTATTAAAGTCGTTAGCGGTTCAGAGTCCCCTTTCAAAGATAGGCGGAACTCGTGGACTTCTGTGGAATTAGACGGGAACAATGTCTGTCCCCTTTACATAAAAAGTATCACAGATCAACAGAACAATTGTTATCATCCATTAATTTGTCACGTCGGGTCTGTGAAATCCACAACATCTGCTAGGTCTTTCCCTCCAATTGGAATTAACCCTTCCTGGGAGCCCCTAAGAGCCCCACCTGCCCTTACGGCCTACTTATGGACCACTATCTCTCCCACCGAGCTCTGGTTTCACATCCCTGTCAGGAAGCACAAATGCAATTCAGCATCACAGAAAACTACATTTGAAAATTCAATGGCGTAAAAGTATGTTAGCGTAGTCGCATCTCGCGTCAGAAGTTGGCTGAGGATGTCCGCACTCAGACATCGGTAAATGCCCCTACATTAGGTTTGTTTCTGACGGATCCGCTTCCAGGTGTTAATTAGGGCGACTACTCTTCACATATAAATGCATGTGAAAATTAGGGAGGGGGAAGAAAGGCGACCAGTCCTGGTTTACTCATTTATACCTATCTAGGAAGATCAGCTATTATTTATATATAGATTTTTTTAAAGTGGGTTAAACCCATTCCAGCTTTGTAGCTAGTGTCACATCGCCAAACCTCTCTCTGCGCTTTTCGGCCTGTGCAATGACTTGTCAGTAGTGCAACGCAGTGCAGTCAAACTTAGTGCAATAATAATAATAATAATTAAAAAAAGAACACACACACAAAACAACGAAGGCGAAGAGCAAACTCACAAACCAGAAAGAACTGACGGAAGAAGATTGGCTGGTCACCAACGCGAGCGTAAAGAACAGGCGCCCCCTTCACCTCTCAACACTGATTAATGCTATCCAGGCACGGTACCTTAAATAAACCACACACGGGCACAGTGACCACTGTGAGCCATATAGAAGTCCAGTGAGGCCGAATCCATATCTGCAGTCGTGGCGACCCTATAGGACTAGATCTGTATGCCCTTCTCTGGAAATAATATTGCTATAAAGAGAAGGTTCCGATGGGGGTGGGGAGGGGGCAGCAGTCTCTCTGAGCCCCTGCGGAGAACTGTGTCCAATAACAAGATGAGAGTACAGCGATTTCATCGTGAAATACACAGAATTGACTGATGTCAGCATTGGGGCTGGGTGCGGAGGTGCTAATCGCTAGCTGTGCGTCAGGTGAGGCCATCTTCTAAATTAGTGCAAAATATTTCATAAGGAGACATTACAAGTGACTGTATGGTGCGTATTGCTCTCTATGAGACTGCGGTACGCATGGGAACGGCACAGAGATGGCGGTAGGGCGAGGTGGGAGGGGTTTGTTGCTGCTGATATGGGGGGGGGGGTCTGCATGCCGTGATGTTATTCTCCACTCTTCTTGTTGATACAAGGAGGGCAAAAAACAATCGGTCTCCAGCTACATTAAGCTGCCGCCTTCATAACAACGGTATCCTTCAGTCAGTGTATAAAATCACCACAATGGAAGACAGGTACACTAAGGGATTATTCTCCATTCTGCAAAGATCTTATTTATTGGCCATCGGCTGCTTGGGTCTAGTGTACTGGAGATGTAACTGTGTATTACTAGGGTTTGGGACCTCTATGTGGTTAAGTTTGTGCAATGTCAGACAATCTCACTGCGCCATGCTGTTACCATGTGTGTACACTCCGGACTGGTGTGTTCTATACAACAACAAGACTACTATGTGATTAGTTAATTTCGTCAGCTAAAATGGACCACTCATCTAGACCCATTGGAGGCACCAATTTCTTTGCAGTTACAGTATAAATAGAAATATCTAACGTTTCTCAAACCTTTTCCCACAAACATTCGAGGACATGAGCCATTCTCTGGGGGGCGATTACATTTTTTTAACCGGCGGCTATTTTTTTTTAAGGTGCCTGACGGAGCAATGCAATTATTGCTCTGTCTGAGCACGATAGGTGCCGTCATTTCTGCTCGCACCCTCAGGAGGGAGCGAGCAGAAATGAGTGCCCAGAACAATTGAATTGCAAAACCGGACGCTCATTAATTACGCGACAATTGAGTCGCCCCACTGTGTCAGAAAAAAAAGCGCTATTAATAATCTTTTATATAAGTAGAGGATGAGACACTGGCTGTGTTGTGCATTACACGGTAGCTGTGTAGGGTGAAAATGAACATTTTACTTTGGAAAACCCTATTTATTTCCTCATGTTTCACAATGACGTGCTTTAAGTTCTTCCAGCCTTTGAGTTGCCTGCACAAGTATAAGTTACTAATATACTGGAATAGGGTAATAACTCTGCCAGTAACATAAGCTATGCACAAAATATTTGCATATCGTCTCCATCCATAGCCGCTGTTGACGTTGATTGCGTTTATTGTAATATTTATGTTACATCGTACATATTATTCCTTTGATCTCCGTAGGAGACTCTGAAATATGTAACATTGTTCTAGGCAAAGTCTTTTCTAGGAAATTTAATAAAACAAAACAAAAAAAACTTGCTGCTGGTTCTTCAAACGCAATCAATTGGTTAAGTTGCAGAGACTAATGGCTCATGATTTTAGGCTAAAGGCCATCAGCAGCAATAACAATGAAGAAAAAGGTTTGGGAAAGTCAGAGACATCTAGTGGATGAAATTGAGAATGCAGTGGACTGTGCGACCACTTACCGAACATTTCTTTACCTCTTCCTGTATCTTTTCTGTCTACTTTTTTTTTTTAAGATACGTACAGTAGCAACTCATAGCCCATCTAAGTACAGTATGGTCTCCTGGAGGTACAGTATGGTCTCCTGGAGGCTCTAAGGGGTAAAGCTGATCTATGACGTGTGTGAATTATGTGACAAGACTGTCTCATACACTCGGGCTTGGAGACACTTACACTAGCAGTACATGTGTATCAATATGAAACAAGGACTATAGTGCAAACTATCATAGGACTGACATATTGTTTATTTATTTTAAATGGCACTTCCCGTACTCTTCATATAATCTACATATCTCGTAGACTGAATTGATCACAGTGCAAATAAAAGTTCACCAACCGACTCTTCCAATCGTCCTGACTTATCACAATTAGGGTTTGTTTGTTTTTTCCCAACACATTAGCACAGTAGTTCATTATCCTCATTTAAACCAGCACGGGTGGAATTTCTACAACCGCAAACTGAAGTTTCTAAACTGTTTCACAAAGTCAGATTATCAAAAATAAAACTAAAACGCTGAATCTCCCATCCTAATACAAACAGGTAAATACAAGGCGCGAGGCCTCCTCTAGAGCAGAGGTAATGAAACTATACGACTCTACCAGTGCTCAGCCAGGTATGCTGGGAGATGTAGTTCCTGGGCAGTTGCCGAGACTTAAGTTGCATACATCTGATCTAGACACTTCAGTTTCAGGGTATATGTGTGATAAACAATCTTGAATGGGAGTCTCATATACTCAACCTAACAAATACTACAACATATTGCATCAGGAAACAAGGCTGAGGACTTGCAGTTCTAGCAACGGGTTGTGTGAAGTTTACTCACGTATTGTTTTTTGTTTTTTCTAAACGTCCAACAATATTGTATATTCCTGTCTAAGTAACTCTAAGGCTATGCAACAAATGTAAGGAAAAGCTTTCCAATGAGATTATATAACACATAGAGGCAATTTCTGGACCTTTTGCCTTCAGCTACCACACTCTCCCTACAGCCCTTTCACATATGCAGAAAAACGGGCGTTTGTAAATCTGTACATGGCAGAATATGCACATTTGTTGCAATGGGTCAACATTCCCACATTAGGCTTTATATGCGCATCTACCAATGCACCGTATTAGGGGACTCTTAAAGGTAATATCTGGTATTTGCCATTCTAAAGTCACAAAACTGTGCATATTGCTCACCGGTATGAGCGTCAACCCATTCCCACATATTGATGATACCCAAATTTAGACTAAATGGGCAGCAGGTGTTAAAGAGCCTTATTTGGATTATAAAGTCACTGGTGAGGAGTCATGCTGATTTTTATTTATTTTTTCAAATGTGCCATTAAAGGGTATCAAATTCGCGACACTTCTATATTTTCCTTTAATCATTTGTGGACAAAAGTCCCTGATTATATACTGGCTCCAATGGTTAGTACAGTGCTTTGTCTAGTTCCAATCGTACAATAGCACAGAACGAATACAAGTATACACGAGTTACTGAGAAGCGTATAATTGCATATAGTAAAACTATGTGATACGATTCATATTATTATTTCCTGTTATTTTGATCACTTTTAATGAAAGTCAAAATGTCTTAGAGACCAACTAGCGTAAAGAAAGCAAAAAAAAAAAAAAGTACTGAATTTTCTTAAACGTTAAAGAAATATTATCCTGACGTTTAGGTTGTATAAAGCTCAGGCTGGTGTCACCCCAGCGTTACGCAAGCAGCGGTTTATAGGTCAGTGCAAAGCGGCAAATAAACTCATATCGCCGCTGTCTAAGAGATCCGTTATTTGCGGAAACACTGGCTGCCTCCTAATCTTGTTATGCCCGGGAGCGCTACACGCAGTGTGGATAAATAACGCTTCAGAAATTTGGGTCTATGGATATGGGACTAATGAATTATCAAAGCAGCTTTTTCCTGGCGGATAAGGAAAACTCAAAAACCATTGAGAGAATGCTCCCAAAAAGTGTCTGCAGGAATACGCTGATTCTAGATCGCCAGCGTGGCACCAGCTTGAGTATAACCAGAGCTTACAATTTATTTCACTTGGATAAAAGACATCCTCTGCCTGCATATAACGCTCATCACCATGCCCCTTCCCCTTCACTATACTTGTTTCTCTTTTGTTATACACAGGGAGAGACTCCAAAGTTCTCCACGTACATAAAGGAACAGGGGCATCACAACAAAAAAACAAGTTTTTCTAATAAAATAAATTGTAAAGCTCAGTTACATTTCCTTTTACACATAAAAATACACTAATTCTGCTTTTAAGGCAGCGAGGAAAATATAGTGTTTGTAATAAGTCGTCATTATTTACAAATAACCGAATAAATGTTGCGGCAATATGTCAATCCTAACAGGCCTCAGAACACCGTTATCAGACAGGCGTGATATAGAGCAGCCATGACCGGTTACAGGATGCTGTCTCCTACATAGCTCACTATCTGGAGACGCCGGGAACGCGTCGCTTGTACTTCTCATCCAGTCTGCGGACGCTATAAATGTCCAGGGAATAAGTGTTTACGAAAAAAAAAAACACACACAGTATAAACAGGAAGCATCTGGCACAGCCTCTACCAAATGATTGGACAGCATTCTACCGGTGATTTACCGCAACAGTCAAGAGAGAAAGCCAACAAAAGATGCAGCCGAGGATTTTGCCGTAAACGCCTATTTTTGCCCTTAAGCGGAAAATGGAGGCCGTCAAGATAAAAAAATCTCTTTCAGACTATAAATGCCTGAATTCTTTTTAGCATTTTTCGTTTAAGGGCAAAAATAGACGCTTACGGCAAAATCCGCAGTCTGGTCACCATCTCTTACTGTAGCCTTACCGTAACTTACGGCGGTCTTACTGTAGGCCGAACAAACGGTGACCATTGGTTAAAGGGTTCTGTGAATGTAAATTCTCTGTCCTAGATTTTCCAGACCATTAAGGACACCCCTCAGGGACGTCAATCATAGTTATTAAACGTATTAATGAGATAGATGTTGGGGTTATTCCACAGTTTCCCAACCATTAAATGGGGGTCCAGGAGAAACAACGTTCTATCTGGCAGATAAGTGCTCTTAAAATAACAAGACAAAGTTCTTGGTATCAATCTACATAAATCATTTCACATCTTCACACATGGGGCAATAAGTGCTTCCAAACTTTATGTTTGCTCTTTTATAGACTCTAGAGTATTAAGCTAAATAAGTGTATGTCCGCTACCCATCCTGCTGTCTGACACGTAACCCCGGGGTAGCTGAAGGATGGGTTTTGGCAATTCCCGTGAGACAGTGATGCTAGGAACGCCTGCAGAGATAGTGTGGAACCGTCACTTCACGCCATACTTTAGAAGCATTTAAATTGAATGAAAGGAGCCTGTTCCTCTATCTGCTCGGGGGGGACACCAACGTCCTGCTGGGTCAATGACCATTAAAAAGATTTTCGCTCTGAGATTCAATCAAAGATAAGATCAACTGGACGCCCCAAGAGTGTCAGATCAGTTACTCCAAAACACAAGTGTATGGGAAGAAGACATAAAAAAAACCCAAAACCCTCAAGTGATACAATGTATCCGATGCTCGATAAGAGGAAACAGTCTGCTTTAATTGACAGCCCCTGTGATTAAACATAACCGCCAACCTCACCCCGTTTGGTAATACCCTAGAACAGATGCCACCACTAGAAGAGCTCCATAGCACACCTCCAATCTGTGAGTGAAGGTACAAAAATAATAGGAATATGTTTGCTATACCTCAGCTGTTAGTCTGTGACGTTGGTTGTCCTTATCCTGTACTGCATCAGGAACTCAGATAATGACGCAAACAGACAGGAATTTTTCAACATATTTTGCTTCTGTCACTGCAATTTTTTTTTTTAAAAACAAAAAAACCATGAAACAAAAAAAAATAACAGCCACATATTTTGCCCTTATGTGTTTGATGTTGTTCTCTCAGTTCCTTATCGTCTTCAGCTGCAAATGAAATTCATGGACGGGTAGGAGGGTGAAGAGAGGGGGATTATGGGTATTCTGATTGACCAGGCAGTACAAAGCACCAGACCCCCCCCACACTCCGGTACTAGGTGCTAAATTACGCCTGGGGTCTCTCATTCCAGCCTCTTACAACTGACCGTTCAACCTACCCACTTCCCCCAACCCACCAAAAAAAGAAAAAAAAGACATTTAATGCCACAGAAGCCAACGGGGAAAAATAGGAGCGCAGTTTTTAGCCATCAGATAGTGTCAAGTCCGAGCGGGTAAATGCAGAGAAATGTCCACCAGATTGAAAGTAAAAAGCAATGAAAAAAAAAACAAAAACAAAAAAAAAACACTGTAGGCGGCACGATAAGAGACAGTAGGCCTTTTTGTAATAATTTCGTTATATTATTTGTTTTTTGTTTTTTTTTGTAGTGCTCTACACAAGTGGAAAAAGGGTTCAGTTTTTGTTTTTGTAACTTTTTCATGATTTTTTTTTTACATGTGTCTTTTTGTATATTTTTTTTTTTATTTTTTTTTAAGAAGGGTTGTATTTAGAGGCCAGTAGTTTGAATTCCAACCAGTGGAATTCAGGTAAATCTACCAGGCCTTAAGGCCACCATCTGAGGGAGACTGGATAAAATATATATGCAGGTTATATATCTTGATATATATAGATATATATATTCACCCACTCTCCGGAAATGTAATGTACCAGCAGGCAAATTCAGTTCTTCATGTAGTACAAAATGTCAAAAAAAAAAGGAAAAAAAAAACCCCTAAAGATAAAAACAAAATTCTTTAAATTCTAGTGCCATAGCTTTTGTTTTGTTTTTTTGTTCGTAACAATGGATGGTATCTATCCGTCTGAAACGTGCATTCTCATGTGGTCGTTAAACTGCTCGATTTGGTCAAACTTTGCTGGGCAGACTGAGCAAACGTACGTTGTGCCCTCAGAGCAGCCTGTGGCCCCGCTGTTTGGAGGGCACGGACGAGGGAGCAGAGGCGGGCCAGGAGGCGGAGCAGCGGTGGGGGGTGGAGCCAGTGATGGTGTCGGTACTAAGGCAGAGACCAAAAGTGGAGCTGGAACTAAGGCTGGAGTTGGAGCCAGAACTGGACCAGGTGCCAAAACCGGAGTTGCAGGCAGCACCGAGGTCGGAGGCAGCACCGGGGTCGAAGGCAGCACCAGTGCAGGTGCCAAGCTGGGAGCAGGGGGCAAGCCTTGTCCTGGAGTGGAGACAGGAGCCTGAACCGATCCCGGAGCTGAGCTTGAGAGTGGAACGGGGACTGGGATGCTGGCGGTGCCGTTGGAAGCGCTGTGGAGGGCCACGTGTCTTTCCAACAGCGTTTTGTGAGAAAACTTCTTTTTGCAAATGTAGCACTCGTAAGACTTCTCTCCCCGGTGCAAGCGCATGTGCACGTTCAGGGAGCTCTTCTGGGTGAAGCGCTTGTTGCAGATGCTGCACTGGTAGGCTCTCACGCCGGTATGCGTCACCATGTGTTTGATTAGGTAATCCTTTAATGAGAACGACCTCCAGCAGATGGTGCACTGGTGTGGCTTCTCGCCTTTAGTACGTGCCAATAAAGAAGGGAGAAAGAGAATAGATGAAGTCAGTGAAACGCTAACAAATAATCAGATCACTTTGTGTATGAGCTGTAAGCAGAGACGTTGCAATATTTAGCATTGTGAATATATCCCGCGCCTTAATAAAAAGCACAGCAGGGAGAGATAACAGTATTGCTTTAAGGAGTGTTGCTTCCGAAAATAAGAGGGTTTAAACAAACAAAAACAAGACAATGTTAAGACAGAACCGTGCTGCATCCTGTCTAATTAGACGTTCATGGCTGGGCTGGGAGACAGGACACTGGCACAATTTACACCACATCAAGCAATTAGAGAAGCTATACAGACAGGCAGCTAGACCAGTTACATACATCACGGCTGACGGGGTAAAGGACAGATCATTTATTGAGGATGCAATTTACAGATGTTATTGTTAGAGTAATTAACAGAGCGCCCCCATTCCCCATTGTGAGACTCCCATCTGTATGGAAAACTATCACTACTGGATCCAAGACGTCGGTCTTGCACTATCATTAGAATTGTGTCATATTGTGTTTACTGGTGTTTCTTGCAATGTATAATAAATAATGATTTATGTCTTCACAGAGAAAGTGAGCAGTGTGTGTGGGACTCTTCGGTGGTGCATGGGTGTAGTAAAGGTTAGTGTAGGGTAGTGAGGGTGAGCAAGGTGGACCTTGTGAAGTAGTAAGAGTAGGTCTCGTTGGGGGAGTGAGAGTAGACCTCAATGCTGGAGTGAGGATGGGCCTCGACGCTGCAGTGAGGGTGGTCCTCATGAAAGTAGGTCTTGTCGGTGGAATGAAGATGGGTCTCTTTGGTAAAGTGAAGGTGGGCACGAGTGAGAATGAACTACATCAGTGGAGTGAGAATGGATCTAATCAATGGAGTGAGGGAGGGTTTAGTCGGCGGAGCAAGGGTGGGCCTTGTCAATGGGAGTGAAATTAGGCCTTGTTGGCAGAGCGAGCATGGGCCTCTTAGTGGGAGTGAGAATTGGACCAGTCGGTAAAGTGATGGTGGTCCTCATTGGTAGAGTTAGGATAGGCTTTGTAGGTGAAATAGGGTGATCTTCATCAATGGAATGAAGGTTGTCAAGGTGTGTCTCATTGGTGGAAGAAAGGTGGACTTCGTCAGTAAAGTGTGGCTTGTCGTTGGGTGAGGTGAACCTCAATGGCAAAGTGAGGTTGACTTTCATTGGCACAGTAGGGTGGGTGAGGTGGGCTAAGTGAGGGTGTGTAAAATAGACCTCAATCTAAGTGTGAGAGTGGATAAGATGGGTCTCGATGGTAATGTGAGGGAGGATGAAATGGGCTTAGACGGTGAAGGGAAAGAGGGCAAGGTGGCCTCAACGGTAAAGGTTGGTAGTGTGAGGTGGAACTTGATGATGAAGTGAGGGAGGGTGCGTTGGAGCTCAGTGGCAATGTGAGGGAAGGTGAGATGGGGCTTGACATCAAAGTGAGAAAGGGTGAGGTAGGGCTTGATAGCAAAGGGAAGGAGTGTGAAATAGGCCTCGGCTGCAAAGTTAGGGTGGGTGAAATGAATGATAATAAATTGAGGTATATATATATATGTGTATATATATATATATATATATATATATATATATATATAAACTAAATACACCCTTTCTACACCCTATGAAGCCACCTTCAAATATATTTCACATAGAGTAATGTCAATTTCTTAAAGAATAATTGCTCTAAATAGATGACTTAAGAAGGAGCTATGTGGACTTACCCGTGTGTACGAACATGTGCTTCACATAATTCTGTTTGGCGGTGAAGGTTTTGTTGCAGAGGGTGCACTCATAAGGCTTTTTTTCTCCCTGTCCGCTGGCTGTGCTGTGTCCTCCTTGGGATTGTTGGTGTTGAATTTGGGAAGAATATCCAGGTTGGGGAACCGTCACAAACTGAGGTGGCTGGCCAGCCATAGGCTGGGGCAGGCTGAAGAGGAAGGGCTTGGGACCACCCCCTGCCGCTTGCGCTGTAAAGAGGGTTGGAAGGTAAGTATTGCCAGCCGTGCCAATGACCTGGGTATTACTGGTCAGAGTTAGCGGCATTCTCAGACTGCTGGTGAGTGTTTCCGTCTGGCGTAAGTACAACTGAGTGGTTGGCAAAGTCTGCGCAATTGACTGGGTGACGGAATTCTGCAGGACCTCTTTGTCGGTGCTATTGCTAACACTAAGCACTGTGCTGTCCACGTCAATGTTATTCCTCTTCTCAGGGTAGCAAGAGCTGGTATCTACATGCTGTTGGTTCTGGTCTTCTATGCATTCAGTGGGCAAGTTGTTTGACTCAACTTTGGAAGGATCCAGCTGTCCCTCTCGTACAAGACTAGGCATGTACTGTGGCTCCACCGTGTCAGGCTCTGTGCCAATAGATGAGCTTACGCCAGAGTCAAAGCTTTCCCCTTTCGGTTCGCTCTCCGTGCCCTCAGCTTGATCGGTGTCTTCAGTGCACTCTTCTGACTCATTGCGCTCGAGGCCCTGCGACCTCTGCTGCCCATAGTAGTCATAGTCATCATCCACCTCTTGCTTTATGTGTATGTTTCCCATCAATGTCTGAATACGGACTGGGCGAGGCTGCTTACGGCAGTGGGTGGTTTCAGGAGTGGTCGCGAGGTACCTCTCCATCCGCTGGGAGCGTTGATGTATGCGCGTGATCCAGCTTGGCTCCTCTATGTGATGTTGTCTAGGTAGCCCTAATGCAGTCTCGTGGTGGCTCACCAGGGCGCCACTGTAAAAGGAGCGCTCCCCGCTGCCATTCTGCATGGAACATGTGTATAAGGCAGAGTAGATCCTGTCCACACTGTGCTGACGATGGCTCTGCAGGAAGCCAGATTCTGTGTCGCTGCTCTGCCCAGAGGTACCTGATTCCGGAGTTCCCCTGGGTGTCTCTTGGCCAGAGTCCTGTATCAGGGGATATACCCCACCTACGTTTTGTGAAACAATTCGTGTGCACTCGTCAATGACCACTTTGATCTGCAGGATGCTGGCGGCCGTCAGGATCTGAAGAGCCTCTGATTGGGAGACCCGTAGCACCCCGCTGTACATGAAGTCAATGAGCTTCTGCACTGCATGGACAGACACCACCGAAGGGATTTCGATGTCGCTGTATCCTAGCAGCAGCTTGTCCTGAAAGAAGGGGCTGCCAGCGGCCAGCACGCAGCGGTGGGCCCGCAGCATGCTTCCGTGGATTCGCACCGTCACGTCACAGAAGTGGCCACGGTTGCGCTGCTCGTTGAGTGTCTCGAGCACGGAATTGCTGAAGTTGTGAAGGTTGATACTGTGAATGCGCTCTGTCATCCCCTTGCAACTGATGTCACCTGCGGGCAAGACAAAGGGACGCCATTAGTTGTAGTCACAAAGTTATATAGTAACATAAAGGCGCTTTATGTAGCGTTTCCTCAGTGGACACTTTCAGATAAACGCCTCCTGCAACTCTGCCAAAGCCGATTCTCTCGCTCTCTTGCTGTGCTCTTCACCAATGTTTATCATCTACTCTGCGCTGAGGATTTAGTTGTCCCTTGGAATGACACAGCTGCCTATGCCACCCGTACTGTGACTGTATCATACCTGAACATTTTGGGCCTGATTCAGAGGCTGCGCACTAGCGGACGACATTCTTTGAGTTTGCGCGTGCGTCTGAGTCTCACCGAGTCCCAATGGTCACAGCCGGGAGACGCAGAACTAATTTAGACGCAGAGAGAGGCAGTTTCAGTGGGCGTCTCTAGGTGGTTGCAGGAGGGTGGCTAACCAGACGCAGCCATGTCGGGGTCAGCGACTGCGTCTTCTGACGCAGTGGCACTGATTCCGGCAGCCATTTTCAGACAGAGATTTTGCGCTGAAGCAATGCGTGTCTTAATGTGCACAGCTGCAGATTAGCGCCTCAGATGATGAGCGTCTCTGTACGAATCCCATTGGCTGCGGCGTTAGCATACAGGCACAGTCGTGCTGCGGCAAGGGCAGACACCTCTGAAACAGGCCCTTGGTCTATATTACAAACCAGAGTTTCAGTGACAGTGATCTTAAAAAAGTGGGACTTCACCTGCAAATTGGGGACAGTCTGGCAGCATCTTAATAAAAGAAGCACTAGGGGCATTTGCTTTGGAGACGCCAGGGCAGGAGAAACACCATAAGACTCCTTAGTAAATCAGACCTTAGTAAAGCAGAGGTTGTAATACACCTTTTATCTCAGCCCTCCTTGAGGAAACATTAGCTCCCGTCTTTACGGTGAGCTGTTTTATCTTAAGTAAAGCCAAATAAAAAGAAATAAATTCAAATCAGCACCAATCTGAACCTTAAACTAAATCAGTCTTAGGGCCTGATTCAGCAAGGATCGCAGATTCTACGTACGCGGACAGCCGATGTTTGCTTTCTGCGCATGCGTCTCACTGCGATCGGGAAAGCGATTGCAGATATCGCGCAGATTCATTGTAAAGTGATTGACGGGAAGTGCCGTTTGTGGGTGGTTACGGGGAGTGGTCAGCCGAATGCAGGCGCGCCAGTGCGTTTGAATGCCGTTACAGGGGCGTGCATAAATTAGCCACTGCGATGCCATACGTAGCTTGAGGGTTCACTGCGTACAGGAAAGTTAGCAATTTATAAGTGAGGTCTGACCTGCTGTAATTGTGCGAGTGGCTCCGATGGTACTCGATGTTACCGATGTTTTGGCTGGATTGCAAGGTATTACGGATGTGCGAGAGGGGAAGCGGGCGTCTACATGTTGTCCGTGCGAGTGCTTTGCAATTGCAAACATTAGCATACTCTCGCGGCAGACTTGCATAAGCGATTGCGACCACGATCGCATTAGCGATCCTTGCTGAATCAGTCCCTTAATCCGAACATGTACGAAGCTTTACCATTTGCTGGTAGACTATGAAAGTAGTAAATTCATGCAATGCTAGAATTGGTCACACGGTGGCAGCAGAGCTCCTTTCTATGCTTGAACCAAGGTTTTAAATTTCGGGGCAAGCATAACCTGGAATTGGCACGTTTCCAGTGCGGATGGGGGGGTGGGTGAAAGAAAAGACACAGATAACTTCCTAAACACATTCATGTGAATAGATGCAGAGCAACGTTCCTGTTCCAAAAGTGGGGCCTCGGTGATAAAAGATGCACTAATTCTCATTTACATAATTATGATGCATTAAATTATCACCACATTAGCACCCATTCGGCACCAGAGGAGTTTGCACAATGGCGTCCAGAATCAGAGGGTGGACGCAGTGTCCACGCCGCACGCTAGCGGACGATCTTTTCCGTTCGCGCATGCATCCTAATGGTTACCGTTGAGAGCCGCAGAACATATTAGCACCGCGGCCGGTGGCCGGCTCTGTACGAATACCATTGGCTGCGGCTCTAGACTTCCTATTACGAACTGGTAGAGATCCTCAAACATATCGAACCGTTTTGACATTAGATCAAATGTCACCGGTTGGAAGAACAGTTTGTTGCCTGCACTTGCTCTTTTTTAGTTTGTTTTAAATATTTTTAAATAATAATATTTTTAAATAATGTTGAAAACAATAATAATGAATAATAATAATTAACTCCAACAATAGTGATGCACCTGTACACTCCTATCTCAGGGGGGTGGGGGTGGGGGGTTACTGCTGGGTTTCTAAGTGGCCTAAACACGCTAAAAAATTCCCAACAGTTGATTGTAATATCAGGGAGAACGCTGGAGAACACTAGTGAGGTTGTGGCGAGATCAGTAATGGCCTCTCTTATATATATTTATATTAGTTATTCTTCTCATTTTCAGGGGTCTATTTACTAAGCAGCGTTAGGAGTCAGAGTGAAAAGTGATAAGAAAGTGATAAGGTGCCAGCCAATCAGCTCCCCAACTGTCATTTTTCAAACAGCCTGTGAGATAACAGTGGGGAACTGATTGGCTGGTACCTTATCACTTTCTTATCATTTTTCACTCTGTCTCCTATAGTAATAGACCCCTTAAGCTTGAACGTATTTGAGATGGTTCTTACATTGCCAAACATGGTTTAACTGTATGGGACTGGCTAGTACATGGTGGAACTGGCTAGTACATGGTGAAATTGGCTGGTACATGATGGAACTGGCTAGGACTTGGTGGAACCTGTGGGGACATAGTGGAATTAGCTAGTACATGGTTGAACTGGCTAGGACATGGTGGAATTGGCTCGTACATGGTGGGACTAGCTGGGTCGTAGTGGAACTGGCTGGGACATGGTGGAACTGGCTGGGACATGGTGGAACAAGCTGGAACAATGTAGAACTGGCTGGAACATAGTGGAACTGGTTGGAATATGGTAGAACTGGCTGGAACAATGTAAAACTGGCTGGAACATGGTGGAACTGGTTGGAACATGGTGGAACTAGCTGGAACAATGTAGAACTGGCTGGAACATAGTGGAACTGGTTGGAACATAGTGGAACAGGTTAGAATATGGTGGAACTGGCTGGAACATGGTGGAACTGGCTGGAACTGGCTGGAATATGGTAGAACTGGTTGGAACATGGTGGAACAGGTTAGGATATGGTGAAACTGGCTGGAACATGGTGGAACTGGCTGGGACATGGTAGAACTGGCTGGGAATTCCAACTGGCTGGGATATGGTGGAACTGGCTTGGACATGGTGGAACTGGCTGGGACATGGTGGAACTGGCTGGGACATGGTGGAACGGGTTGGAATATGGTAGAACTGGCTGGAATATGGTAGAACTGGCTGGGACATGGTAAAACTGGCTGGGATATGGTAGAACTGGCTGGAATATGGTAGAACTGGTTGGGACATGGTAAAACTGGCTGGGATATGGTAGAACTGGTTGGGACATGGTGGAACCTGCCCTAATTTAGCTCTAAATGTCCTCATCAATCCACAAGAAATTCCACCTAATCTTCCAATCTTTGTCCAGATTTAATGAACCAGTAGCCGCTGGCTCCAGTGCTTCTACTGACTGGTAGCTGGTAAGGTTTACGTTCTCACGGATTTCACTCCTGACTCGCCCTCTGATGTCCTGATCTCTACAACATCTAGCAATACTGCATGAATTTAGATTGTCTGCTCTTTTGAGCAAGGTCCTCATTCCTACACGTGTTTCCGTGTTTATGTAACATATCCCTTATTCCCAGCTTCATACAGTTATCATGCCTTAGATAACCTATGCTGCCTTATACATTCATATGCATTGTGTCAGCTTAATATGCGCAGCGCCAGGGAAGATGCTGGCACTTTATAAACAGGTAAATAATAAAGTTGATCGCTAGATAGTAACCAATATAACTCCACATGCTAAATAAAGTGAGAAGAGAACATTACGTTGCAGAACATACCAGTAAACAAGTCTCTGTATATTGTATTACCTTAGGATGAGAGCAGCTTCTAATCAGCATTCATCGCCTGCTCGTTAGTACTGACTTAGGAGACAAAACGTCCAGCAACTTTGTAAAATATGCCACACTATAACACAACCTAGGATATGCCACACTATAGCACAACCTAGGCTATTCCACACTATAGCACAACCTAGTCTATTCCACACTGTAACACAACCTAGGCTATTCCACACTATAACACAACCTAGTCTATTCCACACTGTAGCACAACCTAGGATATTCCACACTATAACACAACCTAGGCTATTCCACACTATAACAGAACCTAGTCTATTCCACACTGTAGCACAACCTAGGCTATTCCACACTATAACAGAACCTAGTCTATTCCACACTGTAGCACAACCTAGGATATTCCACACTATAGCACAACCCTACTCTATTACACACTATAGCACATCCTAGTCTATTCCACACTATAACACAACCTAGTCTATTCCACACTATAGCACAATCTAAGCTATTCCACACTATAACACAACCTAGGATATGCCACACTATAGCACAACCTAGGCTATTCCACACAATAACACAACCTAGGATATTCCACACTATAGCAAAACCTAGACTATTCCACACTATAATACAACCTAGGCTATAACACACTATATAACACAACCTAGGATATGCCACACTGTAGCACAACCTAGGCTATTCCACACTATAACAGAACCTAGGATATGCCACACTATAGCACAACCCAGGCTATTCCACACTATAACACAACCTAGGATATTCCACACTATAGCAAAACCTAGACTATTCCACACTATAATACAACCTAGGATATTCCACACTATATAACACAACCTAGGATATGCCACACTGTAGCACAACCTAGGCTATTCCACACTATAACAGAACCTAGTCTATTCCACACTGTAGCACAACCTAGGATATTCCACACTATAGCACAACCCTACGCTATTCCACACTATAGCACATCCTAGTCTATTCCACACTATAACACAACCTAGTCTATTCCACACTATAGCACAATCTAAGCTATTCCACACTATAACACAACCTAGGATATGCCACACTATAGCACAACCTAGGCTATTCCACACTATAACACAACCTAGGATATTCCACACTATAGCAAAACCTAGACTATTCCACACTATAATACAACCTAGGCTATTCCACACTATATAACACAACCTAGGATATGCCACACTATAGCACAACCAAGGCTATTCCACACTATAACACAACCTAGGATATTCCACACTATAGCAAAACCTAGACTATTCCACACTATAGCAAAACCTAGACTATTCCACACTATAATACAACCTAGGCTATTCCACACTATAGCACAACTTAGGATATTCCACACTATAACACATCCTAGGCTATTCCACACTATAAAACAACCTAGTCTATTCAACACTATAGCACAACCTAGGCTATTCCACACTATAACACAACCTAGCCTATTCCACACTATAACACAACCTAGTCTATTCCACACTATAACACAACCTAGGCTATTAGACACTATAACACAACCTAGTCCATTCCACACTACAGCACAACCTAGTCTATAGCACAACCCAGGCTATTCCACACTATAACACAACCCAGGCAATTCCACACTATAGCACAACCTAGGATATTCCACACTATAGCACAACCTAAGATATTCCACACTATAGCACAACCTAGGGTATTCCACACTATAACACAACCTAGTCTATTCCACACTATAGCACAACCTAGGATATTCTACACTATAGCACAACCTAGTCTATTCCACATTATAGCACAACCTAGGATATTCCACACTATAGCACAACCTAGTCTATTCCACACTATAGCACAACCTAGGATATTCCACACTATAACAAAACCTAAGCTATTTCACACTATAACACAACCTAGGATATTCCACACTATAGCACAACCTAGGCTATTCCACACTATAGCACATCCTAGTCTATTCCACACTATAACACAACCTAAGTATCCCACACTATAACACAACCTAGGCTATTCCACACTATAGCACATCCTAGTCTATTCCACACTATAGTACAACCTAGACTATTCCACACTATAGTACAACCTAGACTATTCCACACTATAACACAACCTAGGCTATTCCACACTATAGTACAACCTAGGCTATTCCACACTATAACACAACCTACTGTAGGCTATTCCACACTATAACAGAACCTAGGCTATTCCTTACAATATAGCACAACCTAGGATATTCCACACTATAACATAACCTAGGCTATTCCACACCTTAAAGGGTGCAAGGCCAGGCAAGCAGCAGAACATTTACAATTTCATCAAGAGAGGTTGGCAAATTAGCTGGGAGCTTCTCTGAAACCGTCACTGGACAGCTGGAATACCACAGGGGCTAAGTATGGTTCAGTGGTGGCAGGGAAGAAGGTACAGCTAGAGTGATGGGGGCAGGACATCTGGGCAGAAAGGAGGGAGATGGTACGCCTAGAGTGCAGGAGGCAGGACACCTGGACAGACAGAGGGAGCCAGTACACCTGGAGTGAAGGAGAGAGGACACCTGGGCAGGCAGAGGGTGCTGGTACACCTGGAGTGAAAGAGGCAGGATAATTGGGTAGGTGGAGGGAGACAGTACTCCTGGAGTGAAGGACGCCTCGGCAGGTGGAGGGAGATTGTACACCTAGAATGAAGGAAGAAGGACGCCTCGGCAGGTGGAGGGAGACGGTACACCTGGAGTGAAGGAAGAAGGACGCCTCGGCAGGTGGAGGGAGATGGTACACCTGGAGTGAAGAAGGAAGGACGCCTCGGCAGGTGGAGGGAGACGGTACACCTGGAGTGAAGGAAGAAGGATGCCTCGGCAGGTGGAGGGAGACGGTACACCTGGAGTGAAGGACACCTGGTCAGGGAGAGGGTGATGGTACACCTGGAGTGACCGTGGAAGGACACCTGGCCATGCAGAGGGAGATGGTTCACCTGGAGTGAAAGAAGCAGGATACTTGTGTAGGCGAAGGGAGACGGTACACCTGGAGTGAATGTGGAAGGACACCTGGCCAGGCAGAGGGAAATGGTACACCTGGAGTGAAGGAGGAAGGACACCTGGCCAGGCAGAGGGAAATGGTACACCTGGAGTGAAGGAGGAAGGACACCTGGCCAGGCAGAGGGAGATGGTACACCTGGAGTGAAGGAGGAAGGACACCTGGCCAGGCAGAGGGAGATGATACACCTTGGGTTGAAGGAGGAAGGACACCTGGTCAGGCAGAGGGAGATGGTACACATGGAGTGAAAGAAGCAGGATACTTGTGTAGGGGGAGGGAGACAGTACATGTGGGTAGAAGTAGGCTGAATATCTGGGCAGTTGGAGGGAGACGGTACACCTGAAGTGAAGGACACCTGGTCAGAGAGAGGGAGATGGTACACCTGGAGTGAAGGAGGAAGGATGCCTTGGCAGGCAGAGGCAGACAGTACACCTGGAGTGAACATGGAAGGACACCTGGCCAGGCAGAGGGAGATGGTACACCTGGAGTGAAAGAAGCAGGGGGAGGGAGACAGTACATGTGGGGAGAAGTAGGCTAAATATCTGGGCAGTCGGAGGGAGACGGTACACCTGAAGTGAAGGAGGCAGGACACCTGGAAGGACTAGAATGGAATACCTATAATAATGAAGGTTGGGTACTGGAGTGTGGGAGGCTGAACACCTGGAGTGAAGGAGATGGAAAACTGGCTAAGAAGGAGACTGTGGGGCCTATTCATCAACAATAAAATAATGGTTTTAAGGGCATTTTCCGTAATTACCGTTATTTTAGTATTCATTAACACACTTAACACAGGAGATATCACTGATATATCCAGGTTACATCCGCCTGTGTTAATTTCCACACTCCCCGTACATTAGCACATTAATACATTAGTATGGGGATGGAGAAATTAGGCTATTCATCAAATTCCGATATAAATATATAGCGGGTTACACTTACCCGCTGTCAGCGTGGGCAGGTCCTCCTCGGCTCCCTCCGTCGCTCCCTGGTCCCTCCACCGGCTCCGGCTCTGTCTGTGTTCTCCCGACAGAACACAGTAAAGTTAAAAAAATAAAAATTATATATATATATTTTTTAACTTCACTGTTTTCTCCCCTTCAGACGTGAGGTCGGGGTCCACGGCTGCAGCGGCCAGCTATGTGGGGTACAGGGAGGTGAGCGGAGGGGGGGAAGGGGGGACACACAGAATGACCACAGCTATAATCATTGCTGTGCATGCGCCGCTTTTGTGAACGGAACGGCGCATGCGCAGCACTGAATACAGCTGCGGTAAGTTAGAGCAGGCGGGGTAAAGTATCTATTTCCCGAAAAGCTGTTTTTGGAATAGATAGTTATGGAGAGGAGGAATGATGAATCCTCCGGTAATTAGGTAGAACTCCATGCCGGTTCTAAACCTAAATTACCTCCATTGAGTTTTTTAGTTATGATGAATAGGCCCCTGTACTGTATGTCTGCCATGATGGTGACACCGCACCTATAGGAGGATACTGGCGTTGGATTTGCTTGCACGGTCAGTGGCGCTTTATACTGTAAAACAATAATAATGGTAGATGGTGGAAGCTGCATTAGTGGGGAGGAATTTGGCAGAATAATGGTTTGTGGTCTCTCCATTATGGTCCATTATATAACCTGTAATAAGCCGAGATGATTTAGAAATATGGGTCAGTTTCTGAACACTGCTGTCTAATGCTGTCACTCACAACGTCACGAGTACGTCATATCCGGGCGTACTGTAAGTGCCTCAGATCTGAAATGGGCCACACCATACAGAGTGCCCTTAGCGCTCACAGCTGTGATTGGCCGAGGCTTAAGAGTAATGACAACTGCAGTGCCAAAAGTGTGCCTATACCGGCGCCAACCATTGTGTTGATGTGTGCCTGCTGTGTATCAGGACATGACTAGTGGCAATCCATTGCCTGGCGTGACCTAGACAGAGAAAGCAAGGCGACGGCTCATTATATAAGGGACTTTGGCTGGTTGCCGCAGTGTCATGTTAGTAAGTACTCACAATCAGACGACTCTGTGTGTGTGTGCACACGTTCTGATTGGCTGCTTGATGTCTGTATGTGTTGAGTGGATATGGCTGGGCACCGCAACAGAACAGCTACAAAGTTCTGGCAGGGGTGGCCCGGCTTGGCGCTGCCTTCTCTCGGCTGAGTAATCTCATTCTCCACAGACGCCTTCTGGTTTTCAGCTGTCCTGCGTTTCTTCCTGTGAAGAGACAAAGGACCTTTTGAGGGGAACGGACTCAATGTTTGGGAAAAGGAATTTTTAGAATATGTTAAAGATAACCTCCGTCTCTCCTGCCATTAGACAGAGAGAATCTCTATTGTGCACCGGGGTGAGAGAGTGGTCTGGACGGTACCCCTCGCCAGCCCAGACTCTGTCTGCATGAAGCACTGCCCGTTGTTTTAGTAATTAGCCTTATTACCTGGTGCTCAGTTGCTCAGCATGGGGTGGTGGACCGACGTAGAATGTTGTTAATTAGCTAATTGGCATGAGGCAGAGGCGTAGTCATTTATATAGGCGATCTATTTAAGAACTGAGGACCTCATTCAGAGTCGGTCGAAGCGGCCGCACGGTCGTACGCGAAAAGGGGCCGTATATGCAAATGATTCCCTCGCAAGTTGCGTCCCTAAGTTCGGATCGGTAGTTGGCCGACCAAGGGGAGGAAGCGGTTGGAAGACAAAAAAATACGCCCCCTTCTCATACGCATTGCACGTCATCTCCGGGCATATAAGGATTAATCGAGACCAACGGCAACCATCGAAACTGGTCGTAGAGCTTAAGGTTGACCATACCCTCTCTTAAGCTCTACGATCATGTCAGTGTAAAAACCTCCCATGTCACATGTGCCATGACGCTACTTTGTTAATTATGCACTCCCATAAACCGTATGCACTCCCACAAAACGCCATTCGCATAATGAGGCACGCCTGCGTTCGGATCTCCACTCCCCCGTTTTCAAGCACCTTCCCCTGTTACCACCCACAAACGCCTCAATCTGTCACTCAAACTACCGACCTGGCTGTGTTCAAGGAGAGAGAAATTTCTGATCGTAGCAGCTAGTTTGCGCACGCGCATTGCGAACTGTACGCATGCCCAGTATAGCGAACATCGGTGGCGTACGACCGTGCGGCCGCTTCGACCGACTCTGAATGAGGTCCTGTCTGCTTCACCTCTGTTCATCGCTGCCTCTAAAAATATATTAATGTACACGTGTGACCATGTACTGTACTGCTTATCATAGGGCCACAATCGGGTCACCTTGTAGTTACGTGACTGCACAATGGCGCAGGGTCGGAGGTCACCACCCATGACAGCTCTCAATGTGCCTTTCTCCTAGTTTTAACCCTTTCACTACGGGGGGCTCCGTGCCAGTTTGGAAGCTACGACGGACGTGTTAATTTGCGCGTTAATTGCTCGCATCACTTGCAACGGGGGCCTTTTTTGTCTTTATTACGTGGGAGATAGTGCGCTAGTGAATCTTAAACAGATTTACTTAATTTTTTTATCCTATTTGAAAACACAAAAACTTATGGAATTTCCCTCTAGTACAAATCAGAACAAAGAACAATTTAATGTTATAATAAATGGTGCGGAAGGGTTTGGGGAGTGTGAAGGACAAATACAATGTATTTGAAAATTGCAGGTTTTTTTTTTTTTTTTTACACAATTTTGGCAGAATTTGTAAAATAGTTTGGAAAATGCTGGCGCTTTATAAATGTTAAAAAAAAATAAAATAAATGTTGATAATAAATAATGGACAGGAGTCTTAGGGATCTCTGTCACTTATACCGAGAGCACGTGGGACTCAATATTTAGCATTTTTATTTTTCAGGGGGTCCGAGAAGATGTATAGTGCTTTATAGTGGGGGGTAGTCATATGTTTTTGTTTTTTTTCAGCTTTAATTGTGCTGTCCCTGAGCCTTTGCTGTATCTCACCGGCAGTGCGCCGAGCAGAGTCAGGAGATAACCGTTTACTGCACGCAAGGTGAGCTGCTACTAACATATCGCGTTTTCACGCATGAAGTTTATGGGGATGACATATATGTTCTTTATTACAGGTTTGTGGCCTAAAATAAAAATATATATGTATTTATTGCTGTGTGTATTTTATTAATATGCCATAACATATGCTTACATGTCAACTAAACTCAGGTCCTCCCAGTAATTTGCTTGACTAGACAAAAGGTGTTTTATCGTAATAGGTCTCCTGCACTAAATAAACAAATCCCTATCTCTACTTTCATGCCTTGTTTGTGAACGTTCCATTACGTAACATTACCCTAGACTTCCCATGAGTCCAATCCATAAACCCAGCTCACGCTCTAATCCAGGGGTCAGGGAACTTTTTTACCTTTTACCTCAAAGTATATTTAGATACGCCGACGTTACCCCCTTGATTTGAAAGGAAGGAAATCATATAGCAGTGCCCCCATATAATGCCCTTGTATTAGTGCCCCCATATAATGCCCTTGCAGTAGTGCCCCCATATAATGCCCCTGTAGTAGTGCCGCCATATAGTGCCCCTGTAGTAGTGCCCCCATATAATGCCCCTGTAGTAGTGCCGCCATATAGTGCCCCTGTAGTAGTGCCCCCATATAATGCCCCTGTAGTAGTGCCCCCATAGTTATGCCCCCATATAATGCCCCTGTAGTAGTGCACCCATAGTTATGCCCCTGTAGTAGTGCCCCCAAATAATGCCCCTGTAGTAGTGTCCCCATATAGTGCCCCTGTAGTAATGCCCCTGTAGTAGTCTCCCCATATAATGCCCCTTGTAGTAGTGCCCCCATATAATGCCCCTGTAGTAGTGTCCCCATATAATGCCCCTGTAGTAGTGCCGCCATATAATGCCCCTGTAGTAGTGCCCCCATATAATGCCCCTGTAGTGCCGCTTGTGCAAAAAAAAACACTTACCTTAATCCCCGCTCCTGCATCCACCGTCGTCCTGTCCATCCGGCTGCTCTTCGGAACTATGGGAGAGACGTCATAGTGCGCATGGAGAGAGCCGGAAGCTGGAGTTCAGAAGAGGACTCCAGCCTCCGGTTAACGCGGCGCTGCAGGGAAGGAGCTAGGCGCCCGCTGGTAATAACATCTCAGCGGGCGTCCGGCTTAGAGCCTCCCTGCGACACAGCCGGGCATGCATATGAATCTTTCTATATTACAGAATGATTCATATGCATGCCCGGCTGTCCGTCCATTACCCCCAGGAATTAAATTTTTACCCCATGTGGGGTAATTTACCCGTTCCCTGACCACTGCTCTAATCCTATCCTGTCCTCGCAGACAACGGAGTATGACGAGAGGCTATTAAATAACGAGACTGATGCTATAATCTATGTTTACTTACACTAAGAGCATTTTAACTCTGTTCCCCTGTTCCTCTGCCTACATAGAAGGGGAACAGAGTTAAAACATTCTTATTATACGTAAATATAGATTCTTATTTTCCATTGGTTAGAGCTGTGCTATAGCTCATTATCGCTCAGCTGCCTCTGCTATATTGCTTTCTTCTTTACCTCAATAACTGATGCAAAACGGGTTCCCTTTGGTACAGATGTGACTTTAGGCAAAAGAAAGAAGTCACAGGGTGCTAGGTCTGGCGAGTATGGAGGGTGGTCAGTGCGGGCTGGTGCGTTGTTGCTGTGACGTGCTTTCTTCATTCTTGGTGATGATGGTGTTTCCCAGTGCATGGACCGGCGTTTTGTCTCAGGGTCGTACTGGAAGATCCCTGTTTTATCACAGGTAATAACTTTTTCTAAACAATGTGAATCCACTTGAATTTGTTGCAAAAATGTCCGTACAAATTTGCTTTCGATTTTCTTTCTGCTGGGCAGCGAGGAGCCTGGGATCCGCCTCAGTACAAACTTTTATCATGTTAAGATCTTGATGCAAAACTTGTCTAACAGTTTCTTCGTGGATGTTATTTACCATTTCTGCTATCATTCCGATGCTGAGTCGATGATCATTTCAAACACTTTTCTCAATTTGTTGTACATTTTCATTTGTTTTTGATGTGCAAGGCCTTCCGGGACGTTCATCATTTTCACGACCGTCGATAAATCTTTTGTGTCACTCAAAACCACGTGCATGTGACATACAGTCTGCCCCGTGAGCCTCGGTTATCATGCGGAAATATTCGCTGGGCGTTTTGTTCAATTTAGCTAAAAACTTAAAGTTAACACGTTGCTCTACTTTTTGAACTAAGCATTTTTATGACGCACGGGAAAAACACAACTTCTACGACACCAGACTTTCAGTGCGAGAGGGTTGATACTCGCAAAACCGTTTTGGGATAGTCCGAGTGACAATGTTCCTCACTGCCTTTTAACTTTCGCAGTATGGTTTATTTTTTACAAGTGCAGTATCGCTATTTAATAGCCACACCTCGTAATCTGTACCTAGCCATTCCCGACACCATACTTACAATTGTATAAAACATTCAATGTCTATAATCAACGCATTTTGACATCAGAAAGCTCTGCGGCTAATAATGGCATTATACCCTTACAGTTCTGTATACAATTATAATCACCACCACATAAGTATTATAAAGCACTGATTACCGTATAATTCCCGGGAATAATTCTGTATATAACGGCGAGATGGAAGGAACAGGACGGGCCAGGTTACAAACCTTATCTCGGGGATGGACAGCAAATCCCAGGAGAGAATGGATCCGATCTGGAGAACCCTATCCTGGAGGATGTCATCCTTGGCAGCCAAGCTTTCTAAATCTATTGAATCAATGAAGAGGCGCAGCTGGTAAGCCCACCGCCCTCAGAGGACCCTCAGACTATCTGACAATCTGCACTGACCTTTACTGAATATGGATATGTGTAAGCGGCACTAAGTATTGTCTTCTACAGACTCGCTGGTAGAATTGTACACAAAATAATGTCCTCATGTTACTCAGAGGCCTCTTATAGCCGGGGACATTCGTCCATTAAGCATTTATTATGATGGCTTCCTGGGAATACCCTAAAGAAAGACCGAGGGGCACAGAGCGAGAGAGGGCTCTGTAACCCCCCCAGTAACTGCGCTGTAGTTATACTGTATAACACCCACTCAGTCACGTCCCTCTGTTGTCCCATTGTTATACAAGTCTTGCTGGATAAGAAGCATTATCTGAACCTGTAGAATGTTTCGCTATTCCCTATAAATAATCATTGCCTCATACGTGGCCAGGTATACGTTTTCCAGCGCACTCACTTGCAACTCCAGCAGCAGAGCAAATAAAACAAGAAACAACATTAAAACAGTATTGTATTACAGACCCCCAGCATGGCGCCAAGGGCCAAACTGCAGTGCATTGTGCAGAGGCGTACTTACCTACTTCTCCAGGAACGGATTTTCTGGAGCCCGGAAAAGTGGGCAGGTCTCCTGCCCAGCTGTCACCCACCCGTATACCGCCCATACCTTCCGGGGGGGGGGGAGTCATGTCCCCGCCTCGACCCCCCTAATGCCGTGCCACGCTGCTGCTGTGCTAGCCTGGCTGTCCTCATCTGGCACAGTCTCTTGGTGCGTCCTAGTACACTGAATTGCGACTGAGAGCCATATTCAATTTAGGAGCGAAAAGTCAGTTATTTTCGCCATTTAAAACAAAAAAAACGGGGATAAGTTTTCGCCACTGCATAGGTGGCGAAAAAAAGTGCAGAATTGGGGTTTTGGGGTGTAGATTTAAAAAAAAAAAAAAAAAAGTACCCTGCAGCCTTAGGAATGTCCCCATAAAGTAATCTGTTTCAAAACAAAATGAAAAATAAGCATAGGACACCCCAAAAAAAGTGGTTTAATTTTGGGGGCTGAAAAAAAAAAGTTGGGGGACAAACTTAAAAACTAATGAAATTGACTCAGGGGGGGTCCTAAAGTATGCGGCAGGTGTTTTCTGGAATATGGGTGGTTGCGGCAGGTGGATTTTTGATGAATTTTTAAAAATCATTTTAGGGACTTAAAAATATGCTAGCACCCATTTTCATGTACCCCAAATTTGATGGGACTAGTTATTTTTTTCCTTTTTAAATAAAGATAAGTGCTATTCTTCACCTCTTCTACCAAGACGCATTTATGCACCTGCCGCGGCTATTTAAAAACCCCAATTACCTTTAGCAGGCCAATTTGACGGTACCCATAGTGATCCCCCATATCTGACCATCTTTTAGGGGGTGACAGGCTGATTTCGTCAAAAGTTACAGGACTTTTCGATATTTATCTTTCCGCCGGGTTCCGTTATCGCTGATTCCTAATTGAATACGGGGATAAGCGGGCACGCGGCCGATACTTTATCCCAAGAAAAAATGGCGATGATGGCTAAAAGTCCGACCTCCGACTTTTCGCCTCAAATTGAATATGGCCCTGAGACACATTTTCTGTCAAAAAAGACGGCTGGTGCTAGCAGAGTCGTACAGGACCTGGCACCTCGCTCGTGGCAGGCAGCTCACATCACATTATTCAGGCTGGATGTCTGAGAACTCATCTACACGTATAGTCATATTAGCCTTGTGTTTGCACTAACAATGTGGCCGCATTTGGACCTGTGTTCATCAGGCCGTCAATCTGCTAAAGGCTGCGAGTAGTATCCTTTGTAGCTGTGTACAGTGTAAGCGGTGTTTTACATTACACAGGGTTCCACCGTCAGACGAGTGCTACGATTTGTGTCCTTTGTAGCTGTGTACAGTGTAAGTGGTGTTTTACATTACACAGGGTTCCACCGTCAGACGAGTGCTACGATTTGTAACCTTTGTAGCTGTGTACAGTGTAAGCGGTGTTTTACATTCCACAGGGTTCCACCGTCAGACGAGTGCTGCGAGTTGTATCCTTTGTAGCTGTGTACAGTGTAAGCGGTGTTTTACATTACACAGGGTTCCACCGTCAGACGAGTGCTACGATTTGTGTCCTTTGTAGCTGTGTACAGTGTAAGCGGTGTTTTACATTACACAGGGTTCCACCGTCAGACGAGTGCTACGATTTGTATCCTTTGTAGCTGTGTACAGTGTAAGCGGTGTTTTACATTACACAGGGTTCCACCGTCAGACGAGTGCTAAGATTTGTATCCTTTGTAGCTGTGTACAGTGTAAGCGGTGTTTTACATTACACAGGGTTCCACCGTCAGACGAGTGCTACGATTTGTATCCTTTGTAGCTGTGTACAGTGTAAGCGGTGATTTACATTACACAGGGTTCCACCGTCAGACGAGTGCTACGATTTGTATCCTTTGTAGCTGTGTACAGTGTAAGCGGTGTTTTACATTACACAGGGTTCCACCGTCAGACGAGTGCTACGATTTGTATCCTTTGTAGCAGTGTACAGTGTAAGTGGTGTTTTACATTACACAGGGTTCCACCGTCAGACGAGTGCTACGATTTGTATCCTTTGTAGCTGTGTACAGTGTAAGCGGTGATTTACATTACACAGGGTTCCACCGTCAGACGAGTGCTACGATTTGTATCCTTTGTAGCTGTGTACAGTGTAAGCGGTGATTTACATTACACAGGGTTCCACCGTCAGACGAGTGCTACGATTTGTATCCTTTGTAGCTGTGTACAGTGTAAGCGGTGTTTTACATTACACAGGGTTCCACTGTCAGACGAGTGCTACGATTTGTATCCTTTGTAGCTGTGTACAGTGTAAGCGGTGTTTTACATTACACAGGGTTCCACCGTCAGACGAGTGCTACGATTTGTATCCTTTGTAGCTGTGTACAGTGTAAGCGGTGATTTACATTACACAGGGTTCCACCGTCAGACGAGTGCTACGATTTGTATCCTTTGTAGCTGTGTACAGTGTAAGCGGTGTTTTACATTACACAGGGTTCCATCGTCAGACGAGTTTGAGCTATTGGCATGTACATCTCTTCCTACGATACTTACTAGATGCGTTTCTCCATCACTCTGGTCTCTCTCTCTTTCTGTGTTTGTTGATCGGGTACAATTGTATTGACGCAGCGACAATGTGCTGTATCTGTGTTGTGGTTGCTCCTTTCATCAGAAGCTGAGTGTGAGGTGGAGCTGGGTGGTGTTGGCTGATGATGTCTTGTTAGTTGTCTAGAGCAGGGCTCATACAACGTGAACGCCATCTAGGTACAGAGTAATGCTCATCCAATATTGAATTTGATGAATGTTTTGCCCTCAGTTACTATGAAATAAAGCTTCTTACAGGCCTAATAGCCCCGGCGGCTGCCACACTAAGGAGCAGAGTATATAAAGGCACTTACAGCAGTTACAGAACAGCGTCACTCCTCAGGTAGGTCACTACAGGTCTAATAGCCCCGACGGTTGCCACACTAAGGAGCAGAGTACATAAAGGCACTTACAACATTTACAGAACAGCTCACTCCTCAGGTAGGTCACTACAGGTCTAATAGCCCCGACGGTTGCCACACTAAGGAGCAGAGTACATAAAGGCACTTACAGCATTTACAGAACAGCGTCACTCCTCAGGTAGGTCACTACACATCTAATAGCCCCGGCGGTTGCCACACTAAGGGGCAGAGTATATAAAGGCACTTACAGCAGTTACAGAACAGCGTCACTCCTCAGGTAGGTCACTACAGGTCTAATAGCCCCGACGGTTGCCACACTAAGGAGCAGAGTACATAAAGGCACTTACAGCATTTACAGAACAGCGTCACTCCTCAGGTAGGTCACTACAGGTCTAATAGCCCCGACAGTTGCCACACTAAGGAGCAGAGTACATAAAGGCACTTACAGCATTTACAGAACAGCGTCACTCCTCAGGTAGGTCACTACAGGTCTAATAGCCCCGACGGTTGCCACACTGAGGAGCAGAGTACATAAAGGCACTTACAGCATTTACAGAACAGCGTCACTCCTCAGGTAGGTCACTACACGTCTAATAGCCCCGGCGGTTGCCACACTAAGGGGCAGAGTATATAAAGGCACTTACAGCAGTTATAGAACAGCGTCACTCCTCAGGTAGGTCACTACACGTCTAATAGCCCCGACGGTTGCCACACTAAGGGGCAGAGTATATAAAGGCACTTACAGCAGTTACAGAACAGCGTCACTCCTCAGGTAGGTCATTACAGGTCTAATAGCCCCGGCGGTTGCCACACTAAGGAGCAGAGTATATAAAGGCACTTACAGCAGTTACAGAACAGCGTCACTCCTCAGGTAGGTCATTACAGGTCTAATAGCCCCGGCGGTTACCACACTAAGGAGCAGAGTATATAAAGGCACTTACAGCAGTTACAGAACAGCGTCACTCCTCAGGTAGGTCACTACAGGTCTAATAGCCCCGGCGGTTACCACACTAAGGAGCAGAGTATATAAAGGCACTTACAGCAGTTACAGAACAGCGTCACTCCTCAGGTAGGTCACTACAGGTCTAATAGCCCCGGCGGTTGCCACACTAAGGAGCAGAGTATATAAAGGCACTTACAGCAGTTACAGAACAGCGTCACTCCTCAGGTAGGTCACTACAGGTCTAATAGCCCCGGCGGTTACCACACTAAGGAGCAGAGTATATAAAGGCACTTACAGCAGATACAGAACAGCGTCACTCCTCAGGTAGGTCACTACACGTCTAATAGCCCCGGCCGTTGCCACACTAAGGAGCAGAGTATATAAAGGCACTTACAGCAGTTACAGAACAGCGTCACTCCTCAGGTAGGTCACTACACGTCTAATAGCCCCGGCGGTTACCACACTAAGGAGCAGAGTATATAAAGGCACTTACAGCAGTTACAGACCAGCGTCACTCCTCAGGTAGGTCATTACAGGTCTAATAGCCCCGACGGTTACCACACTAAGGAGCAGAGTATATAAAGACACTCACAGCAGTTACAGAACAGCTTCACTCCTCAGGTAGGTCACTACAGGTCTAATAGCCCCGGCGGTTGCCACACTAAGGAGCAGAGTATATAAAGGCACTTACAGCAGTTACAGAGCAGCGTCACTCCTCAGGTAGGTCACTACACGTCTAATAGCCCCGGCGGTTACCACACTAAGGAGCAGAGTATATAAAGGCACTTACAGCAGTTACAGAACAGCGTCACTCCTCAGGTAGGTCACTACAGGTCTAATAGCCCCGGTGGTTGCCACACTAAGGAGCAGAGTATATAAAGGCACTTACAGCAGTTACAGAGCAGCGTCACTCCTCAGGTAGGTCACTACAGGTCCAATAGCCCCGACCGTTACCACACTAAGGAGCAGAGTATATAAAGGCACTTACAGCAGTTACAGAACAGCGTCACTCCTCAGGTAGGTCACTACACGTCTAATAGCCCCGGCGGTTGCCACACTAAGGAGCAGAGTATATAAAGGCACTTACAGCAGTTACAGATCAGCGTCACTCCTCAGGTAGGTCACTACAGGTCTAATAGCCCCGACGGTTGCCACACTAAGGAGCAGAGTATATAAAGGCACTTACAGCAGTTACAGAACAGCGTCACTCCTCAGGTAGCTCACTACAGGTCTCTGGCTTAGTGCAGATAATCATTTGGAACTGGAAGGGAGAGAGGCAGCATAGAGGCTGAAATGACAAGAGATAAAGAGGATTTAGCTGTAGATCACGGATGCGCCCTGTATCAATGCACATAGAATGGCATAGGTCATGTGCGGCTCACCGACCTTTACTAACCCATATGGCACAGGTCATGTGCGGCTCACCGACCTTTACTAACCCATATGGCACAGGTCATGTGCGGCTCACCGACCTTTACTAACCTATATGGCACAGGTCATGTGCGGCTCACCGACCTTTACTAACCCATATGGCACAGGTCATGTGCGGCTCACCGACCTTTACTAACCCATATGGCAGAGGTCATGTCTGGCTCACCAACCTTTACTAACCCATATGGCACAGGTCATGTCTGGCTCACCGACCTTTACTAACCCATATGGCACAGGTCATGTGTGGCTCACCGACCTTTACTAACCCATATGGCACAGGTCATGTCTGGCTCACCGACCTTTACTAACCCATATGGCACAGGTCATGTGCGGCTCACCGACCTTTACTAACCCATATGGCACAGGTCATGTGCGGCTCACCGACCTTTACTAACCCATATAGCACTGGTCATGTGCGACTCACCGACCTTTACTAACCTATATGGCACAGGTCATGTGCGGCTCACCGACCTTTACTAACCTATATGGCACAGGTCATGTGCGGCTCACCGACCTTTACTAACCTATATGGCACAGGTCATGTGCGGCTCACCGACCTTTACTAACCCATATGGCACAGGTCATGTGCGGCTCACCGACCTTTACTAACCCATATGGCACAGGTCATGTGCGGCTCACCGACCTTTATTAACCCATATGGCACAGGTCATGTGCGGCTCACCGAACTTTACTAACCTATATGGCACAGGTCATGTCTGGATCACCGACCTTTACTAACCCATACGGCACAGGTCATGTCTGGCTCACCGACTTTTACTAATCCATATGGCACAGGTGATGTCTGGCTCACCGACCTTTACTAACCCATATGGCACAGGTCATGTCTGGCTCACCGACCTTTACTAACCCATATGGCACAGGTCATGTCTGGCTCACCGACCTTTACTAACCCATATGGCACAGGTCACGTCTGGCTCACCGACCTTTAGTAACCCATATGGCACAGGTCATGTGCGGCTCACCGACCTTTACTAACCTGTATGGCACAGGTCATGTGCGGCTCACCGACCTTTACTAACCCATATGGCACAGGTCATGTGCGGCTCACCGACCTTTACTAACCTATATGGCACAGGTCATGTCTGGCTCACCGACCTTTACTAACCCATATGGCACAGGTCATGTCTGGCTCACCGACCTTTACTAACCTATATGGCACAGGTCATGTCTGGCTCACCGACCTTTACTAACCCATATGGCACAGGTCATGTCTGGCTCACCAATCTTTACTAACCCATACGGCACAGGTCATGTCTGGCTCACCGACCTTTACTAACCCAAACGGCACAGGTCATGTCTGGCTCACCGACTTTTACTAATCCATATGGCACAGGTCATGTCTGGCTCACCGACCTTTACTAACCCATATGGCACAGGTCATGTCTGGCTTACCGACCTTTGCTAACCCATATGGCACAGGTCATGTGTGGCTCACTGACCTTTACTAACCCATATGGCACAGGTCATGTGTGGCTCCCCGCCCTTTACTAACCCATACGGCACAGGTCATGTGTGGCTCCCCGCCCTTTACTAACCAAAATGGCACAGGTCATGTGTGGCTCCCCGCCCTTTACTAACCCATACGGCACAGGTCATGTCTGGCTCACCGACCTTTACTAACCCATACGGCACAGGTCATGTGTGGCTCCCCGCCCTTTACTAACCCATACGGCACAGGTCATGTCTGGCTCACCGACCTTTACTAACCCATATGGAAATACCACAAAACTGAAATATTCTGGCCAATGGCACTTTCTATTATATATAGATATTATTACCATATTCGATAAAATATTGGTGTGCTATATTACAGAGAGTGCCTACATTGCATAGAACTATAGGTAAACATTGATGCCCACATGTGCTCTATTTAACCCATTCGCTGCTGAGAACTTTCACACCCTGGAGCCTTTTTTGGCACTTTAGCCGCTGGTCAATTTACAACATCAGTGTCAGTAATTTATTTGCCCAGTACCCACACACATTGGGGCATATTTACTAATTATTCGCAGCAATGACAAATTCACATTTGCCAAAATGCACTAAAAATCAAATGTAAGGAGCCCATCCCTGCGATGTGTAAAGAAGTGAAATGATACAAAAAGCAACATTTCACTTCTATATCGTGAGCCGAGGCCGTTCTGCGCATTGGATGTCAGCGGACCACGGACGTGCGGCCGCCATTACCGGGCCGGCTTCCGGAGGAACTTTCTCCGGGTAATTTTTCCGAGTTAGGAACTCATAGGCTACTATAGGAATACGCCATCTAGAGATGGCGTTCTCCAATCGGAACCAAGCTCCGTTATGCTTTGCATTCTGGAGTTTAGTAAATCTGACAGTTTGGGGGCCGATGTCAGGAAAGGAGGGACCGCAGCGATATATCTGTTGCTGTCTCTCCTCCATACGTTTGGGGGATTCCAAATATTTGTGGGTATACCCTGAAAACGGCTGTTGTTGGGGAACACCCCGCAAAGCTTACTTGACAAATAGGCCCCCTTGTAACTTGTGTTTTTTTTTCCAGAAGACTTTTAGTTTTCAGAAAATAGAGGTTATGTATCCCCGCAGATGGGACTGGGTGAATCGGACGACTACATAATATGTAAGCGGAAACATGCTACCACTTTTCACTGTCTTTGGGAATGCCCGGTAATAAAGAACTTCTGGGAGCAGGTTAAAGACTTTGCATATACGCATGTTTGTCCCTATGACAGCAGAATGGGAAATACTGGGGATCCTAGATCATAAATTAAAATTCACGAGTGGAAGTAGGAAAATATTAACAATTGTATCAGCAGTGGCAAAAAAAAAAAATGCATATTGCAAAGATGGATTCAAATCAATCCTCCTACGTTATCATTATTCTTGAACAAGCTGTTCTTTGCATTTCATATGGAGTGGATAGAATCATCCCTGAATAGAGAGGAAGAGGTAGAGGGATTTGTTTGAGGTGTGGGGAGGTTTTATTAATTCACTACCTATAGCCTTGAAAATCCAACTGCATAAATGTTTTGAAAGATGTCAAATGGTACGAAGCAAAAATTATTTCGGGAGATCCACCTATTGATGGATTAACAGGTTAGGGGGAAGAAGACATTTTTGTCATACTTTTCTCTTCTGTGTCTTTAAAACTCGTAGGTCATAAAAAACATATGTATAATTATTGAAGTTATGATAATTCTCTATCTCTTTTTAATTAAAAATGGAAAAGAAAAATCCTTTTTTGTTTATTAGGGAAAGGAAGGTATAGTGTAAGGGGAGGGAAATTAATATACTTATGTTGACATTAACTTTAAGTGAATTAACTTCTACATTAAGTAGGAAAAGACGTTGAGGAAGAGGATGGATGTATCAATATCTAAAATTAAATAGGTTAGTCGTGGAATATTTTGAAAATTCTGATTAAAGTATAGTAGATCCATGTAGTGAGATGATAGATCTATAAAGAGATGAAAAAGATTCCTATACTTAGAAATTATAAGGTACAATATCATGCCTGTATTTATGTTGTAGCCTCTGTAAACAATATTGATGAAATGTATGACAACTCCTTTATTTCATTTCCTTCTGTTTTTTTTTTTTATATATATTTATAGGTATATGTATGTAATGTAACTTTGTAGGTAAATGTATATGTTAATTATGTGACCTGGTGGTCAAATGTACTTTTTTTCTAATGAAAATTAATAAAAAGAATAAAAAATGAAAAAAATCCCCAAAAAACCTCTGTTGTTGGGGAACACCCCGCAAATATTACTTGATAAATAAGCCCCCTTGTAACTTGTTTTTTTTTTTCAGAAGACTTTTAAGTTTCAGAAAATGGCATTAGTTTGACTATATCTCTTCACGAGACAATTTCTCTCCATTTGAATTTCAGCAGAGCTTTGGACAAGTAGGACTCATCCTTAGCAGAGTTATTGTACATCTGACAGACGAGTCCCTCACGTCTTTAGCAGTGAAGAGGTTATAGGAACTTTCCAGTTATTTCCCAGAGGCCTCATTACACCAATTAAACAAACACAGAATACAGATATATACAATCAGGAACTATGCGTGTTTTAGCTGTGGCGTTTGCTCCGTGCTATCTGCGGAATGAAAGGCGCTGACACTCTGCAGGCACAAGGCTTATAACAGAATTTAATTAAAGCCTCTGTACCAATTATTATTAATCATCTAGCTCTACTCAGACCAAGGACCTTATTCAGAGACGGCCGTACAGTCTACGACCGCACGGCCGCCTCGATGTTTTGCCAGTGCGCATGCGTACGAGGGAGCCGTAGCGACAGCGCTGGTCGTAGCGGGTCTCTTTCCAAAGGGGGCGAGCTGTCGATGTTGATTGACAGCTCGCCCCATTTGGAAGGCGGGCCGAGGGGGTGGCAGCCCTAACGGAGGAGCTCCCATGGGAACGCCTACCATTTGGGGGAGGCCCCACTGACATCACTAGTGATGTCAGTGGAGAGCTTCCAGCTCTGACAGAGCCAGAAGCTCTCCGGGGCTTACGACAAGTGAGACCCTACCCTAGGCTCTCGTCGTAAGCCCCGATGGTCGCGATGGTCTCTGACCATCGCGACCATCACCCGAGCGGTCGTTAGAGCTGTGGGTGTTAACCCACAGCCTAACGACCACAACAGAGGTGGGCGGTCAGGATGCAAGTGGCCGCCCAGTTTCTGAGCGACCGCTTGCATCCTCCGACCGCCTCTGAATGAGGCCCCAAATACCTGGGCTCACACTCTGGAGAAAACCTGGAGTGGACTTAGGACCTGATTCAGACCTGCTTGCCAAGCTGCGGCCGCTTGCAATGACCGATAGTTGCCCGTCTGCGCGTGTGTATAATTCACAGTGCACGTGCGCAAGGCAGTCTCAGCGATGGGGAATCGTGCGCTTGTAGTACACACACTTTGAGTGACAGATAGCGCCGTTTGAGGGTGGTAACAGGGGAAGGTGCTTGTGAACGGGGGAGTGGATGTGCGAACGGAGGCGTGTCTGGCCGTCAGAACGGAGTTTAATGGGTGTGCATAATTAGCAAAGTTGCATAATTGAACACGTCACTTGGTTGTTTTTTAGCCTGAACTGCTCGCAGTGCCTGCGGGAGGTCAGAATCAACCACAAGTGCTGCGATCACTTCCGATAGTCTTCGATGTACCAATGTCTTAAGACACTTCCTGGAGATGACGTGCGCTAGTGGGCGTCTAAATACACGCTAATGGGCGTCTACATTGACAAAGTGATCGCTTGCCAAAACATAGTGGGCGTGCTTATGCCTTGCCGAGCGAGCGGCTGCCTTGACGTTACTTTGCAAA
Organism: Taudactylus pleione; assembly: GCA_031769625.1. Classification (NCBI taxonomy): domain Eukaryota; kingdom Metazoa; phylum Chordata; class Amphibia; order Anura; family Myobatrachidae; genus Taudactylus; species Taudactylus pleione. The sequence continues at coordinate 276,720 of JAUIMM010001093.1, forward strand.
ATTTAAATACGCTGGGAGCGAGCGCCCGCAGTTAGCGAGTGGGCCTGAATAAGCTCCTTGTTGCGTAGCTGGTTACCTGGAATGAAGCAAACAGCCATGTCTCCTTATATTTGTTTCAGACATCTTCTGAAAAATTGTGCAAATCATACTACTGTATGCCTTATACACAAATCTGTTTGTGCCCACCTCTGCCAGCCACCAGGGTACAAGCAGGACCACTATCTGGGACTAATGTAGTTTCTGAATGCTTGCCTATCCTCCCTGAGTCTAGGCCATCCTCCCGGGTTCCCACCTCCCTCTGACAGACTCTATTTGCGGGGAATCGTGTCATTGTGGTTTGGTCCCCCCTACCATTCCCTGGTAATATGGTACTGTGATGTTCCTTTCCTCTCTGAACAAGAGATGCAGACTGATGCCAGCCTGGTACAGTAAGTGAGGGGTCTACCCTTAGCACACTTACAGGGTCATTTATAAATTTTACTATGGGACTACAATAATACCACTCAGCTGTCCTGATTCTAGGGCGGCCATTTTAAGGGGCCATTTTGCCTCCCACAGCCAGGACCGGACATAACTGATAGCATGGCCACACTTCTCGGATTTGTCCGCCCCCTCCCCCCAGTACCTGGGCCCCCCCCATTGATCACTCAGCGGCCCAGGTGCCCTTCCCCAGGACTTTCCTGAGGTAGAACTCTCTCTATTCTGTGTCCAGCTCTGACGCATCAGTTTTCTTAATAAACTCTGTAGCGAAATCAAGTGAAATCCCCGACCCAAATAAACCTTCCCCAGAACCAGAAGGAGGAAAGACAGCCATGGTTATCAGCTGCTGACTGGGTATAGATTCCTATAGAGCTAATTTCTCCACCCCCCACCGTCTTATCTCATTCCAACCGGACGCTGCACAGACATGCCAGTCACTGCTTTATTAATGGCGGCTGATCGTGCGTCTTTACCTTCTGTTAGGACAATCAGCTGCTGGCACCGAGGTCTATCACCATTTACATAGACCGAACTTCTTTTTCTTTTATGGAGAAACCCTTAGCCTTGGTTCCGCATGGGCACTCCCGTGTCTGTCTGTCTGCCAGCTTGGTATAACGGTCTGGCACTGTGCTCACTGCTGGACGCAGAGGTGGCCGAAGCAATGACAATGCCGGATCCCTATGTGCTTGTTGTCCATAGTAGAACCAGCTCTCTGTCTCCAGGATGAAATATGAGGAAACCCGGATCGCCATTGTGAGCGCCTCTATCGGCCTCTGCCATATGGTCACCTACAGTAGGCAAAATGGCTTCAATCCCACCCTTCATGTGGGTTAGATGATAAATATGCATTTTGTGAGGCTCCAGTTTGTATCCTGTTAATAAATCACCTGTCAAAGGGCCTAATTCGGATCCGGACGCTTCTCGCGATTATCATCAGACTGCGCACGTAGCGCAAAAGGCAATTGCAAGGAGTATGTCGCAAACAAGCTTATATATCCTGACAGAGCTTCTGAGAGAAGCCGTTTTGCTCCAGGCCGTGAAATGGCCATTTTTGCGCAGCAATGGAGAGGCTACCTTGTGAATGCACGGCAAAGATCCATAGGGGTCAATCCAACTATACGCGATGGACTCACGGGTGCGAGTCATTGCGACAATGGCCGCACTTGGTGACAGGCTGAATTGGCACAAAACTGGGTGCAAAATTCAGTGAGTTCAGCCTGAAAGTGGGCCGTGAGGGCTGGCGAGATGTGGTGTCGTTGCCGGTGTTTGAACTCTGTGGCAATGGCAAAACTCGCCCGATTAGCACCCCTCGCGGCAAATTGACGTTTGTTTATGAAGGATCTTTTGCAGCCAGCATGTAATGCACTTGTCCTACTCGATTAATATTACCAGTAGTACAATCCTGTGCGACCTGCGTACACATGGAGTTTCCATTGTTTCTTATTGATGAACATTTAAACGAGGAACAGTATGGCGGATTTGGATACTAAATAATAATTTACCCTCACAGTGTGCAACTGGGTAAATTCACCATGGTCAATTACTGTGGCAGAATCTATACGGATTCAGGAGTACGGTTCACATGAGCCCAAATTACAGCACTTTCACTAAATTCCATTACTTAGAGTGCCCTTAGCTGTCCTTGTTCTGACCCCTCTGGCAACGTCCTAGCTGCCTGTGGTCCTGGGCAATGCTGCCCTCTATATTTCCACAGCCCCGGGCAAAGCCTCCCGATCTGGCATCATTTGGGACTTTGAAGCTTGTGGTCACTGTGCAATAGGGGGTGACGGGAAGGGGGGAGGTAACAGATCTGACATTCTTGTGTCAGTGGGGGACATTCCGCAGGTTTTCTTGTTCCCATGTGGCAGAGGTAAGCAGGAGCCCCTCCCAGGAAGCTCTCCATTACCAGCAGCTCTACAACATACATAGTAGTGTAGACTTCAGGTTGTATCAAGTTGAGCATTTGGGACCAGAACAGTTTGCCAGGAAGTTTTGGGCACGAGCTGCAGACATAACGGACGAGCTGCACGTTTCTTCACCTTCAGCTTGCTGGAGTCACTGACCTGTGCACGAGCTCCAGATTACAGCAGATGAGAGGCAAAGCTGAATAGCCTTAAGGAAAAATAAGAGTCCTTACTTTTTTTGAATTGGTTAGAATTTGATCAACTGTAGAGTAGTTTGGGGGGTTTATTTGATTGGTTGGTTGCTGATCATGTGTGCGCTCGTGGGAGTGGCTATAGGAGGGCTTTATAAGGCTGGTGTACGCCCAGCAACTTCCTTTCTGGACGGTGTTTGTCCCTCCCTCCCTCCCCTATTCTCTTTTATATGCTCTTTATATGTTGTATACTTACTAACACTATGGGCCTGATTCAGAGCTGAACGCTCTGTCCAGAGCGCTCGCTCTGAATCAGGGCCCTCCTACCTTTTTTTGGAGCGTCCTCATGGACGCTCGCATAGCTGTGGGTTACCACCCACAGCTATAGCGAGCGTCCATGATGATGGTCGCGATGGTCTTGACCATTGTGACCATCGGGCTTGCGACGGAGACCCTGCGGAAGGGTCTCACTGCCGCAAGCCCTGGAGTGATTTTGGCTCTATCAGAGCCAAAATTACTCCCACTGACATCACTAGTGATGTCAGTGGGGCCGGCTCCAGACAATAGGTGTTCCCATGGGAACGCCTCCGTCTGGCAGGCACGCCCCCGGCACGCCCACCAAAGGGGGCGTGCTGTCAATCAACATCGACAGCACGCCCCCTTTGGTGCGAGACCCGGAGCGATGGTGAGCCCGTCGCTCGCCGGGTCCCGCGCATGCGCAGGACGGAGCTCCCTCCGTCGTGCGCATGCGCAGTGGGGAACATCGGCCCGCTTGCGAGCGTCCTGCCGCTCGCGAGCGGGTCTGAATGACCCCCTATGTTATATTATCATGTTGGGCGGGAAGGTGCTGCAAACCAGCGGCCACATAAGGTGTAACAAAAAGCTGTGGAGCACATATCCTTTGAAGGGTCATAGTATGGCCTACCTCTGTGGGAGGGCTTTGGGCGTCCGTCTCTGCGGACACGCTCATACTATGCAGTATTATAGGGGGTTGTGAGTCTTCACAGCTCAGCTTACAATGACCACAGGGGGGCGTTTCAGTCGCTCCCTAATATTGGTTATGTAACATATGGCTGGAGCTGAGTGTTTGTAGCATTTCCCAAAAGTAAATAAAAAGCTCAGGGTCATACCTTCAATGAAAGCAAGTTATGACCATTTAACCAAAGCAGTCTGTGCCCGTGTCTTTATTTTAGTATAAGTTTGTTGTAAGTTGTTATATGGTCTTTAAATGCAATAAAGTTATGGACGCCTTATGCTCTCTGGGACTATGGGCCTGATTCAGAGCCGCTCGTAAGCGGCCGCTCGTTCGCTCCGAGCGATGTTCGCACAACTGCGCATGCATATGGGTTGTAATACGCATGCGCGAACCAGTCATTGCGGTCGGAAATTGTGTGCTCGCAAAATAGCGAATGCCTGCTAATTTGAGTGACAGAATGAGGCGTTTGTGGGTGGTAACAGGGGAAGGTGCTTGAAAATGGGGAGTGGAGATCCGAACGCAGGCGTGCCAAACGGTCAAAACGGGCGTTTTAAGGGTGTGCATAATTAACAAAGCAGCGTCATCGACCACGTCACTTTTTTGTCTTTTAGCCTGAACTGCTCGCATGATTGCGGTAGGATAATCCTACCACAAGCACTGCGAGCAGTTCATACGCCTTTCGATGTACTCGATTAATCTAATAAATAGCGGAGATGACGAAGGATGCAAACGGCCAGGGGGCGTTTTTAAAAAAATAGCGAGCGCATGTTTCGTTCGCTCGTTCAGACATGGAGGCGTCAACAGACCGCAAAGAGCGAGCGCTCTATTTAAATATCCGGCCCCTTTTTCTGAACGAGCGAGCGCAAATAGCGTCTGGCTCTGAATCATACCCAATATTCAAAGGAATGGTGCCAGTAAGCCTGATGATTGACCCTCTATCCCTCTCTGTGGTGCTATGGCTCAGTGTCATGTCTAGCTGCCACCTGTTGGCGTTAGCACGATACAATGTATTCCCTTACTGGGAGCACTCAGGAAAGGAGTTGGACCTTTCAGATAAGACGTGTGTTCAGCTGAACAACCTGGACAACTCTCTTCCTGGGCTGGCACCATCTCTTACAATCCAGACTCATTGGTTTCCTTCCTAGGCTTTGGCCAAAGTATCAACACCCTCAGCTTGCTGGAGGACCAGCTACTGGAACGTGGCAGCACTCAGGGCAGCTTGTCGGGTTTGTCTATCTTTACTACTTAGTGGAGTGTAGTAAAACCTTTACGTCATCCATATCTAACATGATACCTGCTCCTCTACCACAAAGGAGTCTCCTGTCTTGAATAAATAAAGAGTTTGATAAAGGTGCTCTATGTAAAGGCACTTTCCCATTGGTTTATTTGTCACACGGGCCCGTGGGGCTAATGAAGAACACATAACCCGTGCACCACCCCAGCGATGACTTTACATTCAGTGATCTAACAACCAGCAATTACCCAAGCACAGAACACACTTAAATGCCAACAGGAACAGCGTATTTTGTAGCTGAGACATTTGGTCCCTCTCTAAGCAGAGTATCTCTGTCTGTGAAAGCACCAGGCTTATAAAAGACCTTAATTAGAGCCGGTGTAACAATTATTAATCATACAGCTCTTCTCAGAGCAAATACCTGGGCTGGCACTCAGAGGAAAACCTGGACTGCATTCTCTACTTCCATTGTTAGATGCTTGTTATTTAAGGCCTAATTCATCTTTGTGCGCAATTGCAATTTTTTTCTGGGTCCGGAACTGCAAATCTTAGCAGGTGAAGCTGCCGCCCAGAAAAGAAGATAGACGCCCACTGGAGCAATCGCAAACTCATTCGCAACTGCGTACACATACGCAGGCTATACGCAAGAATGAGGAACGTCGACTGCTAGGGTAGCAGTATGGCTACACAGACCGGTCATGGAAGTAGCGAGGCTAACGCCATGTTTCACTATGTACACGATCACAGATGACAACAGATACACGAAAATGGCCGTGACACGCCTGCGTTTTTGCAGCCACTCCCAGGTACCTCCCGCAAATGGTCCCTTCACTCTACGATAAAAATCCCAGTTTGAGCGCGGTTGCAAAAGCACATGCCCAGTGCGATTGCTGCACGTGCCCAGTGCGATTGCTGCACGTGCCCAGTGCGATTGCTGCTCACTTGCATGAACATCGGCAATTGCATACAAACGTGAATTAGGGAGCAGTGATTCCCAAACTAAGGGCCTGATTCAGAGCTGAACGCTCTGACCAGAGCGCTCGCTCTGAATCAGGGCCCTCCTACCTTTTTTTGGAGCGTTACCACCCACAGCTATAGCGAGCTTCCATGATGATGGTCGCGATGGTCTTGACAATCGCGACCATCGGGCTTGCGACGGAGACCCTGCGGTAGGGTCTCGCTGCCGCAAGCCCTGGAGTGATTTTGGCTCTATCAGAGCCAAAATCACTCCCACTGACATTACTAGTGATGTCAGTGGGGCTGGCTTCAGACGGTAGGCGTTCCCATGGGAACGCCTCCGTCTGGCAGGCATGCCCCCGGCACGCCCACCAAAGGGGGCGTGCTGTCAATCAACATCGACAGCATGCCCCCTTTGGTGCGAGACCCGGAGCGACAGCTTGGCTGTCGCAGTCCGGGTCTCGCGCATGCGCGCGATGGAGCTCCCTCCATCGTGCGCATGCACAGTGGGGCAACATCGACCCGTTTGCGAGTGTCCTTTGCTCGCGAACGGGTCTGAATGACCCCCTCAGTCCTAAAGGCATCGTAAATAAAGGGTATCCATGCTTATACAAAGGTGACTTCATAAATACCTATTTATTTTGATTTAGCTATCTGTGCTCAAGCATGGATATCCATAAAACCTGGACTGTTAGGGTGCCTTGAGGATAGAGTTTGGGAACCACTGACTTGTATCAAACCTACTAAAGAAGACAAAGTGCTAGTTAGCAACTGCTTGGCTGCTATTAGCAAAAGGTTTTTATACATCTCTCCCTTAGATACACATTGCGTTGTGCCCACAACGCCACTGCCTGAGTACAAGCAGCGCCACAATCTAACGCAGCGCCGGTCACCAGCAACACCCGCCATGTACAAGGAAGTGATCGCAGCTTTCCTCAGTCAATACAGTATGAGTTATACTATTGTATTCTAAATCTTACATATGTTATTATAACGGACTTACCGTGACCCCTCGTTAATAGGCTTTGCGTTCGATAAATTACTTCTCTTATATAACATTGCAGTTTCTCTTTTCCCATACTGACTGCGAGATATTTACCCACCAAACATCGTTATTCATTTTGCAGTCAGTATGTTTTATTTAGTAAGTTACATTTTATACAAAACTAATGTTCATAAAACAAATACATAAGAACAGCAACTAAAAGGGCTACTAATAATATTCACAATTATACATGTGCACTTTTAAGGCACTTATCAATTAAGCTAGAACATGTGAGAAGTGCGAATGTTTGCAGGAGGGGTCCATAAACCCCATTACTCTGGTTCTTCCTAATCATTATTCCTGTACGGGTCACCCTAGAACCTTAATGCACGTCGTGATCCCTGGGAGAGAGGACGACTTGCTGAACGCAGATCTCTTTATGGATTGTACAAGGTAAAGTAAAGTTTATGTTTAATAACAAAATTTGCATTACTGTGAACAGTGGGCCTCATTTAGACCCACTCGCAAGCGGCTGTCCGCTCGCAAGTGGGTCGATGGTGTGCACTGCACATGCGCACGAAGGAGGGAGCTCCGTCGTGCGCATGCGCCAGACGCGACGAGCGAAGGACTTTCCTTCGCTCGTTGTGTCTGATCAAAGGGGTCGTGCTGTCGATGTTGATTGACAGCACGCCCCCTTTGGTGGGCGTGCCGGGGGCATGCCTCCCAGACGGAGGCGTTCCCAAGGGAACGCCTACCGTCAGAAGCCGGCCCCACTGACATCACTAGTGATGTCAGTGGGAGTGATTTTGGCTCTGATAGAGCCAAAATCACTCCAGGGCTTGTGGTCGAAAACCCCGACCACAGGCTTCTGGTCGCACTGGCGATGGTCGCGATGGTCAAGACCATCGCGACCATCATGGACGCTCGCTATAGCTGTGGGTGGTGACCCACAGCTATACGAGCGTCCAGGAGGACGCTCCATTTTTATGGAGGACGGCCCTCATTCAGAGCGAGCGCTCTGCTTAGAGCGTCCGGCTCTGAATGAGGGCCAGTGACACATTACAGCAGGGGCAACCTGGAGCCTGTCCTCATTGAACCCATTACAGGATTATAGCAAGGGTGCCCAGTTCAATAGAGGGAGCTCCAGTCCCAAATACTGTGTGGGAAGGGGGCAGGGGTCGGAGTATTTTCCCACCTATGGAGCAACACCTCCACAGCAGGTAGTAGGATCCTGTAGTTGTGGGGAGGTGAGATATCATGGAAGAGGCGAGGAGGTGGGAAGCTAAGGGCCATTCGTGACAGACAAGGGGAGGGTATGTGAGAATTGGAGTAAGGATGCCCATCAACCATCCGTGGTTAGTGATTGTTGATAGTTTGCCACCAATGGCTGATGGTTTTGCCGAGGTCCAATGTTACTCTGCCAGCGATGATAGATGTCCGATGGTGATGACCTGCGCATTCACATGTCCGCAGTTTGTGACGCCCATCAATGGTTCCAAACATTGATGATTTCCCATCTATGGTTTGATGCCATCGATGTAAAGTGCAAATGGCACCATCGAAAGCGAACCATTCTAGGTCCATCGCTAAAATGGAGAGCGGAAAGTATATCTGGGAGGGGATTGTAACCAATCAGCAATTAGCTATGATAAAAAATGTGCGTTAGACAATGAAAGCAAGTGTCTTATTGGTTGCTATGGTCTAGTGCACAGTTTGCATCTCTAAGTACCGATAGTTAATGGTGCCAAGGGGTCGGGAGACTGCAGGACCTGATGCGTCCTACACCCAGACTGCAGAGCAGGGGATGTCTGCCCAGGCAGCATTGATTTCCCCAGCCTTTGTCTGAGTCTTGTTTAGAGGTGCTCACTGTTACTACAAGTATCATGAATCGCGTCTCTGTTAAGGAACAGAGCTTCAATTGTCTTACATAACATAACCCCTGGTAACTGAACGGCTAATAATAGCAAGTCATTTCCAGGTAGGGAATCTTGTCTCGCTCCCAGACTGATGAAAGCACAAAGCAGCTGATGTCACATACAGCCAGGCTGGGATACTTTCATGTAAGGAGACAGGCATCCGTCCCCAGACTGGAGCACAAGACGATATACATTACCTGCAGCTTGTACCTTCCTTTCTGTGCGCTCTACGCCATCAGCACAAGTAACAGCACAAGCAAACAACACAACTAAGTTACCAGGCTCATCGCCCCTGGCACGGGGGAGCCAGGATGCCGCCTATATAGGGGCAGTTCCAAGGACACAGCAGCAACCAGGCCAATTGTAAAGGAAATTTTGATCATTTTACCGTTAGAACAGATTTCTATGCAGATAATTGGTTCTAATTACATCTGAGCACCAACTGTCCCTGATTCATAGGAGCTGTCATTGTTTGTTCAGAACAAATTACTTATTTAGATGTTCTAGAACATGACAAAAATATGATATGATAAAGCAGGGCAGCAGCAATAAATGATTAAAATGGAAAGTGTGATTTTGTTGCAAAAGGCGGCGCTGGGCCCTGGGAACGACTCCTGGTGCCCAGTGGAATAGATGTGGGCAAGAGATGGTTGTTATGGTCCGTGAAGGGTATTTTTGTTGGGGGAAGAAAAGAAACGGAGAAAACACCTTTGATATGATTGGTTGGTACAGTAGGGGCGACCACAGCCTCCTGCTGCTTGCGTTGGCACCTGTACACCCCCCTCCCCATCACTGCAACCACCGGTCACCCACATCAAGGGAGGAGGTACACGGATCAGGGACAGGAGAGGGACAACTCTTCCGATCTACAGCCAGGGTGACACAGGCAATACCTCAACTGCTGCAGAACGGCCATGACTGAAGCACGTGGGAGGTAGAGATATATGTTACAGGCCATGAGGCTACCCCGTACGATGGCACTGCCAGAGATGAGATTCTCAATTTGCCCCTTGTATGGGTCACCCTGGAACCTAAATGGCATGTGCTCTCCGTGGGGAGAGGACGACTTGATGAAAGCAGATCTCCATACGTTATGGATTGTACAGGGTAAAGTTTATGTTTAATTACAAAATTACCCTTCCTGGAAACACATTACAGCAGGGGAACGCAGAGCCTATCCTCACGAGCCCTCTATAAGGTATAAAGTTGGGATGCCGAACGTCAGCATCCAGACTGTCCACCCCCGGCAAGGATTTTACCTACGCCGGGAGTCCGACATCACGTTAGAAGGTAAGCCGGGCGCGGACAGCTTTGCGGGGGTGAATGTTAGGTTAGGGGCTCCCGGTGGTGACTTAAGGTTAGGCACCCCCACGGGAGGGTTAGGCTAGGGGAAGGGAGGGTTAGGCACCCCCGGGAGGGAGGTTAGGGTTAGGAACCCCCCCGGGAGACTTAGGTTTAGGCACTTACAGGGGGGATTTACAGGGGGGTTTAGGGTTAGGCACTTGGGGGAGAGGTTAGGGTTAGGAACCCGTAAGGGAGGTTTAGGGGGGTTAGGTTAGTTAGTACTTATCTTCACTGGTGCCGGTCCTCCAGCGTCGGGATTTGAACCGTCCAGCGGTATTTCATACCGATCCCCTTTTTTAATCCTAGAGAGGGATTGTAGCAGTGGTGCCCAGTGCAATAAAGGGACCACTAGCTTTATCCCCAAATGCTGTGCGGAACGGGCCAACAGCTCCATTGAGGAAGGCCAGAGCCCTCCTCCACAGCAGGTAGGAACCTGTAGTTGTGGGAAGGTGAGATATCAGGGAAGGGGTGCAGAAAGAAAGAGAGACAAACATGCAAGTGCACACTGTAACCATGCTGAACCTAATAATAATACTGCTAAGTTGCATCAAAGAGGTTCTTAGCATAATAATGGCCATAATTATGGGTCTGCCTACCGCGTCCAGGTGACCTCTATCAGGCAGGTCCCTAACACTCCTATGGAATAAGTACAGGGCACGGGACCCCCCAGGCCAACCCAGCAGAACCGCCCCAATTATGGCCATTATTATGCTAAGAAGCTCTTTGATGCAATTTAGCAGAATTATTATTAGGTTTAGCATTATTAGAGTGTGCACCAGTGGCGTAACTACGGGGGGTCGAGCAGGGCGTGTGCCCTGGGCCGCCGTAGGACCGGCGGGGCGCGCGGGGGGCGTCGCCGCCGGCCACGGTCCGGCTCGCCCTAGTTAGGCAGTGTTGCGCCGACCGCAGTGAGTGCGGTCAGCGCTACACATTTACACAGGACCGACGCTAGGCTTCCCAGCGCCGGTCCTGTGCTGCACAGCTGAGCCCCTTCCTCCCCCTGAGCGCTTGCCCAATAGCACCAGGAGGAGGGAGGCAGGCGGGCGGGTTCAGGCTGTGCTAACACACACATCGCCGCTGAGCGGCAGCGATGTGTGTGTTAATCAGCAGCCAATGAGAGTCAGACAGACTCTCGTTGGCTGCTACAGCGCCCACTGCAAGAGCCAGCGCCCTTCCGGCTCCTGCAGTGGGTAATGGGAGAGACGTCATGACATCTCTCCCATAATGCAGAGCGCGCCAGCCCGGGAGGGCGGACGTCGCTGCGGCGGGAGCCGGAGACGGAGCAGGAGCGTGGATGCAGGTAAGTTTTATTTTTATCTTATTTATTTGCTATGTATTTGGGGGGGCACCTCTATTGGGGGCAATAATCGGGGTGACTACTACTGGGGGCAACCTCTACTGGGGGCAATAATTGGGGGGACTACTACTGGGGGCAACCTCTACTGGGGGCAATAATTGGAGGGACTACTACTGGGGGCAATTATCGGGGGGACTACTACTGGGGGAAACCTCTACTGGGGGCAACCTCTACTGGGAGCAATTATTGGGGGGACTACTACTGGGGGCAACCTCTACTGGGGGCAATTATCGGGGGGACTGCTACTGGAGGCACTATATAAGGGGCACTGTATAGTGGGGACCACTACAGGGGGGCTGCATAAAGGGGATTACTACTGGGGGAAATGAATAAGGTGCACAACTGGGGGCCTGTATAAGGGGGACCACTACTGGGGGCACTGTATAAGGGGAACTAATGGGGAGCTGCACAAGGGGGACCACTACTGGGAGTACTGTACAAGGGGCACTACTGTGGGCCTGCATAAGAGGGACCACTACTGGGGGCACTGCATAGGGTGGACTGTATAAGGAGCACTACAGGGGTTAAGGTGCATATGGAAAGGAATGTTAAGAGTGACAAGAATGTGTCCTGTCAACACGCCCCATTATTAAGTGACCCCGCCCCTTGTGACCACACCCATGTTTTGGAGCGCGCGCATACGGGGGGGGTGTTACACACTCCATTTTAACATTTGCCCTGGACTCCAAATACCCTAGTTATGCCACTGGTGTGCACTTAAATTTTTTCTCTCTTTGGCTTGCGGCACTACAAGTCTCAGCAGGCTGAAGGCTGCAGGGGGGTTCCCGCAACGATGCACCCCAAAACCCCAATTCTGCACTTTTTTCCGCCTGCTATTCATAGGCAAAACTTTTCCGCCTATTACATTGCATTGACTCTCCGCCTAGGCGAAAAGTCTTTCAAATTGAATACGGCGATACTTTTCCGCCTGGCGAAATGACATCACCGCCGAAAAGTTTCCGCCGAAAAGAAACGCGAGAACGGCTTTTCGCCTCAAATTGAATACGGGCCTATGTATGCAGAATCATCTTATGCTCAGAAGCCTGAAAGCCTTTAATCTTACATAGTCTAAGCCAGAATATACCTAAAATACTCAAAATACATTGAAAGAATCTGAAAATGTAGCTTTCAATGCCGACTGGTTAATTACCTGTTAATTAGCAAAATCCCCAAACTATGTCATTCTGATAGAGAAAGAGAGCATTGCTGCTAATTGCCCTGGGCCTCCCGGGTGCCTGTCCTCTACTATTCCTCATTTACTTCTTTTAAAGAACATTCTCAGAAACCGAGCAGCTGTTCAGCAGAAATAATATTCGCCCATCGCACAGACGCGGCCCGATTGTCATCTCTTCAGGACAGAGACCGGTCCCCCAATAACATGCTTATGGCGTTCATGCATTTACTGACAGCGCTACTTACGGCCCCTGCGGATGGATCCGCATAAATCCAATTGTCGGCACATTTGTGTCGGACGCAAAGATTACACAGTACTGCGCTGTTATGGGTAATTCTAGGGGGTATCTGTATATCGCAGCTGTAAGATAGAATTTGCTCTGAAATTTTAACATTACAAGGGCTCAAGCTGTGAATAAGCGTCTGTGCTGGGATCCAATCTGTTCTGGGTACAGAGAATTCTGTATACATATTAATATTTAAGGACGGCGATTGCTTTCTGTCCAGCGAGACTGTTTACAGCGAGGCCTGAGACCTGGATGCATCTGGATAAAATAACTTATAATTGTTCTCTACCATCTGGAGGCACAAGAATATTCGACTTGGAAAAACATGCTCCGACCAAAATAAAAGCACTGGCCTGGCCTTTTGGTCAGTAATAATAATAAATCAAAAAGAGCGATTAACCACACCGAAAGCGCACTCCAGGAGCTACAGTATATACCAGGCGCACAGCAGACGTTTCAGTGTCGCAGAAACGCCGACAGCCCCAGGCCTCCATGCTGCTTTGTGAGTATGATAGAAGCAGGAACCAAACCTGGAATCATTTACAGCAGTTTTCATTTAAATTGAAACAAATCATTAATGGGCAAAAACTTATTATTTCTTCTTTAGACAACTTTTACTGAAAACCAAACAGGCCCCATTTTTACAGTTTTAGGAAGAGACGAGATGCCGAGGATCCGCACAGACCCATCTGTTTGCCGCTTGCTCGCCATTTGTCTGTATATAATATTACGTGTCTAGGACAGATGATCCACAGCCGGTCAGACAATAGCGAGCAGGGATATAGTTCTATCTCGGACGTGATCGTGGAGATGGAAGTCTCAGTAGGGCCAGGGCAGGCATCTGCTCTCTAGTTGCTCCTTTGTGCAAATATATACAAACCTGGTTCTAGGAAAAAGTCATGTGTACTCCCAAAAATGCAGGAATCAACAAAGCTTATTCCCAGAATGTACTGTACAGCAAGCCTCAAGACATTAGACAAATGTACAGAGAGCATATAAGAATCATCTTCATCCCATGTGACCCCCCCCCCCGCCTCTACCACCACCATACGGCATTAGCCGAGGAGCTACTTAACACTTCTGCGTCTTCCCAATGCTACATTACAGTGTTACAGCCGCTGACTCACGGACGTAGCATTTCGTATGCATACACGTGCACTGGCTATTCGCATCACTGTATGAAGAAGACGCATTTGAAGGTAAAAAGTCGCACGCAAGATGATCGGCGCTACCAAGTCCCGCGACTTGTAGCACATGGAGGATGATGTATATGGACACATCTGTAACACAAGTTTTATTCTTCAACTTTCATTTTATCGCAAAAAGTTTTACAAAGGTTAGTCACCTCCCCTAGGTGCCCCCGAGGTAACAGACAATGGTCTTGATTGCGTGACACATGCAAGTCAGCCGTATTGCGTGCTCATACATAAATGCAGATCATCTGTATTTCAGAGATCATGGCCTCATCCATGCAGCTCAACAAAAAAAAAGAGACGATCAAAACTTCCGCGCAGTTGGATTGCTGCCCTCCTCCACAAGCACCCGGGTGTCACCAAACACCCCACCAATAAGACACAGTTGACAAATTCGGAGCTCAGATGAAGGCGCTTCCTAGGTTCTTTGTTGCTCCTAATTGTTAGAAGCTTGCTTATTCACTCCCCAAGCGTAGGTACAGTATATATGAAAAGGGGAAAGATAAAAAAACAATGGCCCTGATTCAGACCCACTCGCGAGCGGCTGTCCGCTCGCAAGTGGGTCGATGTTCTGCACTGAGCATGCGCACGACGGAGGGAGCTCCGTCGTGCGCATGCGCCAGACGCGACGAGCGAAGGAAAGTCCTTCGCTCGTTGTGTCTGATCAAAGGGGGCGTGCTGTTGATGTTGATTGACAGCACGCCCCCTTTGGTGGGCGTGCCGGGGGCGTGCCTCCCTGACGGGGGCGTTCCCACGGGAACGCCTCCCGTCAGAAGCCGGCCCACTGACATCACTAGTGATGTCAGTGGGAGTGATTTTGGCTCTGATAGAGCCAAAATCACTCCGGAGCTTGCGGTTGAAAACCTCAACCGCAGGCTCCGGCTCGCAGTTTCGATGGTCGTGATGGTCAAGACCATCGCGGCCATCAAACTGCACGCTCGTATAGGCTGTGGGTGGTGACCCACAGCTATACGAGCGTCCAGGAGGACGCTCCATTTTTATGGAGGGCGGCCCTCATTCAGAGCGTGCGTTCTGCTCAGAGCGTACGGCTCTGAATGAGGGCCAATATGTGTAGTATCATTTGTAAGAAAAAGATATAAATAAAAACTTTCCTTTATTCCACAGCACCAAATACTTAATACAGGGAAAGGGTATACCATAAAATCATACACCCCCTTATAGATGGTATCTCCTGTGCTGGAAATTATCTGGTTCACCCCACACTGTGCAGGAAAAATATTCAAGGGGTCTTACCCCACTCACTCTGCTATAGATGGGATAATGCATATAAAGGTATCTTTACTAAGCGTATCATACTCACAGAAGACATATACGTTTTCCTCCTATCAAGGTATCTTTAGACCATATGTGGATGCACACCAGGGACATCCGATGACTTTAGATTCCAAGATTTATTTTATTCAATAAAACAATAGTAATATTCAAATTTGAAAAACATCAGACTCTTGCCTCCCAAAACATCAAGGAAAATACAAGTGGTTTCAAAATCAATAACCGTTCCGGATTTTTTATTGATAAATGTATCCCAGTAGAAGTGTAAATATGTCCATATACTGTATTAGATCTCCAGACCAACGCATTCGACCAAAAGGGTCTTTGTCAAGGCGTATCCTAGTTCCCCCTGTTCAACCTTATATACCCTCAAGAACTACCTGATTGGTGGGGGTGGAGACTTAACCTAATTGATGGAAAAACAGACTATATTGAAATAAATAACATATAAGATCTAAATCTATATTAATAAAAAATCAGACATAAAGAAGGTTCTTATACCTATAAATAAGAATAAAACACTGATCGAAGGCTCGACGTATGTTTGCGTTCCAGAGACTGGAACGCAAATACTTCCACTGGGAGTTACGTTCCCGCGATCGGAGAGGGGCAGTCCAATTAGTTTCCAGTCTCTATTGTTCTTTCTTATCATAGGAGCCCATATCCAGTAGGTCGTTAGTACCTGTTTGCGTTACATATAGTGGAGCGCAGATGTACATGCCGGAAGGGATGTTCCGGTACTACGAGAAGTCTGTAGTGACACTCTAGTGACTCGTTTTCTGACTCCCTTCTCATTGGAGCCTGTACAAAATATAAAAACATTTAGAAAAGGACGTAATGTCGATGTTAAAGACAACGGAGCAATTTTTTTGCCAGTGTGCATGTGTCAAAGCTGCACTACGCTTACGGCGATGGATTAACGACGGCGCTCGCATGGAGAATTTATTCGCAAAGTGAATGACAGGTAGTCAGCGTTTGGGAGGCAAACGGGGGGGGTGGCTAGGGAAACGAAGGCGTGTCGGGAACGTTGTTCTGGACGTGCTCTAGGGAGCCTCTGCGATTTTCATTGCAGCTGCAGGTTCCGGTGTCTTAGGAGAGCGATCCTGTTTGAGACACCATAGGCTTTCAACAGAGGTCCGATGTGCGCTCGATGTATACGCCTTCGTCCATATAGGCGAATGTCAGACCAGGAAGTCGGCATCTAAGTGCACAAGACGGTGACTGAGTCATTAGCATATTTTCGCAGGTCCACTGTGTACAATATTGCAGGTGAGGCGGCATTTGCAGCCATCTCCGAATAAGGCCGTGGGCCATTTACTACTAAATCCTTTCTACATCTACAACAAGGACTTTAAACCTAATAATCGCACCTGAGTTTAAAATGATCTGAACCCCAACACCCGGGCGATACACAACCACTAAGTACGATGATCAGGGACCGCTGATGCCGGCAGAACCTTGTACCCCAACACGCTGACCCCCATCTCCTGCACATAACACAGAGGAAAGATTACAACAGATTCTGTATCTTAAGTCACCAGTGTAAATGTAAGAAACCGCTGTGAAATTCTCCCCTTTTATACCTGGACATGTGGGGCCTTTATAACCCGACTGGCAATCACGGCAGGTGACAATGTGTCCCCAGCTAGAAGACATACTAAATGCAGATGGCACCAGTAACGGGGGAGACTGGATCCGTGCAGATAGAAAGTCCCCAGCACTGAGAGGTGGGGAGAGGTTGCGGTAAGGCGTGACACAGGTCGGCACAGTGCCGGCTCTCAGTTGCTGACCTTTGCGCGGCTCAGCTTGCCAGACACACCATGTTTTCCCAAGTGAATGCTTCACAATTGATTCCGGTTTCTCACATCTCAGCGTGCGCTCTCGCAGACTGCTCCCATCGATTAGTGTCTCATCAGCAGATGAATCCTTTGTTGGTTACTGATCGATGGAAACGACCCAGCCTGCCCCTGCATTCTCTGCTCTTTGTGTGTGTGCAGGGAGAGAGCCGCTGCAATAATTCCTCCTTTTAATATCAGCGTTTTGATGATCGCTTGTAGCTTTCAATGCAATTAAAAAGGGCCACGTCTTGCAGGTCTCTCCAGCTCGTATCTAATTGAGAGACTTGTAAGCGATGAGACGCTGTTTGATGGGATTTTATCTGCTGTCGGTTTGTTGTTTTGCTCTGATCAGAGCTATCGCCCGGTTTGTGCAGCAGCAGCAGCTGTAGCGCTTCACGTCGCAAAATACGACACCTGTCAAAGCCCTGATCACATTTGTTAAGGGGATCATAACATATCGACCAAAGTATTGCAGAGAACCCAGTGATAAACCCATTATCGCTGATTCATAATAATATTATATGACAAGTGAGGAGTTAAGAACAACCCAACAGCTATTGACAAGGGCTTAACGTTGTGCAATCTATTTCATATTGTCTTACACCATGTGCATCGCAGCGGGGAGACTGGGGGTTTCCTTAGGTACTTTTCCAATAGCGGACACTGCGCTCCAGTTATGCTTCTGCCAGTGACAAGTGACTGGATCTATTACCATTACACAGGGCGACCTCTTAGTGATGCCAACTAAATACACAGATGGGTGTTGTAGTGAGGGCGCTCTTATAATGAGGGTGACATATAGAGGAGTGTTATTTTGTGCAGAGAATATACCTAGGGCCTGAATCAGAGATGTACGC
Source organism: Taudactylus pleione (assembly GCA_031769625.1). Lineage (NCBI taxonomy): Eukaryota > Metazoa > Chordata > Amphibia > Anura > Myobatrachidae > Taudactylus > Taudactylus pleione. The sequence continues at coordinate 294,705 of JAUIMM010001093.1, forward strand.
AATACTGATTTTTACGTAGACCGAGCAATTGTTCGCCACTGCGCACGCGTTTAAGCCGCACTACTCACGGGCAGCGATTGGTTTGCGATTACGTCCACACTGAGAAACCATTTGCAAAGTGAGTGGCAGGTCGTCAGCATTTGGGGGAGGTAACCGGAGGTGGCTAGCCAAACGCAGACGCGCCTGATCGTTTAAACGCCATTTAATGGGAGCGCATAAATTAGTCAGTGCGATCTCTTTAGCACCATGAGACCTGTCTGCGTTGCAGGAGAGCTGCAGAGTTTGCGGCTGGTCAGACTTTCCGCATATGAAGCAAGCCTGCTGTACGTTGATGGCACCGATGTTTACGCTGCTGCACCCTCAACAGCGATGTTTACGCTGCTGCACCCTCAATAGCGCCTGCTGTACTTTGATGGCACCGATGTTTACGCTGCTGCACCCTCATATTCAATTAGTGGCGATATCATCGCCGATTTTTCGTCTATATTATCGAATCGGCGAAAATTTATCGACGATTTTTCATGTGAAAATGGAGAAAACTATTCTCCATTTTAAAAAAGGGGGAAAATGTGCAAAATCCCTATATTTGGGTAAAAATGTGGGGATTTCTTACAGAACCCTTTGGACAGCCCCCCTAATAATAGTTTAGCGGGAAAAAAAATTGTGAATTGCGTACTTTGGCAAAAAACGACCACTGAAATTTCAGGCAAAATTTTTTTTTTCCTGGAAAAATGCATTTAATGTATTGGGTCTGGCATTTCGGAGGGCCATAAAGATGCGCCAAGTGTTTTTAATATCGCACGTGGCTGAAGCAGGCGTTTTTTATTTTAAAAAACCACCTGCGCGAGCCACGTGCGATGTTTAAAACACTTGCCGCATCCTGATGGCCCTCCAAAATACCAGACCCAAATACGTTAAATGTATTTTTCATGATGAAATGAAAAAAACGCCTGCGTCAGCCACGTGCGATGTTAAAAACACTTGGCGCATCTTTATGGCCCTCCGAAATACCAGACCCAATACATAAAATGCATTTTTCCAGGAAAAAAAAAATTTTGCCTGAAATTTCAGTGGTCGTTTTTTGCCAAAGTACGCAATTCACAATTTTTTTTTCCCGCTAAACTATTATTAGGGGGGCTGTCCAAAGGGTTCTGTAAGAAATCCCCACATTTTTACTCAAAAATAGGGATTTTGCTAATTTTTTTCACCTGCTGGAGAAATGTTTTCTCCAGTTTTTAGGTGAAAACGTATGTTTTTTTGCCGTCGTTGGCGAAATTGGCCGATCGGACGGCCAATTCGCCAACGACGGGGAAAACGAGAGATTTCGCCTCTAATTGAATACAACCCTTGGTTACAAAGAGATGAGACAAACCGCTTCACGGGTCTGCACTAATTCATTTGATAAACAACACTTGTATCATCTGTGTGCAACGGAGTCTAAGGGGTAAATTTACTAAAGTGAGAGTTTTTAGAAGTGAGTTTTAAAAGTGATGTTGCCCATAGCAACCAATCAGATTCTAGCTATTATCTTCTAGAAGGTGCTAGTTAAATGTTAAGTAGAACCTGATTGGTTGCTATGGGCAACATCACTTTTAAAACTCACTTCTAAAAACTCTCACTTTAGTAAATTTACCCCTAAATCTATATATGAAGTTTTACAATGATGCGGCTGGAACTTTTTTCCATGCTAAGTTCCATTGTGCTTTTTTGTTGATCAGTCGCACACAGATATACAAGTGTCACATACTGTATCACATGAATAAGTCTTGTCGAAGTGGTTTGTTGCCTCCGTTTGCGACTAAGCAAAGAAGCGCTGAAATCGTAGACCTGTGTATTGCACCATTAGCAAAGATGTTGTAAACATATAAATCCCATTTAGTCCACTTCCCTCTGTTTAGAGCAGAATGTGTCCATACCTCGCCCACTGTGCCCATTTAGGTAAGTCACTCGCTATGGGATACATTTTGCAAAAGCTACTGGGAACCTCAGCAATGGCGGCCGCATGTGCGCGGTAGTGCACTCGGGTCCCGATATAGAAGTGAAGTGACCGCTAATGTAATAACTTGCAGGGACTCTGGATGTGATTTTTGATACATTTGGGTGGTATATAATTTCTTACTGTCTCGAATAGCAGTTATAAGAAGTTACAATTATCCAGTCTCATACTCGATAATTGCTACATATGGTCAGAGAGATCAGAGGTCACAGGTGGTCAGAGAGATAAGTGGGTCTTTTTTATAAAGCAGGGATGGCCCCTTTCTCCTGCGCTTTTTGCTAGGTGGGAATTGCGATTATTAATAAATAGAGCGCAAAAAATCTCCTGTCTGCTTTTCAGTGTTTGTAAGAGTTAACGATCGGTAGTGTAAATATTAGCGGGCGCAATGAGTCACTGCACACACCAGAACCCACAGCTCAAAATTAGAAATAGCAGAAATAAGATAAACAAGATGGAAGGCGTTTCGCAGAACAGTCTCTCTGTGTTGGCGAGCCAGACAGGAACCGGCTCAGGACTTTCTTCCTCATAATGGGAAATGCAGGTGTCAGATCAGCAGTAGGCAAAGCCAGGCCCGTCCTCATGCTGATCTTACCCCCGGCGCATGACACGGGGTACACACTGAGAAGCCAGCAATTCAACACTTTCATGGCTTAGAAAACTATATTCTTATTGTTGCCTTATTTTAGGTCCGTTACACAGGAAAATAATATTAGGGAAAAATTTACTTCTTTCAATATTCTGCTTTTGGAAACGTTTATACAGCTAGTGCGAGAGCGTCCCTTTACCTAACATGTTACTAGTTACTGTAGGTCCTCTGAGTTCTGCATTTCCTAATATCAATAGTTTAAGATTAAAGGAGTAATTGTAAATGTATTCTTCATAATATATATGTGCTGCACATATGATCATAAGATGCGATTGAAGGGCCCACGGGAGTGCGCATCGGCTCAAAAAATGCACAATTTCTACGAGACTGAACGTACGTTGAGTTGAAAATCATGTGATCGTCTAGAAATCGCGCAGGCGTATGGGGGCCTTAACCCTCTTACACAGCGTGAGCACTGCCCTCTTCTAGGGGAAGTCCTTGTGTCCTCACTGCAGTGATATCACAGTAACCCCCCTACACAGCGTGAGCACTGCCCTCTTCTAGGGGAAGTCCTTGTGTCATCACTGCAGTGACATCACACTAACCCCCCTACACAGCGTGAGCACTGCCCTCTTCTAGGGGAAGTCCTTGTGTCATCGCTGCAGTGACATCACACTAACCACCTACACAGCGTAAGCACTGCCTTCTTCTGGGAGAAGTCCTTGTGTCATCACTGCAGTGACATCACACTAACCCCCTACACAGAGTGAGCACTGCCTTCTTCTGGGGGAAGTCCTTGTGTCCTCACTGCAGTGACATCACACTAACCCCCCTACACAGCATGAGTACTACCTTCTTCTGGGAGAAGTACTTGTGTCCTCACTGCAGTGACATCACACTAACCCCCTACACAGAGTGAGCACTGCCTTCTTCTGGGGGAAGTCTTTGTGTCCTCACTGCAGTGATATCACACTAACCCCCCTAGACAGCGTGAGCACTGCCTTCTTCTGGGAGAAGTCCTTGTGGCATCACTGCAGTGGCATCACACTAACCCCCTACATAGCATGAGCACTGCCTTCATCTGGGGGAAGTCCTTGTGTCATCACTGCAGTGACATCACACTAACCCCCTACACAGCGTGAGCACTGCCCTCTTCTAGGGGAAGTCCTTGAGTCCTCACTGCAGTGACATCACACTAACCCCCTTAGACAGCGTGAGCACTGCCTTCTTCTGGGAGAAGTCCTTGTGGCATCACTGCAGTGGCATCACACTAACCCCCTACATAGCATGAGCACTGCCTTTTTCAGGGGAAAGTCCTTGTGTCATCACTGCAGTGACATCACACTAACCCCCCTACACAGCGTGAGCACTGCCTTCTTCTGGGGGAAGTCCTTGTGTCCTCACTTCATTGACATCACACTAACCCCCTACACAGCGTGAGCACTGCCTTCTTCTGGGGGAAGTCCTTGTATCATCACTGCAGTGGTATCACACTAACCCCCTACACAGCGTGAGCACTGCCTTCTTCTGGGGGAAGTCCTTGTGTCATCACTGCAGTGACATCACACTAACCCCCTACACAGCGTGAGCACTGCCTTTTTCTGGGAGAACTCATTGTGTCATCACTGCAGTGATATCACACTAACCCCCCTACACAGCGTGAGCACTGCCCTCTTCTGGGGGAAGTCCTTGTGTCATCACTGCAGTGACATCACACTAACCTGCTACACAGCGTGAGCACTGCCTTCTTCTGGGGGAAGTCCTTGTGTCATCACTGCAGTGATATCACACTAACCCCCCTACACAGCGTGAGCACTGCCTTCTTCTGGGGGAAGTCCTTTTGTCCTCACTGCAGGGATATCACACTAACCCCCCTACACAGCGTGAGCACTGCCTTCTTCTGGGGGAAGTCCTTGTGTCATCACTGCAGTGATATCACACTAACCCCCCTACACAGCGTGAGCACTGCCTTCTTCTGGGGGAAGTCCTTGTGTCATCACTGCAGTGACATCACATTAACCCTCTACACAGTGTGAGCACTGCCTTCTTCTGGGGGAAGTCCTTGTGTCATCACTGCAGTGACATCACACTAACCCCCTACACAGCGTGAGCACTGCCTTCTTCTGGGAGAAGTCCTTGTGTCATCACTGCAGTGACATCACACTAACCCCCCTACACAGCGTGAGCACTGCCTTCTTCTGGGGGAAATACTTGTGTCATCACTGCAGTGACATCACACTAAGCCCCCTACACAGCGTGAGCACTGCCTTCTTCTGGGGGAAGTCCTTGTGTCCTCACTTCATTGACATCACACTAACCCCCTACACAGCGTGAGCACTGCCTTCTTCTGGGGGAAGTCCTTGTGTCATCACTGCAGTGACATCACACTAACCCCCTACACAGCGTGAGCACTGCCTTTTTCTGGGAGAACTCATTGTGTCATCACTGCAGTGATATCACACTAACCCCCCTACACAGCGTGAGCACTGCCCTCTTCTGGGGGAAGTCCTTGTGTCATCACTGCAGTGACATCACACTAACCTGCTACACAGCGTGAGCACTGCCTTCTTCTGGGGGAAGTCCTTGTGTCATCACTGCAGTGATATCACACTAACCGCCCTACACAGCGTGAGCACTGCCTTCTTCTGGGGGAAGTCCTTGTGTCATCACTGCAGTGATAACACACTAACCACCCTACACAGCGTGAGCACTGCCTTCTTCTGGGGGAAGTCCTTGTGTCATCACTGCAGTGACATCACATTAACCCCCTACACAGTGTGAGCACTGCCTTCTTCTGGGGGAAGTCCTTGTGTCATCACTGCAGTGACATCACACTAACCCCCTACACAGCGTGAGCACTGCCTTCTTCTGGGAGAAGTCCTTGTGTCATCACTGCAGTGACATCACACTAACCCCCCTACACAGCGTGAGCACTGCCTTCTTCTGGGGGAAATACTTGTGTCATCACTGCAGTGACATCACACTAAGCCCCCTACACAGCGTGAGCACTGCCTTCTTCTGGGGGAAGTCCTTGTGTCATTACTGCAGTGATATCACACTAACCCCCTACACAGCGTGAGCACTGCCTTCTTCTGGGGGAAGTCCTTGTGTCATCACTGCAGTGACATCACACTATCCCCCTACACAGCGTGAGCACTGCCTTCTTCTGGGGGAAGTCCTTGTGTCATCACTGCAGTGACATCACACTAACCCCCTACACAGCGTGAGCACTGCCTTCTTCTGGGGGAAGTCCTTGTGTCATCACTGCAGTGACATCACACTAACCCCCTACACAGCGTGAGCACTGCCTTCTTCTGGGGGAAGTCCTTGTGTCATCACTGCAGTGACATCACACTAACCCCCTACACAGCGTGAGCACTGCCTTCTTCTGGGGGAAGTCCTTGTGTCATCATCCTTGTGTCATCACTGCAGTGACATCACACTAACCACCTACATAGCATGAGCACTGCCTTCTTCTGGGGGAAGTCCTTGTGTCATCACTGCAGTGACATCACACTAACCCCCTACACAGCATGAGCACTGCCTTCTTCTGGGAGAAGTGTTTGTGTCATCACTGCAGTGACATCACACTAACCTCCCTACACAGCGTGAGCACTGCCTTCTTCTGGGGGAAGTCCTTGTGTCATCACTGCAGTGACATCACACTAACCCCCTACACAGCGTGAGCACTGCCTTCTTCTGGGGGAAGTCCTTGTGTCATCACTGCAGTGACATCACACTAACCCCCCTACACAGCGTGAGCACTGCCTTCTTCTGGGGGAAGTCCTTGTGCCATCACTGCAGTGATATCACACTAACCCCCTACACAGCATGAGCACTGCCTTCTTCTGGGGGAAGTCCTTGTGCCATCACTGCAGTGTTATCACACTAACCCCCTACACAGCGTGAGCACTGCCTTCTTCTGGGGGAAGTCCTTGTGTCATCACTGCAGTGACATCACACTAACCCCCTACACAGCGTGAGCACTGCTTTCTTCTGGGGGAAGTCCTTGTGTCATCACTGCAGTGACATCACACTAACCCCCTACACAGCGTGAGCACTGCCTTCTTCTGGGGGAAGTCCTTGTGTCATCACTGCAGTGACATCACACTAACCCCCTACACAGCGTGAGCACTGCCTTCTTCTGGGGGAAGTCCTTGTGTCATCACTGCAGTGACATCACACTAACCCCCTACACAGCGTGAGCACTGCTTTCTTCTGGGGGAAGTCCTTGTGTCATCACTGCAGTGACATCACACTAACCCCCTACACAGCGTGAGCACTGCCTTCTTCTGGGGGAAGTCCTTGTGTCATCACTGCAGTGACATCACACTAACCCCCTACACAGAGTGAGCACTGCCTTCTTCTGGGGGAAGTCCTTGTGTCATCACTGCAGTGACATCACACTAACCCCCTACACAGCGTGAGCACTGCTTTCTTCTGGGGGAAGTCCTTGTGTCATCACTGCAGTGACATCACACTAACCCCCTACACAGCGTGAGCACTGCCTTCTTCTGGGGGAAGTCCTTGTGTCATCACTGCAGTAACATCACACTAACCCCCTACACAGCGTGAGCACTGCCTTCTTCTGGGGGAAGTCCTTGTGCCATCACTGCAGTGTTATCACACTAACCACCTACACAGCGTGAGCACTGCCTTCTTCTGGGGGAAGTCCTTGTGTCATCACTGCAGTGACATCACACTAACTCCCTACACAGCGTGAGCACTGCCTTCTTCTGGGGGAAGTCCTTGTGTCATCACTGCAGTGGTATCACACTAACCCCCTACACAGCGTGAGCACTGCCTTCTTCTGGGGGAAGTCCTTGTGTCATCACTGCAGTGACATCACACTAACCCCCTACACAGCGTGAGCACTGCTTTCTTCTGGGGGAAGTCCTTGTGTCATCACTGCAGTGACATCACACTAACCCCCTACACAGCGTGAGCACTGCCTTCTTCTGGGGGAAGTCCTTGTGTCATCACTGCAGTGACATCACACTAACCCCCTACACAGCGTGAGCACTGCCTTCTTCTGGGGGAAGTCCTTGTGTCATCACTGCAGTGACATCACACTAACCCCCTACACAGCATGAGCACTGCTTTCTTCTGGGGGAAGTCCTTGTGTCATCACTGCAGTGACATCACACTAACCCCCTACACAGCGTGAGCACTGCCTTCTTCTGGGGGAAGTCCTTGTGTCATCACTGCAGTGACATCACACTAACCCCCTACACAGAGTGAGCACTGCCTTCTTCTGGGGGAAGTCCTTGTGTCATCACTGCAGTGACATCACACTAACCCCCTACACAGCGTGAGCACTGCTTTCTTCTGGGGGAAGTCCTTGTGTCATCACTGCAGTGACATCACACTAACCCCCTACACAGCGTGAGCACTGCCTTCTTCTGGGGGAAGTCCTTGTGTCATCACTGCAGTGACATCACACTAACCCCCTACACAGCGTGAGCACTGCCTTCTTCTGGGGGAAGTCCTTGTGTCATCACTGCAGTGACATCACACTAACCCCCTACACAGCGTGAACACTGCCTTCTTCTGGGGGAAGTCCTTGTGTCATCACTGCAGTGACATCACACTAACCCCCTACACAGCGTGAGCACTGCCTTCTTCTGGGGGAAGCCCTTGTGTCATCACTGCAGTGACATCACACTATCCCCCTACACAGCGTGAGCACTGCCTTCTTCTGGGGGAAGTCCTTGTGTCATCACTGCAGTGACATCACACTAACCCCCTACACAGCGTGAGCACTGCCTTCTTCTGGGGGAAGTCCTTGTGTCATCACTGCAGTGACATCACACTAACCCCCTACACAGCGTGAGCACTGCCTTCTTCTGGGGGAAGTCCTTGTGTCATCACTGCAGTGACATCACACTAACCCCCTACACAGCGTGAGCACTGCCTTCTTCTGGGGGAAGTCCTTGTGTCATCATCCTTGTGTCATCACTGCAGTGACATCACACTAACCCCCTACATAGCATGAGCACTGCCTTCTTCTGGGGGAAGTCCTTGTGTCATCACTGCAGTGACATCACACTAACCCCCTACATAGCATGAGCACTGCCTTCTTCTGGGAGAAGTGCTTGTGTCATCACTGCAGTGACATCACACTAACCTCCCTACACAGCGTGAGCACTGCCTTCTTCTGGGGGAAGTCCTTGTGTCATCACTGCAGTGACATCACACTAACCCCCTACACAGCGTGAGCACTGCCTTCTTCTGGGGGAAGTCCTTGTGTCATCACTGCAGTGACATCACACTAACCCCCTACACAGCGTGAGTACTGCCTTCTTCTGGGGGAAGTCCTTGTGCCATCACTGCAGTGATATCACACTAACCCCCTACACAGCATGAGCACTGCCTTCTTCTGGGGGAAGTCCTTGTGCCATCACTGCAGTGTTATCACACTAACCCCCTACACAGCGTGAGCACTGCCTTCTTCTGGGGGAAGTCCTTGTGTCATCACTGCAGTGACATCACACTAACCCCCTACACAGCGTGAGCACTGCCTTCTTCTGGGGGAAGTCCTTGTATCATCACTGCAGTGGTATCACACTAACCCCCTACACAGCGTGAGCACTGCCTTCTTCTGGGGGAAGTCCTTGTGCCATCACTGCAGTGTTATCACACTAACCCCCTACACAGCGTGAGCACTGCCTTCTTCTGGGGGAAGTCCTTGTGTCATCACTGCAGTGACATCACACTAACCCCCTACACAGCGTGAGCACTGCTTTCTTCTGGGGGAAGTCCTTGTATCATCACTGCAGTGGTATCACACTAACCCCCTACACAGCGTGAGCACTGCCTTCTTCTGGGGGAAGTCCTTGTGTCATCACTGCAGTGACATCACACTAACCCCCTACACAGCGTGAGCACTGCCTTCTTCTGGGGGAAGTCCTTGTGTCATCACTGCAGTGACATCACACTAACCCCCTACACAGCGTGAGCACTGCCTTCTTCTGGGGGAAGTCCTTGTGTCATCACTGCAGTGACATCACACTAACCCCCTACACAGCGTGAGCACTGCCTTCTTCTGGGGGAAGTCCTTGTGTCATCACTGCAGTGACATCACACTAAGCCCCCTACACAGCGTGAGCACTGCCTTCTTCTGGGGGAAGTCCTTGTGTCATCACTGCAGTGACATCACACTAACCCCCTACACAGCGTGAGCACTGCCTTCTTCTGGGGGAAGTCCTTGTGTCATCACTGCAGTGACATCACACTAAGCCCCCTACACAGCGTGAGCACTGCCTTCTTCTGGGGGAAGTCCTTGTGTCATCACTGCAGTGACATCACACTAACCCCCTACACAGCGTGAGCACTGCCTTCTTCTGGGGGAAGTCCTTGTGTCATCACTGCAGTGACATCACACTAACCCCCTACACAGCGTGAGCACTGCCTTCTTCTGGGGGAAGTCCTTGTGTCATCACTGCAGTGACATCACACTAAGCCCCCTACACAGCGTGAGCACTGCCTTCTTCTGGGGGAAGTCCTTGTGTCATCACTGCAGTGACATCACACTAACCCCCTACGCAGCATGAGCACTGCCTTCTTCTGGGGGAAGTCCTTGTGTCATCACTGCAGTGACATCACACTAACCCCCTACATAGCATGAACACTGCCTTCTTCTGGGGGAAGTCCTTGTGTCATCACTACAGTGACATCACACTAACCCCCTACATAGCATGAGCACTGCCTTCTTCTGGGAGAAGTGCTTGTGTCATCACTGCAGTGACATCACACTAACCCCCTACACAGCGTGAGCACTGCCTTCTTCTGGGGGACGTCCTTGTGTCATCACTGCAGTGACATCACACTAACCCCCCTACACAGCGTGAGTACTGCCTTCTTCTGCGGGAAGTCCTTGTGCCATCACTGCAGTGATATCACACTAACCCCCTACACAGAATGAGCACTGCCTTCTTCTGGGGGAAGTCCTTGTGCCATCACTGCAGTGGTATCACACTAACCCCCTACACAGCGTGAGCACTGCCTTCTTCTGGGGGAAGTCCTTGTGTCATCACTGCAGTGACATCACACTAACCCCCTACACAGCGTGAGCACTGCTTTCTTCTGGGGGAAGTACTTGTGTCATCACTGCAGTGACATCACACTAACCCCCTACACAGCGTGAGCACTGCCTTCTTCTGGGGGAAGTCCTTGTGTCATCACTGCAGTGACATCACACTAACCCCCTACACAGCGTGAGCACTGCCTTCTTCTGGGGGAAGTCCTTGTGTCATCACTGCAGTGACATCACACTAAGCCCCCTACACAGCGTGAGCACTGCCTTCTTCTGGGGGAAGTCCTTGTGTCATCACTGCAGTGACATCACACTAACCCCCTACACAGCATGAGCACTGCCTTCTTCTGGGGGAAGTCCTTGTGTCATCACTGCAGTGACATCACACTAACCCCCTACATAGCATGAGCACTGCCTTCTTCTGGGGGAAGTCCTTGTGTCATCACTGCAGTGACATCACACTAACCCCCTACATAGCATGAGCACTGCCTTCTTCTGGGAGAAGTGCTTGTGTCATCACTGCAGTGACATCACACTAACCTCCCTACACAGCGTGAGCACTGCCTTCTTCTGGGGGAAGTCCTTGTGTCATCACTGCAGTGACATCACACTAACCCCCTACACAGCGTGAGCACTGCCTTCTTCTGGGGGAAGTCCTTGTGTCATCACTGCAGTGACATCACACTAACCCCCCTACACAGCGTGAGTACTGCTTTCTTCTGCGGGAAGTCCTTGTGCCATCACTGCAGTGATATCACACTAACCCCCTACACAGAATGAGCACTGCCTTCTTCTGGGGGAAGTCCTTGTGCCATCACTGCAGTGGTATCACACTAACCCCCTACACAGCGTGAGCACTGCCTTCTTCTGGGGGAAGTCCTTGTGTCATCACTGCAGTGACATCACACTAACCCCCTACACAGCGTGAGCACTGCTTTCTTCTGGGGGAAGTACTTGTGTCATCACTGCAGTGACATCACACTAACCCCCTACACAGCGTGAGCACTGCCTTCTTCTGGGGGAAGTCCTTGTGTCATCACTGCAGTGACATCACACTAACCCCCTACACAGCATGAGCACTGCCTTCTTCTGGGGGAAGTCCTTGTGTCATCACTGCAGTGACATCACACTAACCCCCTACACAGCGTGAGCACTGCCTTCTTCTGGGGGAAGTCCTTGTGTCATCACTGCAGTGACATCACACTAATCCCCTACACAGCGTGAGCACTGCCTTCTTCTGGGGGAAGTCCTTGTGTCATCACTGCAGTGACATCACACTAACCCCCTACACAGCATGAGCACTGCCTTCTTCTGGGGGAAGTACTTGTGTCATCACTGCAGTGACATCACACTAACCCCCTACACAGCGTGAGCACTGCCTTCTTCTGGGGGAAGTCCTTGTGTCATCACTGCAGTGACATCACACTAACCCCCTACACAGCATGAGCACTGCCTTCTTCTGGGGGAAGTCCTTGTGTCATCACTGCAGTGACATCACACTAACCCCCTACACAGCGTGAGCACTGCCTTCTTCTGGGGGAAGTCCTTGTGTCATCACTGCAGTGACATCACACTAATCCCCTACACAGCGTGAGCACTGCCTTCTTCTGGGGGAAGTCCTTGTGTCATCACTGCAGTGACATCACACTAACCCCCTACACAGCGTGAGCACTGCCTTCTTCTGGGGGAAGTCCTTGTGTCATCACTGCAGTGACATCACACTAACCCCCTACACAGCGTGAGCACTGCCTTCTTCTGGGGGAAGTCCTTGTGTCATCACTGCAGTGACATCACACTAACCCCCTACACAGCGTGAGCACTGCTTTCTTCTGGGGGAAGTCCTTGTGTCATCACTGCAGTGACATCACACTAACCCCCTACACAGCGTGAGCACTGCCTTCTTCTGGGGGAAGTCCTTGTGTCCTCATTGCAGTGACATCACACTAACCCCCTACACAGCGTGAGCACTGCCTTCTTCTGGGGGAAGTCCTTGTGTCATCACTGCAGTGACATCACACTAAGCCCCCTACACAGCGTGAGCACTGCCTTCTTCTGGGGGAAGTCCTTGTGTCATCACTGCAGTGATATCGCACTAACCCCCCTACACAGCGTGAGCACTGCCCTCTTCTGGGGGAAGTCCTTGTGTCATCACTGCAGTGACATCACACTGACCCCCTACACAGCGTGAGCACTGCCTTCTTCTGGGGGAAGTCCTTGTGTCCTCACTGCAGTGACAGCAAAGGATTTCCTCTTCAAACCAGGAAGCAGTACGTATAATGCACTTTAAATACTTTGCTTTGGATTCAGAGGGCCAGAAACCAAATGATAGGGGTCCTGGACACCCGCTCTAGACACCGTAGCCATCAATGAACGCTGACACAATTTTCTGTCTTCCCTATTAAATACTGCTAGCTTGGCCGCTACATACATATCATCGGTACATCCCCCGGCCGGCATCCCATCCGCTGGTTAATATAATTACATCCCATACATATAGTGTAATTCAACTCTTTACATCCTGAGTGCATTCTACCTTTTGGGGAACTACAACTATACCTGGTGACCTCTGCTTCTACAATGACCTGGAGGAGGTCCTAATCCAGTGAGAAATATAGGAGTATGAGAGGTGGCTTATATATACTATGATTTTCTAATATTTTAATATGAATGCTATTATTGAATAAAATACCTTTTTTTATTGATAAAACTGTCCTGTATTAGGTATTTTTTCTGGATAATGTTTCTTTTCAGCTAGCGTTGGTTTACTTGTGTATATATTTATAAGGAGTCAATATAGAAGACTGACAATCCTCATACCAGCGGCTGCTGTCAGCGCACCTACGTTTGTTCTGCATATCTTTATATACTGTAGTTCTCAGGTTAATGTATTGTACGTGACTCGTCTCACTGCGAGTGTAAGTGGTTTAGCATTTGCTCCCAATGCTTTATACTGAGCTATATTCCACACTTTATAGGCACCGTAAAAACAGAGGTTACAAAATTTGAGGGTATAAAGGTATTTATATTGAAAAAGGAAATAAGTGAGAAGAGACTACAACTTGTACGTAAAGCCCAGCGTGAAACTGGAATTGCCATGAAATATCAGCCATAATCAGAATATACAGTAATGGATAATGACGGGACATATAACAAGATGGATAAGGTGAACATAACCACGCTGGACGTGTGAATTTAGCGTCATATGGAGACGCGTTTCACACCCAGAGTGGCAGGATCCTCCTATCATTGATCTGTACTGTTGGATGACCCTGCTCCTTCCATTATCCAACTGTCACTCACTTCCGGCTCCATTCTCCTTTTGTCAGCAGCATGGTCACCACCAGCACTAGAGATGGGAGGAATCGCAGGGTCGAAGCTCCGGCAATCCACCTGACGCGTTTGCTCTGTTGTTCCGCACTGTGTTTACAGTCTGTGAATAGAACTGGGGTGATTACAGAAAGTCGGTTCTGCTGTGCAGTGTGGCTGGGAAAGGACTGAGCGGAATTAAGGCCAAATTCCAACTGTAAAACAGTAACATGGCCCTGAAATACTATGTGCTTCTGTGAATATTCTGATCATCTAACTGGCTACATGTTATTCTCTATTATCAGGGTGGAACTATAGTCATCAGGGTGTGACGGCTCTGGGACAAGGAGGTAGGGGGCTGAGAGACGCTGGTCCCTGCTTATCTCTTTGAGTATGCCTAGTGAAGCCCAGTGGATTTTTGGTATATTCCTATCCTAATCCACATTCCATCAGCGCAATTCCCGGGACCTATAGAGGGAGCCAATTACACTCTGGTAATATAATGTTATTTCATGTAATCATGTCCTCTATGTATGTATTGCTGACCCTATACAGCACTGCATGATATATTGATGCCTTATAAATCTAAGGTAATGTGCTATGCAACTGAGCGCAAGCTATTGTTATCTGTTATCAGCCTAGATAGACGTGAGATATCTTGCAATTCCCTACAATGGACTTACTGATATGAGGACTAATATTGATAGGATAATAATCTTCCCACTACGATTGCACCACAGATTGATGACTTGTACGTCACTAGCACCTGTTACATAAGGCAGGTTGTCATTTCAGAGGATGCGGCATGTCTCAAAATATGTCCCAAAGATATTTACCCCCTTCCTATATACAGCGATCGCCAGAACATGAAACACTGAGACGGGTGGCATGCTGACACTTTCAGTTCCACAACAGCTGGTGAGCCACGGGTTGCCTGTCTTAGGCTAAAGACAATTCATCCAACGTATATAAAGTACAAATGTGTTTTTAAAGCAAAACAAAGTGAAAGCTGAGGAATGCAGCACGTGGCAGTTGGACAAGATCGGGAGAAAGTATTTCGGGTTTGTTCCACATTTATTCTGGATTTTATTTCTGCTAAAAGGAGAGAAAGTATTTAGGTAACAAATAAAGGAAAATTCCAGCCTAAGAAATGCCAGAAAATCCAGCACACAGAAAGCTCATGTATAATACGTGTATACTCTGCACACTGACCATGGATCACCTGTGACCATGCAGGTACTGTGACCTATACAGACCACACACAGATGTGCTGTAGCCCATAGCAACTAAATATAACTGTGCTGTATCCCATAGCAACCACACGCAAAGATGATATAACCCATAGCAGCCACACACAAAGGTGCTTTAATCCATAGCAACCACCAAAGGTGCTTTTATCCATAGCAACCACACACAAAGGTGCTATCACCCATAGCAACCACACAAAGATGATATAACCTATTGCAGCCATATACAAAGCAGCTGTCACCTATAGCAACCACACAAAGGTGCTGTATCCCATAGCAGCCACACACAAAGGTGCTTTAATCCATAGCAACCACCAAAGGTGCTTTTATCCATAGCAACCACACACAAAGGTGCTGTCACCCATAGCAACCACACAAAGATGATATAACCTATTGCAGCCATATACAAAGCAGCTGTCACCTGTAGCAACCACACAAATGTACTGTATCCCATAGCAGCTACACAAAAAGGGGCTGGCCGTCGCTATGCGGGTCTCGCGCATGCGTATGACGGAGCTCCCTCCGTCGTGCGCATGCGCACTAGGGCACCATTGAACTGCTTGCGAGCACTCAGCGCTCGCGAGCGGGTCTGAATCAGGCCCTCTGTCCAATTTGGTCTTCCAAATTCCAAATTGGCCGAAGATCCGGTCATCTACTGGGACAAGTAAGTGGACTGCGCCATTTATTCACACCACAATGGCGCTGGATTCCCTAATCTACTTCTCCGATTTGGTGGATGTTTCTACAGCTTCACTCCTCGCGTCTCTGATCTCACCGAAAGTTTAATAAACACAGATTTTTTTTTTTTTTTTTTTAGAAACTCTTGAAGGCTTTTGGTGCTGTTGTGTGATGTCTTCGCTTCCACCCGGGAGACTTGTAAATAAACTTCAGTGATGGAAATGACAATGAGGAGGCTGAGGATAAATCACGGCTCCCTCCTCTCGAGCTGCCCCGTGGTATTAAACGCCAGGGAAGAGGCGAACCGTCAGGAATTACATTTCAGCAGAGGACACTGAGATACATTTGCAGAGTTCCTCTGGGGATATTTCATCAGTTATATACCTATCTCTAATGGACAATAATTGATTTGAACTTTCTGCTTAATACGAAGCTGCAAACAGCTTCTCGGCTGCCTGCAGCAATGAGCGAGCGTTTAGTAAAATGGAGACTACTTCTGTAAGCTATCACTTAGCACCGTCTGTTATCTTATCCCTCCTTTCAGGTCCTCTTTCAGCTGGATCTCTCTCTTTCTGAAGAGCGAGTGAATTATCTGTAACATGAATCATTAAGGTGACTAAAGTCTTCATCTTCAGCATTACAAAACAGACTCCCAATGCAATGAGGGGAACAGCGAGAACCCACACATCACCAAGCATGACCAGGGATGGCGTAACCGCTCCTCACCGTGACATTGCCACGTAGGGGTCGGCTCAGTTAGGAGCCTTTCCTGCGCAGTGCAACGGTGACAAAAATAAATGACGGCTCATTTTCATGAAGCGCGCTAACAGGGATTTGGGCAATTTAACTGCATGCTCCCATACCCATCTGGATGAAATCCCTCTCCCATCAATACTACACCGATATAGTGTATACATGTTGCACGTCATTTACACTGCTACATACAGATGTGTCCACATGCATCTTACTTCCTTCTGCGTTAAATAGCCCTATTAGGCGCCATGCCGTGGTATGACTCGGAAGCGCAGAACGACTTTTCGTGTGACTTTTTTACTTCGAATGTGTCTTAATCGCAAAACGCGGATAGGACGCACAAGCAGCTTCCGCTGATTAAAATGATATGCGACATGCCTATATACTGTGTGTGACTGCGGCTGTATCTGCATGCCTATATACTGTGTGTGACTGCGGCTGTATCTGCATGCAAAACGCTACGTTACAGTGTTACAGACGCTGACATTGTAACGTAGCATTTCGCATGCAGATAAAGCTAGGCGCTACTGAGTTGCACGGTGCTCACGCGTTATGTTTAACAAGACTAGCGCACAGAGGTAAGATGTATTTTATATCATTTACACCTCCACATACCTGTCCTGCATCATTTACACCTCTACCATCATTTACACCTCCACATACCTGTCCTGCATCATGTACACCTCCACATACCTGTCCCACATCATTTACACCTCCACATACCTGTCCCGCATCATTTACACCTCCATATACCTGTCCCACATCATTTACACCTCCACATAACTGTCCTTCATCATTTACACCTCCACATACCTGTCCTTCATCATTTACACCTCCACATAACTGTCCCACATCATTTACACCTCCACATACCTGTCCTGCATCATTTACACCTCCACATACCTGTCCTTCATCATTTACACCTCCACATAACTGTCCCACATCATTTACACCTCCACATAACTCTCCCACATCATTTACACCTCCACATACCTGTCCCACATCATTTACACCTCCCCATACCTGTCCCACATCATTTACACCTCCACATAACTGTCCCACATCATTTACACCTCCACATAACTCTCCCACATCATTTACACCTCCACATACCTGTCCCACATCATTTACACCTCCCCATACCTGTCCCACATCATTTACACCTCCACATACCTGTCCTTCATCATTTACACCTCCACATACCTGTCCTTCATCATTTACACCTCCACATAACTGTCATACATCATTTACACCTCCACATACCTGTCCCACATCATTTACACCTCCCCATACCTGTCCCACATCATTTACATCTCTACAAGCCTAGTGTTCCCACTAGGCTGTTTTAGCCCTGCCCAATTTCCTGAAACAGCCTGCCGGGTGCCGACACTAGATGTAATGAAACTGGCCACTGACTTTTCCTAGGCTGTGCAGTTACTAATCTACAACTAAAGCTGATTTTAACATCGGTGAAATTTAACATGTAGAATTTCATCGATCCTGCGACGGATCGCAAAACATCAATGGGCGCCGGTCGGAATTTCCGACCTGCAGATCGGCGTTTCCGATCAGATCGCAGGATCGCGAGATCGGAAGCCTGATTTGTGGGGGCCTTCAGGAACCTTACTGAATCATGAGAAACAGGCCTAAGTTAAGTGAGTCCTCTCACCCAGTGTCTTTACGGCTCTCGTACCAGGCTGACCGGTTGGCAGACAATAACAGAACATACAGTACTGTAGAGATAAGCAGA
Source organism: Taudactylus pleione (assembly GCA_031769625.1). Classification (NCBI taxonomy): domain Eukaryota; kingdom Metazoa; phylum Chordata; class Amphibia; order Anura; family Myobatrachidae; genus Taudactylus; species Taudactylus pleione. The sequence continues at coordinate 313,056 of JAUIMM010001093.1, forward strand.
CCCTAGCCTGCTCTCATTTTATTACCTCTGTTCATCTCTCCTCCTCCTGAATCATTAGAGCTGGTTTGGGCTTGGAGTGCACAATGTTTAGTGCTGAAATAGTTTATACAAGGTATTTTAAATAAATAAATACAATAATCCTGCTCTGTTAAATATTAATCCGTATTTAAAGATGTAAAATATGTAGTATTGTAAATATTTAAAGAAATAATTTTTCATAGTAAAAGTGCAAAAAGGGATCAGCAAGCACCAGGTGCGCTCTGAGCGAGCCCACAAACTGCCCACGCCTCTGTACCAGTCTCTGCCACCACTGGAGGCCCAACTCAGGTGCCAACAGATTTACCATAGAATCTGTCTGTGGGAGGGGGGCAGAAGGGGAGAACAGAACAGGTGGAGGAGGAATCGGTAAGGGTACGGGTGAGGAGATGTAGGAGAAGACAGAGGAAGAGGTTCTATTCACTGAGGAGGGAGGCATCCTGGATAACGCGCCTTTGTACCAACGTGTTTCTGGGGTTTTTTCTGCTCTTATTGCCAATAAAAGTTGATTGGAGAAAAAAAAAGAATAAAAACCAAACGTAGTTTACTTAGGGGTCTATTTACTAAGCAGTTAGGAGGCAGAGTGAAAAGTGATAAGAAAGTGATAAGGTGCCAGCCAATCAGCTCACAACTGTAATTTTTCAAACACAGCCTGTGAGATGACAGTTGAGAGCTGATTGGCTGGCACCTTATCACTTTCTTATCACTTTCTATGAGTACCCCCAGGCACATAGCCCTGGTCTGGCTTGCAGATGGATGTATATACAGTAGTCTGCACCGCCCAATGCCGCCCGTTTGTGTCCATACATAGTCACAGCTGTAATTTCAGGGGCACGCAGGGACAGGTGTAGTGAAATGAAGTCGCCGCTCCTGGGCGGTGATGGGGAGGAAACAGTAGCAACTCACGGCCGTGCGTCAGAGGGTCAATAGCGTGCCGATGGAAGCGGATGTGTACACAGATGCTCGGCCGCTCACAGAGGAGGCCATATTTTTGAGGGAGACCGAGGATGTCGTCTAAGGATGCGTCAATCGGTATTACAGCGCGCACGGACGCTGACAGTGGGCGTCTCAGCCCTTGAACAATCAGACGCACAGATGTACACCAGGGAAGGGCGATGTATCGGCATTTCCGTATAAAAAAGTCACGGAAAAACGACCACCAGCAGACGCAGAATTAGGTCTTTAGTACTGTGCACGCAGTTAGGGTGCAATGGCAGCCAAGCCGACCTGTGTTCCTGCCCGCATTGGCCCTGATAGTTCTACTTGTTTAGGTAATAGTGGTCTCGAACTGCTAATAGACATCACGCTCTGGGCCTTAGTCACACGCAATGCCGACGCTCACGTAGATGAGCGATTTTTAGCAACTGCGCATGCACAAAACTTTCTGAATACCCACGGCGCAGGCGTTATGCGAAGTATACGTACAAAGACAGTGTCCGGGACAGACGGGATCAGAAAGTGGCAGAGTGAGGGTCGATCCAGGGTGGCGACTGGGAGGTGGCTAGTAATGTACGCAAAATAGTCTCATGGGCGCGTTACGGGAGAATCACAGTGAGTAACAAAGGGTAATAATGCGACTTGTGAGAAAACCATAAAATAACTGTATTTCCTATATTAGCATTTAGTGATTTCTATATTAAGCTTTAGTCAATGCTGTACCCAGAACGTATCAAACTCAGCTTCCCCAGCAAACTGCGCTGCAGACGTGGGGGGACACAAAGTATCTCAATGTGAGATCCAGACGCAGACGGAATTGTGTGCAATTTGTTTGTTCTTTTAGCAAACTGCGCACGTGTCCGGGCCTGTATTCGCAATTACGAGCGATTCAGAGCCATACACTTATCAGCCGATTCGCCACCAGCGACTGGGGTGTCTGCACATAGGGTGAGTGTGTCGCCAGTGCAGCGGCAGAATTGCGGACCCTACTGACGCCTGTGCATATAGAGATCTGCTGACTCTGAATACCGGCAGATATACGCATTTATTTCTGAACCCATATTGCGACTGCTTTACGTGCACCTCCGAATCGTGTCCGCACCTCCTGGTTCACTGTCACAAGGAGCCCTCAGCGGGATTCAATCCATGGTCTCCAGCGAATCGATCAATAATTTATCATCACATCATTCTCTACAACCAATACCAGTCATTGGCAATATGCCTATCCAGTAGATAAGGAGGAATGTATGCTGGGACTTGTAGTCCTACAACAGCCACCTTCTTTGGCCCATGGGATCTATATCTATATTAGAGTACGACCTGTGACTGACAGCAGACTACTGGTACGTAAAGACCCTCTCCTAATAAGTTACTGGAACCAAAGGTGAAGATACCCAGAAACAGCAGGCACAAGGTACCTAAACTGTACAACATTGGGCCATATTCAAAATGGGGCGAAAAGTCCTTTAACATTTTCGCCTGTTTCACTTATCCCCATATTCAATTTCAAAGACTTTTCACAGGTGCGAAAAGTCTGTAAAAAAAAGGGGGATAAGTTTTCTCCAGTGAATAGGTGGTTAAAAAAAGTGCAGAATTGGGGTTTATGGGTGCAGACTTAAAAACAAATAGCCTGCAGCCTTTGGATTGTCCCCTTAATGTAATCTGTGTCAAATTTAAAAAAAAAATCCTTAGAACACCCCAAAAAATATCCGAAAAATGAAAAATGTTGGGAGACAAACTTTAAAACTAGCGATATTGATTCAGGGGGGGGTCTCCAAGTATGCGGCATGTGTTTTTTAGAATGCGGGGGGTAGTGGCAGGTGGATTTTTGAAGAATTTTAAAAAATGACTTTAGGGACTTAAAAATATGCTTGCACCCATTTTCATGTACCACAAATTTGATAGGACTAGTTATTCCCCCCCCCCACAAAAAAAACCTAAGTGCTATTCTTCACCAGTTCTTCTAAAGCCGCATTTATGCACCTGCCGCGGTTATTAATAACCCTGACTACCTTCAGCAGACCAAATCGGGGCTACCCATAGTGATCCCCCATGTCAGAACATCTTTTGGGGGATGACAGCATGGTTTCCCCAAAAACTGACAGTACTTTTCGATACTTACCTTTCCGCCGGGTCCCGTTTTCGCCAGATCCTAATTGAAGACGGGGATAAGCGGGGACGCGCCCGACACTTTCTCCCTGAAAAAAAGCCGATGATGGCGAAAAGTCCGACCTCGGACTTTTCGCCTCATATTGAATATGGCCCATTGTGTGGTTTCCAGGAGAAGACAGAACTGCCAGTATAATGGAGGAAGTGGGGGTGGGCGGGGGTCTGACATCTAGTGGACAAACGTAGAACTGACACAGAAAGTGCACTTGGCTTGTAAAGCTGAACTTAAACCCCAACACAGCGGCCCTGGATGTAGGATCACATTTAAAAAAAAAGTCCATTAAATGTTCAAAAATAATTTGGCCTTGACAACTCCATGGCGTCTCACTTTACCGGCTATCAGAAATGAATTGTTGGAGCTCGCGCTGGGCTGAAGCAGACATTGCACAGAAATACATAACTGGAGAGTTAATTCTCTCTGGGATTATCTGTTCTATCAAGATAGCAGAACTTTGCAGATGCTCCTGTCCCTCTAAAGGAATAAGTGCTTGCATTTTAATATTCTCAGCAGCTGGTCCCCTCTGAATGCCATTGGGATGACTCAGTCACCCCCCGAATCCGGCAGCATAATGTACAGTCAGAAAAATGTTATTCCTGTCTATAAAAGCCTATTGGAAAGTCCCCATAGCCTGGTGTCTGGCGCTCTCCTTGCAGCACCAGGAGAGGCGGCGAGCTCGCTGATGGGAGTTAGTATGTGCACAGTATGTAATAGCTGGTGTCACTGTCACGCCTCGCAGGGGGGCGGCACTTTTCAAGTCCTTTGAAGCCTCTATAATACAAGTTGCAACAATGTCAGATTTCACCGTTCCTATTCACGAAGCTGCTAAAAAGCAAGGACAATTCATTCACATGATAATTATTTTACTTTTCTTTTTTTTACCTTGAAATTGGATGAAGTGAAACAAAAAAGTCATCATACACATTAGTAAAGAAATAAGGACGCTATATGAAAAATAGTGCGGCAGGAATATAATCACTGTTTAGGCAGAGCAATAGTTGTACATTCTCTAGTGGTTATATAGCTGCATCCCCTGTTACACCGGCCAAATACCCCGGGTCACTGCTGTATCACCCCAGGTCGTGGCCCAGTGTAAAAGGGTCCCCCGAGGACTAACCCAGGTCCAGAGACCCGCCAATACAACCCGGGTAGTGAGCAAGGTTGGACCCGAGTTATGGGGCAGTGTAAATGGGTGACCTGGGTCCCCCGACCCGGGTACCGCTTACAGCATAGGAACAGCCGGCTCACCGCTGTTTGGAGATGATGTCATCTCCAAGCGCGGGCAGAAAACCAAACGCTGCATCCGTGTGCGTTGTAAGCGGCTCGACCCGGAAATAGCGCAGGTCGGAGCTGCAATGTGAACGGGGTCTGTCCCAGGTTGGAACCGTGTCCCAAATCCCGAGTCAAACCCAGGATTATGGTGTAAAAGGGGTCTAACACTCACCTCCATATTCACCAGATCCACAACATACAACATATTTACCATCTTCTTTACTTTGTAACACAGACATATAGACTTGATGAGTGTTTATTCCCTCATACCGGGCAATGGTTTGTGTATTATTACTACTCTAATACTAATTAGTGCTACTGAATACTAACCGGTATAACTGTAAGTATTAATGCCTGCATCCATTACACCTCTACATACATGTCCCATATCCTTACACCCATTACCCATCAATACAACATCTCTACATACATGTCCCATATCATTACCTCATTACCCATCAATACAACATCTCTACATACATGTCCCATATCATTACACCCATTACCCATCAATACAACACCTCTACATACATGTCCCATATCATTACACCCATTACCCATCAATACAACACCTCTACATACATGTCCCATATCATTACCTCATTACCCATCAATACAACATCTCTACATACATGTCCCATATCATTACACCCATTACCCATCAATACAACACCTCTACATACATGTCCCATATCCTTACACCCATTACCCATCAATACAACATCTCTACATACATGTCCCATATCATTACACCCATTACCCATCAATACAACACCTCTACATACATGTCCCATATCATTACACCCATTACCCATCAATACAACACCTCTACATACATGTCCCATATCATTACACCCATTACCCATCAATACAACACCTCTACATACATGTCCCATATCATTACCTCATTACCCATCAATACAACATCTCTACATACATGTCCCATATCATTACACCCATTACCCATCAATACAACACCTCTACATACATGTCCCATATCATTACCTCATTACCCATCAATACAACATCTCTACATACATGTCCCATATCATTACACCCATTACCCATCAATACAACACCTCTACATACATGTCCCATATCATTACACCCATTACCCATCAATACAACACCTCTACATACATGTCCCATATCATTACACCCATTACCCATCAATACAACACCTCTACATACATGTCCCATATCATTACACCCATTACCCATCAATACAACACCTCTACATACATGCCCCATATCATTACACCCATTACCCATCAATACAACACCTCTACATACATGTCCCACAATCTTACACCTATTACCCATCAATACAACACCTCTACATACATGTCACATATCATTACCTCATTACCCATCAATACAACACCTCTACATACATGTCCCACATTCTTACACATATTACCCATCAATACAACACCTCTACATACATGTCCCATATCATTACACCCATTACCCATCAATACAACACCTCTACATACATGTCCCACATTCTTACACCTATTACCCATCAATACAACACCTCTACATACATGTCCCATATCATTACCTCATTACCCATCAATACAACACCTCTACATACATGTTCCATATCATTACACCTATTACCCATCAATACAACACCTCTACATACATGTCCCATATCATTACACCCATTACCCATCAATACAACACCTCTACATACATGTCCCATATCATTAGCTCATTACCCATCAATACAACACCTCTACATACATGTCCCACATGCTTACACCTATTACCCATCAATACAACATCTCTACATACATGTCCCACATGCTTACACCTATTACCCATCAATACAACATCTCTACATACATGTCCCATATCATTACCTCATTACCCATCAATACAACACCTCTACATACATGTCCCATATCATTACACCCATTACCCATCAATACAACACCTCTACATACATGTCCCATATCATTACACCCATTACCCATCAATACAACACCTCTACATACATGTCCCATATCATTACCTCATTACCCATCAATACAACACCTCTACATACATGTCCCATATCATTACACCCATTACCCATCAATACAACACCTTTACATACATGTCCCATATCATTACCTCATTACTCATCAATACAACACCTCTACATACATGTCCCATATCATTACACCCATTACCCATCAATACAACACCTCTACATACATGTCCCATATCATTACCTCATTACCCATCAATACAACACCTCTACATACATGTCCCATATTATTACCTCATTACCCATCAATACAACACCTCTACATACATGTCCCACAATCTTACACCTATTACCCATCAATACAACACCTCTACATACATGTCCCATATCATTACCCATCAATACAACACCTCTACATACATGTCCCATATCATTACACCCATTACCCATCAATACAACACCTCTACATACATGTCCCATATCATTACCTCATTACCCATCAATACAACACCTCTACATACATGTCCCATATCATTACACCCATTACCCATCAATA